>JANBVO010000043.1:0-301655 GCA_030052745.1 Pleurostoma richardsiae
GGCGGCGACGACGACCCACCGTCCACGCCCCGGAACCCGTACGGCACGAGCCCCTGGTACGCGGCCGCGACGCCGTCGCGCTGCGCGCGCGCCTCAAACCGGCTGGCCGGGTCGCCCAGGACCTCGTTGTAGCGGTCCCACTGCTTGACGCGGACTCGGCCGGGCGAGCGCGCCGCCGCCGTAACAAACCAGTAGCCGGACCGGGAGATGGCGCCGGGCGGGGAGACCCAGACGAAGTGCGGCCCTGGGGGCAGGTCGCGGATGCCGAGGAACCGGCGGGAGGTGCCGGTGCTCATGGCCAGGGCGTCGCACCCGACGGTCGAGTTGTCGGGCAGGTCGAGGAGGAGGAAGACGTCGCCGTTCTGCAGATAGGCGTCCGCTGCCGCGGCGGAGGAGGAGGATAGAGGCGGGGCTACCACCAGTGCGTTTGCCGGCTCGTTCTCCTCAGGGTCCAGAGGCGGCATCTCCTCCTCCTCGATGGAGTGGGTGGGGTTGGGAGACGCCATGGCCTCGTGGACCTGCAGAGAGCCGAGGGGGAATGTGCCGGTCACGGGGATAGACTTGTGGGATGTGAGCGAGAACCTGCCGGCTGAGGCCGTAGAGTCGGACTTCTTCAGGCCAGAAGCGCCGGGTAGAGTAAAGGGCATGCTGGACGACTCGGAGCCGCCGTAGATTGTGTCATTATCCAAGAAATTCGTCTCGCTAGTCACGAGCTGTGATGCCGGAATGGCGGTTTCACTGCCGGTGCAGTCGGTGACGTCGGCATTGGTCGGCGCGGCGAAGTTAGCGTCCGGGATCGCCGCCGTGGCTTTTAGGATCGCCATGACGGGCCGGAGAGGCTTGTAGGAACTCCTGGTGAGAGTTTCTGGAACAGGGCGCGATTGCGGCAGAAGGAGGTGGAACTTGGGGTGGGTAGTAGGTGAGATCCACGGAGTTGAAAAAGAAGTAGCTGCCATCCGAGTTGCCGCAACTCTAAGCTAGCCACAGCCACCCCGTAGGATAGATCCAACTTTATTCCGGCCCAGAATCAAATACGCGGCCATCTCAACTTTAATACCACCTAACGTAAAAGACAGCAATTGAGCCTCTCAAACCCTTTAACAGACAGAAGGACGGAAAGCTGTTTGACGGAGTGACGTGGGGTCAAGACAAGCTGCGTCATTTTCCTGTTTCAGCCGGGAAAGCCTCCATCGCCAAACCCGCACCAGCCGTGGCAGCACGCCTCGAAAGCAGAACGGGAAGCAATGGTGAACAGCGGCAAACGGCAGGAAAGTCGTTAATATATTATCTGTGATCAATTCCTTGTTCTGAGCCTCGTATCAAAGCAGTGATGAGCTAAACTTTTTTAGCAGGCGGCAATATAGGTGGGATTGCGGGTTGCTGAGCCTGTCATCGCAGTATCTGACTGATGCACGACTTGACGCTTCTAGGGCCAAAAGATGGAGAGTAAACACAAGGATTGTTCATGATGGCCTTTGCTGCATAAATAGAAGGCAAAGTACTCCGTAGACTGCGTTACCTTGCCTGCACGGTACGCTCGGGTAAGTCAAGGGGTAGCTTAACAGACAGCCCACACTAAAGTGCATCGCCTCGCAACCCAACTTGTTAAAGTGATCCCGGGCCCTGCACTAGGTCGAGGAACCGTTCCATCCCATCCCTTCACCTCCCATCTCAGCCCTAAGGTAGCGCCAGATCCCCCTAAACTCTAGTGATGACAGCCCACACACCCTCCAGGCAAGCTTTAGCCCAGCGCCGGCCACATGCCGCCGTCACATCGGGCAGGCCGCCGGCGGGCGCGGCCACGCACCATTCCCCACCCCCGTCACACCCAGCACGGGCGGCGGCACCATCCCCGATTCGGCCGGGCCGGACGGGGTGCCACAGTCAGCCACACCCGGCGCGGGCTCCGGCAGCCTGCAGCTACCTAGCTCCGACCCACACACCATAGGCCTTTCCCCCGGCGTCGATCATCAGGAACGAACCGACTGCCACGGGGTCCCAGGCCGCGTCTCGGGTCGCCGATGCTAGCGGCCAAGCGAGCCGGCAACGGCTCGAAGAATCCGGGCCTTAATCCCTACCAGCGAAGTGCGGTGGACCCTGAAGCCGCTGATGTGTGAGGATCCCGTCTACAGCGTGGGCACTGAACGGAGTCTTATCACTCATCCTCTGACCGGAGGAGCCAAGCAGAGTGCCAGCGAGACGCCGAGGCTTGGGGACCTTTGGCAGGTCTCACAGCACCCTACGGAAGCGTCTACTAGCGGGAATAAGTTGCTAACGGCGCCTGAGACTCGAATGCGCACCTTGCGCGCGTTAGCTGCAGCATACTACTAGTCGCTGATGCGCGCGAGCATGCCCAGCCCCTGCGAAAATGTGACTGTGGTTGCATTAGAAAGATGGAGCAGAGCAGGCGGGAAGTCTGAGGGAGAAGCACGCAGGCAGAAGGCGAGGCCGTGCCCCTGCCGTTCCTTGCAAATAGTCTGTGTTATTGCGGGCTTTCTCGGCGTAGGAGTGCATGTGCATCTGCATCAGCCTGATAGCAACACGGATGCCGTATGCGCACACATCCCGGCCGATATGTAGAGAAAAAAGGACGAGGAGCATCCCGGGAAGGCAGTGCGGGCGCAGGCCCAGTCTCTGCAGAGCATGGCAGCGGACTGCCAGAGCCACCGGCCGGTCGTCGTCACATCGTCGCACGACATGCCTCTTCCTAGCGTGGGCAGGCCCATTCGCAGCTGGAGACCCGAATGCAACGCGGCTCGGGGAATTGAAAAGGGTCGAGCGACACAGGTGGCATCTCGCCCGTCCCATTGGAAAGCTCATCGGGCGGCCGCAGCGCGGCGCGCCCGACCTTGGTCAAATGACGAGGCTTTGCGCGCCTGCGCCCGGCCTCCGTCGACGAGCCTCGAGGGCCCGAGCTGTGGCACAGACAGGGCTGCCGGGACATTGAAGCACTGGGTCCGCACCGTTCACGCGACCGTCTTTGATCAATCGTGATGCCGCACGTGTCGAGGATGGCGAGGAGCCGCATGAGCCCGTCCACCTGCCCCTCTGCCTGGATGTCTGGGTCAGCAGACGCCGGATCGAGTCCATGATTCGATGCGATCTCGCACAGTGGTACGGTACCCCCCTAGGGCCGCATCAGGCAAAGCACGGAACCAAAGGACAGTCGAGGAGGTTGCACCAAGGCCGCTCACCTGCCTTAGTGACTTCACCTTACCGTAATTGCCCACGACGCCGTTGCAGATCAGGCGGCCGGGGGGTGTTGTTGGGTCTGGGAGGCCTTGGGGGGCCATGGGAGCCATGGGAAGCTTAGGCGAGGCTAAGAGTCTCGGGGTGTGGTTACACAGACGCGGGCTAAAAGCTGCGTCTAACAGCAGCACGTAACAATGACGACCTGTGAGGTACCTCCAGGATGTACTCCGTACCTATAGGCACCAGCTCTCTCTTGCTTAGGGCCAGCAGCAGACGTGGAAACCTTAAATGACATGGAGCTAAGGTAGGCGCTGCAGATATCATCACCGAACTTATGTAGAAAGTGTCTTAACTAACAAGGCACAGATCGGTACCAAAAGGCGAGGTAGCGTAGGTACCCAAGATAAGGTTCTAAGGCAAAGCGACTTGCACATCAAAGGCCCGCCTGGATATCTGTCTGACCTAAGTAGCCCAGGGCGCTTCAACGTCTGCGCCCGCCACGGCGAGATGTTCCAAGAAAGCGACGCCGTAACCATAAACCCGCAACCGTCACCGCAGCCTGCTGCTCGCGGCTGCTGTTTCCGCGCGCATCTCGATGCCCGTCGCCAGAAACCCACGAGACGACACGTGTCGCACCGTCCGTGCCGTGCAACCGACAATCCCATCCGGTGCCAGAGACCGGGAACCAGCTCTTCTCTCGAGGAACAGGCTATGCCGAGCCAAGGATAGCCGCGACGCCGTGTAACCTCACCCGCCGCTTCCTTCCTTCAAATCCCCTTTCCGTCCCTGCACTGTGCAGACGCTGCCTCCAAGTCGCTGGTGCGCCCGGACGTTCCCCAGCTCGTACCTCCAATTGCCAAGTGTACAACCGCGAGGCACGCGAGACCAGGCGTGTCGTCATCATCCCGGATACTACCTACCTACCTTAGTCCCCCCCTTTTCTCCCCTCTCGTTTAGCCGGGACGCTGAAGGATCCTGTCTAAACACGCTGCATGAGCCTAGCAAGGGGAGAACCACACACCACCCTCTCCCCAGAGTAAGACCCGGCAAGCCTAAATATGCAAGACATTTCTTGCCTCGTGCGTTAAGCGTGGATTTTGAGCCTCACAGGAGACTAGGCACAGTCGGTTCCAGACTTTGGACGCCGGCGGCTCCGCGTGGAGTTTGAGACGACGGCACGTCATGCTCCCTCGGACGTCCGCGTGGAAGGGCGAAGAGGGAGACCGGCAGCGTAGTAATGGAGCAAGGGGGGCTGGCTACCATCTCCGGATGAGCGCGGCAAAAAGGCAGGCGGCATATCGACCACACAAGCATTTTGCCAGCGTCTTCGGGGTCTGTCCTCGTTTCATTCACTCTAATCTAGATAGTTCAAGACGGCTATAGTTCTATGTCCGGTACAATCCGTGTACGGTACCGGTCTTGTTGCCAGGCGAGAACAGATCTAACCCCCTGCGCAAGTGCGGTCGCATACATACAAAGCAATACGTACAACAATTCGACATTTCTCGCCGTGTTCTCTCCTGTGGTCCAGTCTCGTCACTCCTTTGCAAGTACAGAGCCCGACGAACGATTACGTCCTGGGTCTGGCCTTGCGAGACCTGACGACGAGATCAGAGGCCGAGATAAGAACTGCGGCATTCCTTTGCGCGGCTCGCATTGTTGGACTTACCGGCCCGACTCTTGCGCCGAAGGACAGAGTCGCCAGCGAGAGGAGGCCGTCATGAGCAACCAGAAGCAGCCAGCTTGTAAGACAGAACTGTGTATGCCTACGAGAAACCTCCCTAAATGCAAAGGACCACCCAGACCGGCTCAGCCAACCGACATCGCCCGCGAGCCATTGCTCAAGGAAAGATGCAGACTTCCCCCCACCCCACCAATGCCCCAAATGCAAATGCGACGTAAAACGAGGTCATCACTAACGTCATCACTACCACTTCAACCACCGACGAACTCTTGACGAAAAACAGAAGACGGGGGAGATAACCGTGCCAAATGCGTATACTCTGCGAGACCGACGAACCATGCCAGATCACGCCAAGTGTCAACAGGAAAAGGACAAGGAGCGGTGACGCCTCCCGGATATCGTGCCGCAGGGGAGCTTTTTTGGCCCACGTCTAGAAACAGGTTGCCGCAAAAGTGACGGCCACCATCGTATAAACAGTGACGAGGCCTTGGGTCCCGTAAGGGAATCCCATATATAGTACAGCCTGGTTGAGATCCGTTGGTTGCCATTCCTTTTGATATTTCTTTTTTTTGTTTTTTTTCTCATTCTTTTTCTGCTCAAGCACAAGCTGCGTCCTTTGCTGCGCCGCCGAACCCGCCAAGCTGCGGCAGGAAGAGACAGTCACAACCACTACTGGCCTGGCTGGCCACCATTGGCTGTCTCCTGCGTTAGTGACGGCACAACTTCAGAAGAACCTGTCAGTTACTGACGTTGGTTGTACATCTGCTGGCTGGGTTGTCCGTAAGGGGATGCAGGCTGATAGTTGGGGTGCACATAGTTGGCGCCGTAATCAGGCAGAGGCTGCTGCATGCCGCCAGACGGAGGCGCAGGGTACTGAGTTGTCTGATAGGTGATGGGAGGCAGCTGGACGGGACGGGAGCCAGGGTAGGAGGCCGGTGGCTGAGAGCCGTCGGGCCCCGGCTGGCCATCTGGCCCGCCGTTCTGCGCGGCGGCGGCGGCGGCTTGTCTCTGCCGCTCCTCCTCGGCCTTACGCTGAGCCTCTTCCTCCTTCTTGCGAGCCTTCCACTCTTTTCGAATCTCCTTGAACTCTGCACATTGAACTGGTTAGCTTCAATCTTGATTCGCCGCACACCAAGTCCCGGCTAGCTGGTTCACCCATGTCGAGCGACTAGCTCCCGCCGCATGGCGCCAAAAGCCCACCAACAAACAACAACCACCAACAGAAAACGAAGAAAAGCCGTGCCTATCCAGCCGGTAGGGCAGACCGGCTTTGCACCACTTGCGCAAAGGAACTACCTAGCCAAGGCGCGACGGCAATGCTAACCACAACAGGGGACGCGTTTGCAACAATGGCATTTGTGGCGGCCGCGAAAGGGTGATTAATATGCGACATTGAAAACGCACCTTCAGGAGTTCGCTTCTGGCCGTGAGACTGCATCGTCACATGAGCGTTCAGGTGATTCAGCGTGCCATAGGCCTTTTCGCATCCATTCCAGCCGCACTTGTACATGCGCTCAATTTCCTCGTACCGTCTCCGCGGTCTCTTGTGCTGCTGTGCGCCAGGAATCGGGACAAATGAGTAGACCTGGCCCCCGATTGACGTTAGCATAAAATCCAACAGGGAGCATTTCGTTCAAAGAACAGTGATTGGGCAGGTGCAGAATCCCCCGCCTCTCGCAATAACGAGCTGGAAGTTGAGCAGCGCGAGTCGCAAAACAGTCTTCACTCGATAGACGCTGCTGTACGCGCGCTGCGTCGGACTCCGACGCGTTCACCTGCAAATGGCGCGCCCTTGAGCAGCGACCTGAATCCTTGCTGTCCCTTTCTCTTCCCAAACAGTCGCAGCTTACCTGGTTTGGTCGGGCTTGAGGCGCCGCAGAAGTGGGCGTCTGAGGGAAGACGTGATGTCCCGGCGTCAGCGGCGCGCCGTGCTGCTGACCATAGCCTGTCCAATCCGGCCGCGGCTGCGCGTACATGCCACCGCTCGGGTGCTGGTAGCCATGCGACATGTCTTGCGGCGGCGGCGCGTACGGCGAGTACTGGCCGTGAGCATAGGTTGGGCTCGGCGCTGCTATTGACGGATCTATAGGTACATCGCTGTCAGACTTGACCTGGGTGGGATGCGGATGGTTGCGTCCATCTTGCAGAGGCATGGACGGACTTGTTGGTGTTTGCGCCATACCTCCACTGCTGCCACTGTGGTTGCTAGCTGGGTGGTATGGTCGCTGAATGTGCTCAGGGAAGGAGCTTGACCGCGCCGATGGCGGGTACACGCCGTATTCAGACGTGGGGGTGGCCGAGGTAGGGTAGTTGTTCGATCGCACCTCCTGCTGCGTCGCGTATTGCGCAGCAGACGCGTGATCTACAGAAGAAGACGCCTCAGACTGGGTGTCGCCGAAGTTGCTTGGGTAGGGCGAAGGCAAACCTGACTGCGAGTACTCGGGAGCAGTGCGTTCCATAGAGTTACCGGGAGGTGACAGAAGCTTGGTTGCTGTCGCTTCCGGGCTGAGGCTTCCGAGCTGGTGAGAGCCGGGACGAGGTAGCAATGGCTCAGGTTCAACGAAGGCGTGTTGATGCTGCGTTGGGGCCACAAACATGCTACAGCTCAGCGGAACGTCTGATGGATCGTGCGGCCGACGAACTTAGATTTCAGCCAGCGTCGAGTTCAGCGCAGGTTGGTTTGCGACCGGTGCGTCTCTGCAGGTACGGGGAGGGATAGTCGGGGAGATAGAGTTGCACCCGGCAAAGTAAGGACTTGCGGCGGCTGCGTTGGTGTATATGATGGCGGCAGGAGATAGCGCAGGACCGGGTTGGTTGTCCAAGGGCTTCGGGTCGAGTTAAATGGGTAGATCGGCCCAGCAAGCACAAGCCACTTCCGCCAGTGTGAGGGACCGATGCACAGTGGCAAGGATCAACCGATTCGCTGCTGAGATCACGGAAAGCCTAAGCTGGGCGGGCTCAGTGCGAGGAGTGGTCGATATTGGTGGGGATAGCTGGAGCAGAGGACACTAAAATAGTGCAGGCTCGAGTGCTCGAATAAGGGAGGGCTGGGCCTGGACGGATTCTCTGCGCGCTCGTGCTCTCACTCTTGGTCGCTGGCCGAATCCGACGGCTAGTGCACTGCTCGGGGCTACTATGGTTCCTCTGTAGCGGAGCCGCGGTGATGTAAGTCAGTCCTTTCCGGGACTAAACTGACTCTCGATGGTTTGGCGCACTTCTCTAGACCCGAATTGACTCGCAGTGGGTACCGTCGCAAAAGGTTTCTTGACGAAGAAATCTTTTGGTCTAGTGCGATGTGGGAGACAGGTGATTTTATATGGGCACCAGGGGGGATCGAAAGGAAAATCGATGGGGGTAAAATTGTGCCAGGGCGCGCGCGCCGAATATGTGCGAAGAGGGGCTGATTTGATGTGCTGGGGTGGAGAAGGTAAATGTGGAAGGCTGAGCAATCCCAGTCCACATAAGAGGAGGGAAGGCAGCAAGTCGCCTCTCTCACTTTCTCGGGATGAGGGCGGCGAGGCAGAGCGGCAAGGGAAAAAAATCTGACTTTGACGTCCACGGCCGGGCAAAAGCTTCTATGACACGTCCTTCGCCGAAGCCACTCCGCCCGTCTTGTCTCCTCGGCTTCGCCTGGTTCTGGGTTTCCGTTATGGGTTGTGGTTGTGTCAAAAGTACCGTATCAGATGGCCCAGTGCCCGGGGATGGATCTAGTGATCTCTTGCAGACAGCTGGGCTACTCAGTCCAGCGTATTTCCGGCTTGGTTCGAAAGCCCCCGGATTTGCTTGCCAAGAAGGAAATTGCTGGCCGCTTGGGGTCCGCCGGTGCCGGATGGTTCTCTGACTCGTGGCTCCAAGGGAAATGACGACAGGAGGAATTGCAGGAGGGTAGGATATGTACTCCGTACGGGGTCGGTGGGAGGACGGGTTAGGGCGCCTCTGTGACAGGTGGCGTGTGCTCTCAGGAGAGATAGGTCCTGCAAAATTGCTGATTCCTTGATGTGGACAAGCCCAGGTGAAAGGGGGGCTGTTGGGATCACAGAACCTGGTCCCTGCGAGCTCTGTCGAGACCGTGAGAGACCCTGGTCCCTGTCGATTACTCTTTAAGCGAAAAAAGTACGCGCTCCCCTGGTCGTGTGGTAGGATGTGGCGGCGAAAATGGCGCCGGGATATTGCCAGGGCGTGGCAAGCCGACAACTGAGTAGCGTAATATCAGAATCGATACGGGCGCGAATGCGGTAGGTACCCCTCCTCTCGATATCGCGTCGAAGAAAGTATGTTGCTCTCGGTTGACGAGCAGATTTGGGATGCTGTGCCGTTGGTGCTGCTGGTCCAAACTCTTTTGTTCCCTCGTGGCGCTCAGGATGGGTGGGAATGCAGTGCGCGACGTGCAGTCCCCAAAGTCCTTCGGGGCGGTACCGAGATACAAAGTGCGTTGTACCTCGGAGCAGAGGACAGACCTGAGGTACTCTGGCAGAGGGCGCTGGGAATGTCTGGTACCTTGGCTAGGTCGACGGCAGAAGTCGACGAAAGTGGTCAAGTGCGAACCGAATAAAAAGATAAACCGGCTGCAGGATACCAGGAAGGGCGTAGTCTTGTGCGGGTGAGGGCGCCCAAGCCGAGTGACTGGCGCGACAGAAGTGGTGCCCGAGGCCAAGTACCAAGGTACCCCGGCGGTGGAATGGCAGTACGCACTGTGTGGGCACCGCAGGAAGATCTGCGCTATTTTCTGCACTAAACCCAATCAAATTAATGGGTGATGTGTGGGGCTTCTGAGAATGTGGCTGGGTCCACTTGGGTGACCCGGACCGTGACCGTGACCTGGAGGCACAGATGCACAGCTTCACACAACACAAGGGGGGTTGCTAGTATGGCGAATTAAATCGACGGGGCGCCAGATGTCCAGGTCGGGGGGTGGGCTTGTCTGTGGATGGATCGCTCGATAGCTGTATTGGGCGCATGCGATTCGACGACTGTCCAACTTTCCTCTTTCTCAACTCGGCTCGACACCCTAAAGGTGGGAGGGCAGAAGGAGGAAGGGTGGAGAGGGTTCAGCGGAGTTAGTAGGAGCTTTGCCGACTTTTCCACCTCTGGCCAGTCAGATGAGATGCGCGTCTGGGGGGGCCCAGCAGTATGGTTGTCGCGAAAAGCTCAGTCCTCGTGAACTCTCTTGTCTTGACGAGCCCCTGCGATCCGCAACACACGTATCCAGCGTGCCCACACGACAGTGCCCTGTTGCGTGCCAGTCAAAATCCGTCCTCTGTCCGAGGGTCGGTGCACTCCGGCTCGTCTTCTCGGCAACTTGAAGCTCTCGTTCCCCAGAGCCTAGCGCCACGCCGGAAAAGGTAGTTTCGAGATGGGGCTACTGCGTGGCCAGGACTGCCTGACTCGAGCGCAACACAGGAGAGGACGGAGTCGGACACCGAGGAATGAACCGGGATGAGAGAGGTGTCTGCACTCTGCCAATTGTCTGGCTCTCCGAACAGCGATTATGTCACGCTCCAGTTTCACGATCAGGCGTTCACGTTGCTCCTCCGACCCTGCGTGGGTACGTATAGCGAGCACTCTAGCCGGGGCTTCTTGTAAAGGACGCAGGTCTGGATTTCTAGGATGAGATGAGGAGTTGACGGCCAAGATATTCTCCGGATGTAGCACGCGGTGCGAACAAGTAGCGCTGTTCTGGGCACCCTTGGCCCCCGGGACGTTGCTGATGTGACGCGTGCGACCTAGGCTACTGTGAGATTCTGGGGATGCTGGCGCGTGCTCGTGCGCAGAGAATCAAGGTTTGACGCCGTCGCCGACTTAGAACCCTCGGTTGAAGAGAAGTTTGCTGGCAAGGAATGGACGGGATGGTAGGGATCAAACGGTGATCTAGGCGACGCTGCGTCAGGGGTTAGCAGACCACTCAACTAAACGCGTTTGGGCTTCGCGTCCATGGCTAGAGCAAGATAGACTAGGCCTCCTCGTGGGAAACCAGAACCAAATCGGATCCACAAGGATCACGAACGCGCTGTCCTGACATCTAGTTTTCGGCAAACGTATGGCCCTGGGTAAAGCACCACAAGCAACACAAGCAACTCCATCGCACCGTGTCTTGCAATCCCATCATACATTACAGAATCAGGAATTGTATCGCGGTATCCAACTACCCCTTCAAAGGAACTCATGGCCCTGACGGACGAGCATCCACTGCATCGCAACATGAACACAAGACTCACCAAGCTTTGATGTGCCAGGATACGAAGGCTGTGTGGGTAGGCTCCGTCCGTCTGGCCCCGTCCGCTTAGGTATCCGATTGATTATACGTCGGGCGCGGCTGGTGACGTTGGTCGGGTATGCGGTAGAGCTGGTCTGGCGCGTTTCGATCCGTTGTCCCCCTAAACTCCAATTCTGGTAGTGTAAGGGACGCCGAGGTGATCGGGCAGCGCTTGAATTTCCTACCGGTCGGGACGGTGCAATTGCAGCGCGTGTTGGGATGGTGGAACTAGACTAGAAATTTCCTAGCGGTGCCCTTCCCGCCCCGGGAGGGTTTTTAAGCTGTCGTGCCCCCAGGGCAAGGTACGTTAGCTAACACGCCGCCGGGTCGGATTAACTCCAGCGGTAACCTCTGGAGTACCTGCCATGAACTACTGGGCCGGAATTGCGCCCTCACTACACTGCTTTTCTCTCTTTCGGTGCGTGTTCACAGCGGCCGGCTGGCATTGCTGACAATTGATTCACCTATAATGGCTCTGTCGTACATGCACGCGTACAGTTCAGCGGCCAACGGCGCTGTTAACGGTCGCCGACCCCCCAGCAGGAGTTCTTGCAATGACACGTCAAGCTAGAGGCGCCAAAACCCCATCTGATCTGTCAAAAGAAGTTTTAGGGCCGCCAGATCTTTGGTGACCCGAGTCTTTGGAATCGACTAAAAAAGCGTAAAATGCGTTCAGTGCTGTCTGTGGAGGGGCACAGTGTAATGTACCATTAATTGGCTAGTGTCTATTATTTAGGTAGATAACTTGAGGCTGCCCTTGGCCCTGCGTTGGTTCAACAACATCAAAGCGTATCTTGACGACATCGCACCGTCACGGTAGGGAGCCTTGACAAACCGGTGACGGTCCTTGCCTAAGCGAAGGACACCCTCGGTAGAATGCTGCGCACGCAGACGGGGGGTTTACAGCCAGTTGATGGCACTCCGTTGCCCCCCCCCCCCCCCCCCCCCCCCTTCTCCTTGTCGCCGAAGACGTGCGACTGTGAGAGAGACCCCGGTGTCCGCGGTTTCTTTGTCTCCTTCCCCATCAAGAGACGGTCACCCGCGCCACCACGAAACACGGATGACTTTTTCGATGATGGAGAGGCAAGGAGAGGGCTTCTTTCTGGCCCCGTGCTCTCCACCGATTGGAGGGGATGGCTGAGGGCCGCGGAGCCGTCATTGGCTCGCCACCCGTCATCTTCCAAGATGAGAATGTGTTTGCGTCGGGGGCGGCAGGACAGGCATAAGGGATGCATCGTTGTCTCAAAGAAGCAAATGGGAGTCCACGCGGGGAGCCACGGAGAAGGTTACCGTATGCAGCCGCATTTGGCACGGGGCCACCGACTGCGCGAGTGAACGTGCCCAGAACAATGCGGGTGGCATCGGGAGGCTTCCCTCGAGTCGACTCGGGCTGATCTTCCGAACCCCTCGTCTTCTCGTAACTCCGCCAGGGCCATGAGACAGATTTCGGCGCTTCTACAGGGAGGGGATTGTGGTGCATTTACAGGTATGGTTGGATCGCGTGGGTTCAGGGGGGTGCCGTGTAGATACAACGTAACCCGGGCGCAAGTTGGGAACATCCCATGTAAAAGGAGAATCGGCCTGTGCGAGACGAACCACGTGTTGAGAGCGCCCCCGAAAAGCTGCGCAACCATCCGGATCGCTCACGTGGGGTCTCGGCCAATATCGCAACCCCAAAGAAATTGTCAGGAGGCGCCTCCAAGGTCCCAGTTGTTGAGGTGGACGTGGCTGATCTATCTCACGCCGCATTCGCGCCCAAGTCTCTTCCGCCCTGTCGGTGTGGACACTATAGAAGGCTTTCTTCCTGCGTGCCGGCCGGCCGGCCACTCAAGTGTGCCGCGGCCTGCGGCCTGGCCTTGGCCCGGCGAGCCTGGGCATCATGCAAGCAGCGACGAATGTGGGAGGTCGTCATTTCAATTCAGGTGTGGCCTGTGTGTGCCGTACTGCGTCAGCACACCGTCGACAGGCACCGTGCCACCAGACAAGAGACATTGATGAAGCTGCGGAAGCGACGCGCGTTGGGGTCACCTGCAGCATCCATCATACGTAGCTCATATCTCCGTCTGCATTACTGCGTTCGCTGCATTCATTTTCAGAGCCGACAAGCGACCTTGCGACAAATGCACCGCATGCATGCATGTAAGGTAAGTTAGGTACCTATGCAAATAGGTACTTAGGTACTTGCTGCTTGTGCCGCACCGCATTCTATCGGCAATCGGACTTGGCGAGCTCCATGCTCAACAAGGCACGGTGGTTGTCCTGTCAAGCAAGCCGCTCGTTCTGGATCTTAAGACAAGGAAGCTGTGGACCACAGGTGGGTTCCTTCCTCTTGTGCATAGTAGAGTAACACAGTACCTCATAACATGATGGGAGGTAATGGTACCTGGTGCACAGTATTTACCTGTACGTACCCGGGCAAGCTACCACTGGCAGCTGTTCCTGGTACCGTACGTGGGAGGTACCGTGTCTTTCCCACGTCCCAAGTCTCAACCTGCCTGAGATCCCCTCGAGTCGGACCTCGGCCACGGGTCCGCGGCAACTTGAATCCCGCTGGAAACACCTCTCGGCTGACGTTCCGCCCTCGACAGCACTCCGCACATCAGCATTTTACACTACAGGGTCGCACCCAAATCTGCATGCGAGCCCGTGGAGTTGTGGACCGTCGCCAGAGTCCTGGAGACGAGGAGTTTCCTATTCGAGCCCCTTCGCAATCTTTGAATGGGTCGGCTTTTTCTGGGAGCCGCTGTTGGAGCGATTGATCATGTCTCTCATCCTAGAACCCGGTCGGCCAGCACAGCTCTGGAATCAATTGTACGTCGTCACGGCTTCCTCCGCCATCCTTCATGCAGGCGCGATGCCATATCAAGCCAATCGCCCAAACACTTGAAGGGGGTTGGGAAGGCTACTGCTTCATCCAGTGGATACCGCAGAGAGCAACCAAGGAGCGACGCCACGGCCAGGTGACGTGACTGACGGGTGGATGTTCCTGACTACTGTCAGTTCTAGGCCGCTACTTACCAGGGCGCCGCACTTTTACCAAGTCAACGTTAGCCTTCACCGCATTGTGCCATCGACAGCGACGCTCGGCTGCAATGAGCTTGGGATTAGAATACAACTACCGCCTCCTGTGATCGAAGTCTTACACGTAGCGACAGAAAGTCATCCAAAGAAGGCAGAGAATACTCACCCTCGCATGCATCTCGGATGTATTCGCTGACCGTGCAGAGGCGGGAGGGACCACACGGTCTACGGAGCTACCTTGACGATGTATATAGTACTGTACTCCGTAATGGCTCAGGTCTAGCCAGGGCCCTTGTGGCTGGCTGTTCCATCTCCCACCCACGTAAGGTGCACATTTTTACAGAACCGCCCCCCCTCGATTGGAATGACAGCTGACCACGACCTTCTCTCAGGATGGAGACAGACTTGCCCAGAACCTCGTTCCAAGACAACATCAACCCTCGACACTCTGATGTCTTCTTGGTGGTCTATTTCACCGCTCAGTGGAACCATCCAGTTGCGATTGGTTGTTACATACTGCGGACTTGCCGAGAATACAGATTGCTGTTTATCACATACGCATACGGGTGGTGTCACGCCGCTTTGACAAGATACCCGTTCAGCCGACGCGCAAGGCCGGCACCCTTCTACGGCCAGAGGCTCGATGAGTCTCGTTCAGCTTGACGGACGTCGGGCAGCGATAGCCGTGGGAGTGGGACGCACATTTATTGGTACTCCTCAGTACTCTATCTCATCTTCGCGCGATATCAAACAATAGTTGCCTCAGGTAAGGCGTATTATTCTCTGCGATACCAGTGCAACAGGCTCGGCTAATCCTCTTGGGGCAAGCCGCTCGATGGTCTATCTCATAGCCCAGTCTTGATTCGGTACCAGCCTGCCAGTATCTGTTAGAGGTTCCATTCTGAAGAGATGGGTGGTCGAGAGCGGAACTCGCGTCTTTTGATCTGCCAATCTGCTCCTAGTCCAGCGCACTGCTTCTCCCCCCCTCCAGAGTAGTACATCTTTACCACGCCGATGCCACTAGCTCCCGTTGGCACCAACCACCAAGAGGCATTTGCGCCGTCCGAGTTCCCCGCGTCGCCAGGCCCATGCAAGAAAGCTCGGCTTCCTCTGCCCAACTAGAAGTTGCCTAGTCCTTTCCGCCGTGGTGGTAGCGAAGGGAAGCCAACCGACTGCCACTATTGCGCCAGCGATCAAGCGCCGCAGCGAACGCCAGCTCTGTCCCTTCAGCCTAGTCCTCCTGTCAAGCTGGGCTATGCCCGGTTTCGACAGTGGTCAATAACACAACATAGGCTCGCAGGTACCTGTTTCCACGTGACAGCGCAGCAAGATCTGGCCTTCATCGGACTTGACCGTGTGGCTGGACGACAACGGTGGACTACGTAACGTTATCAGCTGGTGGTCTGCGGATCCGTATCCGTACATACACTGACCGCCTCCGGCCAACTCCCTGGCAGCCAGGGCAGCCTGGGTATCGAGCAACCTAATCTCCGAGCGCACGTCGACTGGAGTCATTAGTCAGAACATCCGCTCCGGCATCCTGATTTGTTCTTTGACGCACCAAACCCTCCCACTCGGCATATACTTGCGGCGGGCAAGATCCAGACAAAAAAATGAAAGGATAATAGATATGACACCGCCTGCGTGAGGCAAGCTCCTCTCATTGGGGTTCGCGAAAGCTTATTCGGCGGTGGGCTCATCCCGATCATCGCTGAACAGCGAGTCATGCCCATCCCTGCTTGTCCAGAGTCACCGGAAGCGAAAAGATTGTGATACGGAACCCTCGACCGAGATCTACGGGTCCTGCGATCCGAAGACTGGCCGGTCGGACCCGTCAGAGGATTCCGAGTGCCACGCGACTCGTTATTGGGGTCGAGAATCGCAAGTGCTCCACGACAGTCTGTCGTAACTCCTCGGATGCCTGACTCTCGAAAACACCCCTTTGTGGCGTTGCCGTCGTTCTTCCGTCCGTTGGGTACGTGTACAATGCGACTTACTGAGTACATCCACTGAATGATTCTTGCCTGCTACAACTGGGTTTATGGGTTGTCATGTACATAGTAGGGCACGAGTCGGCATCTGCCACCTTCTTGGCCCTGTCCTTCCTTCCGCCATCCCCGTGTCGGATCGGTGCATGACGGTGTACGTCGTATGAGGAGCTGATGATGCTGATATGCACAGGCAACCGGTCACAAAATGCCTTGTTGGATGGCGTTCCGGCACCCTCTCGGCACCACAACAGTTTTCCGTCCACCTGTCATTCGACACTGTTCCGGTGTCGGGGAATTGCAACAGCCACTGTCTGCGCGCGCTGACTTCCCTGCTGCTGTGGTCCCTACCAGCGCACGCGATTTCTCAGCCACGGCCCTTCGGCTGTCTGCTACCGTCAGCTCTCCACCGCCTCCGTCATCACATACGGAGTACTCCGCAGGGTATCTATCTCCCCGCCGAGTCGCGGCTGGAAGCAGCAAATGGGCCACCCAGTTGACAATGTCTTGCTCCTTATTCGTGGTGTTCATGAGTCGCTAGAAACGGCATACCTGGCGACCTCCCCCACTTTCCAGCGTGTGTAGTCTCTGCCTACTACGGAAGTACGTTCGTTAAAGCCGCCACTGGGTACCCTCACAGTGTATCGTGCAGGGGATCTCACGTTCTGCGAAGCAGCCAACTTCACCGCCGTTACGAGCTGAAGTCCTGGAGACCTGGGAGAGAACCAGTCTACGCTAGAGGCGACTTCTGGGACAGACCCCTGTCGGATAGCATGCGATGGTCTGTCTCCACTAAGCTGCTGCTGCGCGAGCTCGAAGCGAGAGGGCGAAAGCACTGAAGGATCCAATTCAGTGCGTACCTCGTACAGAGCACACCACAGACGTACCCGGCACACACACAAGCCGCACAGCGAATGCCATGTGCGACATCATGAGGCTGCCGCTGATCACATCTCAAGCATGGGCCGGCACGATTGCGGCGCCGTATGGCGCCCGTTGGCCTTCCCGTGCGGAAGCGGTCGTCTGCTAGAATTTCGCGGCGGGAGCGCTGCTCTTGCTGCCATCGTCCGTCTAGCACGGAGCAGGCTACAGCAGCCACGGGGCGTTGGGCTTCCTTGGCTCGACTCCAGCGAAGTTAGCAACGCCCCTTGATACACCGACTAGCGAAAAGGCTAAGAAGAGCCAATCGCATTTCTGGCTGTGGCTCCGGAGACGGTGGCAGAGAGACGGCGTGCGAGTAGCGCTTCGGCACAGAGTAGACGTCCGGCTGATAGCCATGAGATGTGCTCTCTTTTGGCTCCCGCGTGTAGTTGCGCAGGCCAAAGCCCGTTCAAAGGGCCGGGCCTAAGGCTGTCTCAACGCCGGCGGCAACATAGAGTACGTTTTCAACGGGGAAGGGAACGGCAATAGCAACAGGCTCAGGGTCCTCAACGGTTCGCGGCTTCTATTCAGAATGGCACATCTCCTTCTATGGTACAGACACCGACTCTATCATCTACTCGCCTTTGTCACGAGCGCATCTGCAGTTCCCGACAGACCAATGGAATGTGCCCTGGAGAAGACGCTCCGCGGCGTTCAGAAGAAGCCAGTGAGAAAAGGTAGCGAAAATGGAAAGCGTCATACCCTTATTCTGCTTCAGACACGGCCACAGGTTTCAATGCCAGCCGCCCTACCTGCTGCTGACACGAACGTCTGTCATCCCCATCTAGGAACTTTAATCTACAACGACATGCCAGTCCGGCTGCCATGTGGCCTGGACTGGCGCACACAACCCACTAACCGGCCGTGCATCTACTAGCCAGCTACGAACCCCCCAGGCGCAAGCCGTTCTTCGGGAAGAGTCTTAGGCGCCTCTCTTCGTCATGCCTACGCCGATCTCGTGGTCTATGAGCTAGGTCCATCTGAGATCTTTGATCGTGCAGGCGACTCGATCCGCGCATGTGCCAGACGAACCTACTGGTTACAGCTCAAAAGGAACGAGTACTGTATCAGCCCCCTGAGACATCCTGGCACCTCAGAGGAGAAAGACAAGGAAGGCAAGACAAAGGAAAGTGTGGAAGCCCTGTCTCTCAACGAGGCGTGTGCCGCCCGCCGTTAACGACTCAGGCGAGACATGTACCCGTCCTCCTGATCTGGACGTCGAGTATGTGGCTGCAGAAGAGGGGCGACGACATGTGCCGTTCCACGTCTGTATGAGTGATAATCGACGGCCTATCTCCTATTGCGTCGCAAAGCCGAACAATCATTGTCAGGGGCGGCAACTGAGATCGGACCAGTTCCGCCCTTGCTTGTGGTCTTGTGGTTTGCTCACCCCCTACCTACTTCTGGTAGACCTGCCTTGGGCTCTTCTCATACTTGTCACCCGTGGACGCCATCGACGTCATACACCCACGCAGGCTCCTTCACACGTAATTTCCAAGGAGTGAGCCGTACATACTGATGCCGGGAATGTGGGCGGCTCCCCGAGGAGTGGATGATCGACTAGCACCCCGTGTATCTCATCGTGCGGCCTAGCGACCTGCTGTGGCTCCAGACTTGACCACGCCGTGGCTATCTCCATCTCCTTCTATTACCCGTTTAACCGCTCGTAGCCTAGACCGGATTCAGCAACGCTTCTGGGTGAATCACTCCAGAGGCGTGTCCAACGAACCGGGAAGGCAGACTCGCGTGTATGGTCCCCGAGGGTGGTATGTTGTGCATATTCTTGCTCTTATTGCGACTCTCTAGGTCCCGAAGGTGACTGGGTCCTCTTGGAACGAGGGCCCAGGATCGCCCGTGGATCTCCCTGCGTTACCTGAGGATCTTCCCATCTTGATCTTGATTTCTGCTGACTGACTCGAGTGAGGCGTAAACACCCCACTCGCCTCCTGCGGCGTCTCTGCCAGGCGCAAGGGGCACGGCTGGCACACAGTTCTGCGCGGGAGCACAGGAACCAGAAACATGCTGCTCCCCATTGTCTCAACACGCAGGGCAAAAGCCTCCCTCGGGCGGGCGGCTCCATCGCCCTCGACAGCCCCTTCTCCAAAGCCCGCGTGCAGCCGTGCCATCGCCGTCCCAAATCCTGGCTTCCTACAGCCCAGAAGACTAACTAACGCACAATTCCGGCAGGGCTGAGTCCCCGATCAGAGACAGGCTGTTACCTAATCTTGAGGTCGATATTGAGATATGACAAAGTAGCCTCCCTGCCTTGTGCCGGGAACCACCCTCCAAGAGTCGTCGGTTTCCGTTGCCGGAAGCACGCTTCCCAGATTCTTGACCCGGCAAATCTGCCGCACCTTGCCGGTTTTTGTCTTTTGCGTTCTTGACAGTGCGTCCGTGTGTCTGTGTGTCTCTTTTTCCCAGCTTTCCCAGCAACATTTCTTGGCCCCTGGCACGGGGCGGGGCCCCCTCTTTGACTCCTCCGCAGTTCTCCCGAATCTGGGCAATCCTCCGTCGGACTGTGTGGGCTCTCCTTCTTTCTTTCTCGCCTTTCCCTTCCCTTTTGTCTCTCCCTCCTCCTCCCCCCTCCCACCCCGTTCGCGCGCCAAGCCCGGCGGTCCCCCGACTCGGTCGGACTTTGGTGCGTGTTTTTGCTATCTGCGCTAGCGAAGGGGAGAGGGTCCTCTTCCTTCTCTCCTCTTCCTCCCACTGCCCCCCCACCCTGTCGCGGACACGACTCGTTTCGGGGTCTCGGGCTGTTTACTGCCTTGTCGTTAAAAGTCCAAGTGGGATGGCAGCCTGGACCTTCGGCTGTCTGCCTGCCGCAGCCGAGAGCCCACATCGGTCGGCCTGTGGAGGAGGAAGGGAACTCGAGCCGACGGCAGAGTTGCCGATCGGATGCTGTACATGCGCGAGTGCCGTTGCCGTCCCTGGAGGGGCCTCAGGGGTGATTTGGGGGGGGATCGTGGTCCCGATGGCTGGCCGTGGCATGTGCGAGCATACACGCCCCCATCGCGAGTCGGCTGAGTCTGGAGTACTCCAGAGATGATCGATCATAGTCACTGAGAAGACGGACGTAAAATAGAGAAAGCTCGCAAGCAAAGTAGCTGATATCATCAAGGTCAAATTAAGAGCTACGAATTCTCTCTACAAACCCAGAGAGACCATATCTATGTTAAAGCCAAAGAGACGGGCAGTTCCTTTTCGTCGCACCCAGCAGGATGAGCTGCCTCCTTGTAGCAGACACTGTTAATGTCCTGCACGTTTGAGAAAGATCTACTGGGATGCCGGCGGCGACGAGCCAGGCATGACAAAGTTAGTCCCAGCCATGGCGTCCACGGTGACCATCTCCGCGGACCTAGGTCGAAGGATGCCGAGTCCGACAAGGACATACTTTTGCTGAGGTTAGGAATCTGCGTCTCCGTCCCAGAAAGACCAAAGCCCTTGACAACAAGGGAAGCAATAGCGAGAAATATCCCCATCGTGATGACCAGGACACAAACCGTGACACTGGGGTGACGTGTCTAGCAAGCCTGAAAACCAGTGTCTACAACATCCGAAACCTGTCTACAAGAACGCCGTGATGGTGCTGAATTGTTGGATACCTCCTCGCCAGGTGTGGAGGTGACTGACTTGACTGATCCGATAGATGGACAAGGTCGTCAGTACGACTGCTTACCAACGGCGGTTGCCGACGGGCATGGCGTTGGCGCCTCCTATTGACATGTCAGCAATCTACCACCAGCGAGAACGAGAAAGGAGTCTCTCATTACCTCTATAGCCGCCGCCGCCTCCACGTCCACGGTAACCGCCATAGCGGCCGCCTCCACCTCCGCCGCCGTATCTCGCCATCTCGGCCAGTCTGGGGTCGATCTGCTGCTTAGCCTCCTGAAGGACACCCACGAGATCACGGGCCTGCTTAGAATCTGGGATAAAGTGTTAGCACGGTCTCCAAGAAAAAGGGCTTGGGGCTCCAACGTACTGTCAGTAGTGAAGAAGGTGATTGCGGTTCCCTTCGCGCCGGCACGGCCAGTACGACCGATACGGTGGATGTAATCCTCCGAATTGTTCGGGTAGTCATAATTGAGCACGTGAGTAATGTTGCGCACATCTTGACAAGTATAAAGGTTAGCAGACGGAAAAAGAATGGGTATAGCAACGTCCCAGCATGAACGACATGCGGCTAATGATGTTTCACGCTTTCTTTGGCCTTGACAGACGGGCTATCCATTGCGGAAGATATTGCCGGCAGGAGATCCAATGCTCCGGGTCCTCGGGCCTGGGAATCTTGGAGAGATAGCTGGATACGACGTCAAGAAGCGCCAGCTCTCCACTTGTACCTGTACCATAGGCTGCAGAAGGCACAAGAGCGGTAGAACGAGTGTAGCACAGGGAATGCTTCTGCTACACCACGAACCCAAGACTCCACACAGACAAGACCATAAGACACGAAGTCTGGCAAATTCGCGCAAGAGAGAGCCCCTAGACACAAGAGTAAAGCACAGCAAATAGATATGCTGGTAGCTGCTAGGCGGGTAGGGGGAGGGGGAGGGACTGATACATACCAATACCACGAGATGCAACATCAGTGGCAACCATGATCGGGCTCTTGCCCGTCTTGAACTGGTCTAGAACCCAGTCGCGCTCGTTCTGCTGCTTGTCGCCGTGGATCGAAAGTGCGGGCCAGCCGTCCTGGCGCAGGAAACGCGTAATCTCGTCCGCAATGCGCTTCGTGCCCGTGAAGATGAGAATCTTGTTCTGTGACTCCTTGTCATCCATAATCTTCTCAAGGTGGCGGAGCATCTTGTCGCGCTTCTCGCTCTCCGAAACAACTTCGACGATTTGAGTGATGCGATGGTTAGCAGCCAGGTCCATAGATCCAATGTTGACCTGGATGAAGTCGGTCAGGAAGTCGGAAGCGAGGTTCCGGACCTCCTTCGGCCACGTGGCGGACCACATGAGAGTCTGTCGATCGGGTCGAATCTGTCCGATAATCTTGCGAATCTGGGGCTCGAAACCCATGTCCAGCATACGGTCGGCCTCATCAAGAACGAGATAAGTAACGCGGCGCAGGTTGGTCTTGCCAGACTCGAGCATGTCAATCAAGCGACCAGGAGTAGCAATGCAGACCTCCACACCACGGGAGAGATCACGGATCTGAGGACCCTTGGGCACACCTCCGTAAACGCAGGTGTTGCGGATCCGGGAAGACTTGCCAAATTTAGTGATCTCCTGCTGAATCTGAACAGCCAACTCTCGGGTCGGCGCAAGAACAAGGACAATAGGACCGTCGCCAGGAGCGAGGAGGGGCTGCGCGTTGATGTGGACGATGGCGGGAAGACAATACGTAAGAGTCTTTCCAGAACCAGTCTCGGCAATACCAACGACGTCGCGACCAGAGAGGGCCATAGGCCAACCTTGAGACTGAATAGCCGTCGGGGCAGGGAACCCCTGGGCCTTGACCTCGTCCATGACGTAGCGAGGGAAGCCAGCCTCGTCGAAAGTCTCGACAGGCTTGGGAACGTTGTTACCGAAGATGGCAATAGCATGATCGCGACGGAACTTTTCGACCTCGGCGTCGGAACGCTCGCTGACAGCAGGGTGCTCCTTGTAGAAGGACTTCTCGAACTTGGGCAGAGTGCTCAGATCTATGCTTTCAGTTAGCACAAAGCATTGGAGGATGACATGCAAGACAGATTACTTACCCCAGTTCTGCTTGTGCAAGCCGGCTCCAAGGTTAGACATGCGGTCACCGCCGCCGCCGCCGCCATAACCTCCACCGCCGTAACCACCACCGTAACCACCGCCGCCGCCGCCGCCACCGCCGTTGTATCCACCGGAGTAGCCGTTCGAGCCACTGTCAATATCCGGTCAGCATCTGCATCAATAATGAAGAAAAGTGATAATGAAAGCACTGAGAGAAGCAGCGTGCAGCGAGACATGAAAGTGCCGTCGCCTTTCTTCAGAGAGGCTGCCAGAAGACCAGAGTCAAGGCAGGGAGTGAACCGATGTAAAATAAAGACATACCCATGGCCGCCGTATCCACCACCACCGCCGGAGTAACCTCCATCGCGGCCGTATCCATTAGAGCCGCCGCCGCGCG
The DNA here is from genome assembly GCA_030052745.1 of Pleurostoma richardsiae. Classification (NCBI taxonomy): domain Eukaryota; kingdom Fungi; phylum Ascomycota; class Sordariomycetes; order Calosphaeriales; family Pleurostomataceae; genus Pleurostoma; species Pleurostoma richardsiae. Next base: position 23,160 of record JANBVO010000043.1, read on the forward strand.
AGCTGTATCCGCCGCCGCCGTAAGACATCGTGCGCGGATGGTGTTGTTGTGAAGGGAGGATGAGTTGTTGAGAAATCCGGATCTCGCGATAAGGGACAGGGTTTCAGGACTGGGGCGCGATCAAACTGCCGATCCGAATCAATAGACGACAGTCGCACCGAAACTGAAATCTTGTCAGAATGAAAGGAGAGTGAAGACCACAAGAATTATCCTGATGCAGACGCGACAGGAAGAAGTTGGGTCGTGGAAACGTGGATGAGGAAGGAAGAGGTTGAAGGACGGGAGGAGGGCGAGAGGGAAGGCGAAGGCGATAGATGTTTGGGTTATCGAAATTTTTAGTTAGGCCCGCCTTGGGGCGAACAAGAAAAAAAAAAAATAGAATCCCCTTTCAGGGATTACGGCGCTGCAGTGGCCGCACGGACCTTCTTCTAGGCAGACGCACTAGCCGCATCTGGACAAATTGTGGCTGGAATATATATATATATATTTGTCAGCCCAAAGCAGCTAATCTGCGCCTCGCCATGACGGAGAGCCACGCCACAACCCGCGTCTCGTACGGCCATGGACCACCTGACACCCGCTCGAATGCTTCGTCCTATGCCTATCTGAGTAGTATATCTAGGTGTGCAATGTCCTCATATCATCTTCCTGTATTTGTGGGAGAGCTCAGGTCACAGATGGGATTGTTGGGCTATCATAGATGGCCTGTGAAGGACTTCGTTCTCTGCCGTACAGTAGAAGAAGGTGTCTAATATAGTTGCAATTTCAAGCCTGACGGACCACTCTATATATGTATGTGTCTATCATGTCCTTGCTCCCGATTGTGCAATGACGCCTGAGCCGACGACTTCAGCAGTACACTGATCAGCTGGAAGGATACATCTCCCAGAACGCAATTTCCATCTATTGCAGACACAGCGTAAGCAAGGCATGTCAGTCCCGGATACCCAGACAGGCAATGCGTACCTTTGTGGCATGTATGAAGACCTTGACGAGTTCTTCTACTCGTGTCGGAGACTGGAGGACAGCGTGCTTCTCGAGAAGTGCTGCGTACAGCTATTAGCAATTTTCCCCAGAGGCCCTTTCAAGTGTCGATGAGGAGAAAACGTGCCTGAGCCCGTGTTTACCGCCTGCACGTAGTCCTCGGCGACGTAGTTCTCGATCCACGTCCAGTACTTGTTGCCCTCGCCGCGCACCGACCTCGCGTCGGCATGCAGCAGCTTGGCGATGGCGCCGTAACCGAGGAGGCACGGGGCCAGTGCGAGCTGGAGACCGATCCAGTCCCCCTTCATGCCGGTGTCGAGGACGAATCTTTGCGTTGTTGGATCCCCTGTTAGCGATTGCACCCTGTGTGAGCTCAGACGGGTGAGTTCCGCCTACCTTGTGTAAGCCGTGCAAGCCTCCTTCTCCTCGGTCGCCTCCATCTGCTCCCGCGATATGCCGAACCCTTTGCAGTAGGTTATGTGTAGGTCCATCTCTCTATGGATATGCGACACGATGGCCGCGGCCTTGCATGCCTCAGCGCCTTCGAAGATTCCCAGATGGAAGGATAGGATTAGATACTCACGCCCGCAATGTCATCCATGCTCGTGCTCTTGTATGCTGCCAGAGCATTGGCTCTCGCAAAATGAATCTACCACAGCAACACATCAGCTCACTTCCGGGGGCAGGTGAGAAAATCTTGGAAACGCACGAGGTACAGATAATCTTGAATCAAATACCCCTTGAAAGACTCTAGCGGTAGCGTCCCGTCACCCATCGCTAAGACGAAGGGATGGCTGGTGAAGCGCTCCCATACGGGAGCGACATCTGGCCGCTCCAACAGATATTCGATGAACCGGCCCCTGGATAGGGAGTCGGGTCTCAGCTTCTCTGTAAAAGTAGTTCAGGGGAAAAGGATGAACTCACGGCGCGAAGGGTAGCGTGTATGTAGAGTGGAAGTGATTCAGCGGGCCATTTCCTTTGCCCAGCCCCGGCGCCGTCCTGATAGCTGCCTCGATGTACCTGTTGGCAGACTTGACCGCCTGTGGGACGTCCATGCCCTTGGCCAGGTTAGACGCGATCGCAGCTAGCCGCCAGTCTTCTTGTCAGCCAATCGGTTCACTGACTAGTTCTTGGGAGGAAAGGAGTCTATCCTCACAAGCGAGCGAGCACCCCGTGCCGTGGGTGTTCTTCGAGTCTTGGAACGGCGTTTCGATCCTGATCGTCGCCTCCTTGCCCGCCAGCACGTCGACAACCACCTCGCTCTCCTCCGGCGTCGCCGCGGCGGTGTAATCAGCCTTGAACGGTGCGTGCCCGCCCTTGACGAGCGCCCACTCACAACCCAAGCTCTGGATCGCCTTGGCCATCGCCTCGAGTTCTGTCACGTCTCTCAGGGGGAGGTCCTCGCCCTGGCCCGCCTCCGCAAGTAGGAACCGCGCCTCGGGGATGTTGGGCGTGAAGACCGTCGCTTGCGGGATAAGGCGCGTCCGCAGCTCACGGAGCGCCTCTGGGGGCAGCAGCTGTGCGCCGGTCGTGGCTATCATGACCTGTTCGAGGGGCGATGAGATAACCCGCCCGCACGAAGAAGAGCCTGGGAGGTCTCAGAAAGCATCCTTACCGGGTCTATGACGATGTTCTTCACCTTGCGCTCTTCAAGCACCGCGGCGACCAGCTCGATGGTCGCTGCTGATGCTAGCATGCCTTCGACGCACAGCCTCTGTCAGACAACGGGCCCCTCCATCAAGCTCACCCCGGCATCGTGATAGCCAGCCGCAGCCACGTCACAAGTGCAGAAGATGAGTTAAACTCGCGGGCAAGGCTCACCTGTCTTGACTACATCAACTCCGACATCATCGAAGCACGCATCAATCTGCTTGCGGAGGAACTCCGGAGGGACCTGGTGGATGCCGAACACGCCCGTGGTGTTCTGCGCCGTCAGCGCCGTCGTCGCCGTCATGGCGTAGCAGCCATGGGCGGCGATGACCTTCTGATCGGCCTCAAGCCCACTGTGCAAAAAAGGAGTCAGCAACACGCAGTTAAAATCCCTACGGCATCCTGGATGTAGCAGCTACTGCAGGAGTCTTAAAGACGCAGGAGAGGAGGGCAACCGACGCTCCGCCGGAGCTGTCTGAGCCGGCAATGACAAGCACCCGTCCACCGACCATCTCCGGAAACGAACAAGGAAAACGCGTTATCGAACTGCCGCCCGCGTTACGATGGACGACGTTGTTCAATTCGGATATATGGGCGCTGTTGAAGGAGGGGGGCTTTCTAGAGTTCTGAAAGCTGTCAGTCATAGTGGGGGCGGGGTCCTCTTCACTTTTCTAGATCCTGAGCTTGGCTTCTGCTGTCAATCGACTGACCTTAGTTCCCGAATCCTCCAGACATAAACTGCTAGGCTCTGCATCTAGTCGGGCCTTTGCTACTCTAAGAACTCAGATCGCATGTTTCGCTAGGCCATGCATGCTAAATTGCCTGGGAACGGTTTCTGCAGGAACACTAACTTGGTAATATGGGGCAGCCGGTAACGCATCCGACATTCTCGCCGAGATGGGTGAGCGAGTTTTACAGCACGATCACCAGCGGAATCCAAGGTCAATGTTTGTTTCCTATTTCATTTCAACCCGCTCAGTGCTACCTACCTCCGAGAACGGATACTCTCCTTTGCCATCCGGAGAGAAAATGGACTTCATATGCCGTCGACTCCTTTCCCTGATCTTCCCTGGTTCCATATCCATCCATACACCTTCTTGATACAATGAGTAGAATATAAAGTTGATATATGTGTTTCAGCCGCTGAAACGCCGCGGCTTCACGCCCACCTTCTCCCCGAAGATTGCCATCCTCTTATAGCCGTTGCAGGCACGTAACATATGCAAGCAAATCCGGCCATCATGTTGTCGTACAAATACAGAGGTCGCCGGTCGCGTCTCTGGGTTCGCCCAAGTCGTTGACCCTTTTCATTGACAAGCGGGGTGTTTATCTCGTCCCCCTCCGGACCGTCGCGCTCCTCTCCAGCTCCGAAGGATCACTAATGCTCCTTTGCCGCTCGGTACGCTGCTCGTCGCCGCTGCTCCCTCCCTCATTCTCATTCTCGTCCGACTCGTCAGAGTCCCCATCTTCTCCTTCCCGCTCCTCTGGTATGATCCTCGCGCCGCCCCGGCCCACGACCGGCCCGTCCTCGTCGTCCTCGTCCCCGCTCTCGTCATCCTCGAAGACCACCTGCGTCAGGACGCCGTGCTCGAATAACTCGAGCATCCGCCGTGCGCCGAGGCGGTAATGGTGGCACTCCATAAGCGCCATAACCTTTCGAAACATGTGCGGCTGGCGAAAGCCCGGCGCCTTCTTCTGCTGCTTCAGCTGAAGCAGCTCGCTCCGCGCGCGGTTGCAGAGCACCGAGTTGCCCAGATCGACGAAGAGCTCCAATATACGCTGGTTTGTCGGATCCGGATCCAGCTTGACCTCGCTGACGGTGTCCGTGGTATGGAAAGTGAACTCCCCAGCCATGGCTCCGATCACAGACTCGGACCGCGGCCTCGATGGTATGGCCGGCGGTTCCACTGTCTCGGTCTTTTGTGTGTTCGGTAGGGAGATACCCGTGACTTTCTCATGCTTCCACGGCGCAACAGAAAAGAACCTCGTCAGGTCAGATGGGATACAAAAGCCGAGAGACGCACCGAGGGAGTTGGTGTTGGAGTCCCATCCGTGTTCGTAGAGTATCTCCAGGCCATGGACAGACCTGGAGATCAGGCCGAGAACGAAGAATGCTGTACCTCGCAGGCTCATGATTTCATGACCCTCGGCGATCTTGATAATCTGCTCCACAACGTCACAGCTCTCGAGGAAAGGTGCACCCAGCTCCATCGACCCGACATTCCCGACTGCCCACATGCAGCCCTTCACCTTTGTCGTCATCTCTCTGTCCTCGCACTGCATGCCATGCTCCTTGATGGTGGCAGCAAACTCGTCGAAGTGGCCTTTATCGCGTAGCAATTTGCAGCCCTCTTCCGTTCTCGTCAACTCGCGGTAGAAATGTGGTGGTATATGGCTGTCTGCTTCTGGGTCCGGCTCATCCTCGAACAAACTCAGTCGATGCGGTTGCTCATCAGGGTTCTCTACAAACGCGCGTGCCAAGCTCGCCTCGATGACGGAGACATAGGAGTCGTTTCGACCGAGGAACCAGTCGTCCATTTCATTACTGATGTAGTCCAAGCCATCGAGATAGTGATAGCCGATGGAGGTCGACAGGAACCGTAGAAGCAGCGGAGCTCCTATCTCGCCAAGGTGATCGAGCGCCGGACGACACTCGACGATGTATTCTAAATAGTTCTTGTTGTTGCACGCCTTCTCAAGGATCTTGACAGCGGTAGCGCATACCTCCACGTCTGGGTCGTAGAGCTGGGTTACGAGAAGCTGGATGGCCCACTTAGAGTCTCCCACGCCCTGCGGGGAGTTTAACCTGGGCCTTGTGGTATATTTCCGAAGGGAATTGGTAGCATGAATCCGGATGTCTTTGGTGCCGGCTGTTAATGCCTTTGACAGTAAGACTCTCGGGTGACCCTGAAGGCTATAATCGAAGTTGGTGAGGAGCAGCTTGATCAAGTCGGGTCGTTGCTTGAGGTCGATGATGTGATACATCATATTGAACATTCGCCAGCGCTCCATCATCTGGAGACCCTTTGGCTCGCCGCTTAGGACTCCCAGCATGGGAAAATATCCTCCACAAAGTGTGTCAGTGAGCCTATCCTTCGCGAACATTGGGAACTGCGCTGTGAGGCCACTCGTCTGCAGACAAACAGGTTAGTACACATACACATGAAAAGAGGACACAAGGACTCATACCGGATCACACTGAGCTAGGCATTCCGCGATTTGCCTCAGTAACTTGTGGTCCGCCAAGTAACTCTGACCTTGTGGCGACTGGAGCAGGGTGTGCATCAACGCACATCCGACTCGGACGTATTTCTGGGTATTCCGGGTGTTCTTGACCTCGGAGAATCTGTATTTGAAAGGGCGATAGAAGCTCATGATTCTCTTGACGAATTTTGAGGCCCTGATGGCCTCTTCGAGTCTCTTGCCATTCGCCAGTGGCCCTTCAATGATCCGAAGGACGATCTCCCAGTTCCACTTTGTGTAATTTGAATGGCTCAGAACGCCCGAGTCGAGCAGAAGTTGCCGGAATGTTGCCTCATCCAGGTTTACCGCTGTGGCGCTCTTCGGCTGTTCCTCTTCGAGCCCGGAGCCCAGAATATTAGCTGCAGGCGTGCTTCCAGTCGTTAAGGTCGACGGCAGGGATCGATACAGCGTCCTGCTAACGCTGCTAATCTGATACACAATCCCTGTCGCCACAAAATGGGCGTCATCATCAAACTGAGTGGCTGCTGAGAACAGCTCCGGCAGAAGCTGCAGTTCAGCACTCCACGACGGTGGAAGCAAGCGGCTCGAGAGTCTCAGGACCTCCCCGATCAAAAGCGTGGACTTGCGTTTCAAAGTGGGGTTGTCCCCGTCCTGCGTCACCTGAAGTAAGGTAGGAAGTAGCCCGGATCTGATGAAGATCGCCAGCAGAAGAGCAGTGTAGTGCTCGACGAAGTTTTGTTCTCCGCCGTCGTCCTCGTGATAAGCCTGCAGCCCCTTTACCGGATTCGACTTCAGATTAGCAACTCGCCCGTACGTGGTAAGTCGCCTTCCGGCTAGGAAAGATGTTGCCCACGAAGGTGACTTGATCCTCAAGAGAGAATATATGAGGTCAATGACGGTCTCCCTTATCAGCTGGCTGGGGAGTAATAGGCTCGAGATTAATGACCTGATGGCCCGGAAGTTGTACATGGATAGGTTCATCAGGCCGGACCACGTTTTTAACGCCGAAGCGATCGCCTTAGAGTTTTGCTTGAGTATGCCTTCGCTTGATAGGAACATATCAGTGAAGGCAGTGAACAGAACCTCCAGCTCGTATCCAGCGCGCAGGTACTTCCTCTTTTGAGGCATGTCAAGCAGGAAGAGGAAAGCAGATGTCAGGCTTTCTGGAGCCTTGTACGAGCCGTCTGCCAGGGCTTCTGATATAGGAGCCAGCCCACCCGATGCAATCAGCAGCTGCGGGTCTCGCACTAGGATCTCGGCCAGAGTCTCGAGAGAAATGGGCCGAAGCCGGTCCTCTGGCTGTTCTGCTATAGCTGCGACGGTCCTGACTATGGCTCGGGACACCTCGCGGACACCATCCTTGACGTCGAGAAATGCCCGCACAAATTTAAGCGCTTGTTCTCTCTCCAGGTCTGCCTTTCGATCCTTAATAAGAGACGACACGACAATGTAGTCCGTGTTCAGAGTGCGAATCTTCTTCAGCGACGATATGTCCGACATGGCATACCGTGTCATCCTATATCCCGCCGCCACCACCTCTCTGCTCTCGCTCAAGAGCAGGACCTGCATCCGCAGTCCAAAGACCGACCACACGAGGTCGTATTTGAGGGTAGGATAGCGCTTGAAGAGGTCGACGAGGCTGTTTGCCTTGGCGACATAGTATTCCGGCGTAAGGCCTTCCAGCTCGAGAGCCTGTAGCAGCTCGGCCAGCGCGAACGTAGGCGATTCGGTGGCCTCTTCCAAATCGGACCCAGCGCCGCTTCTTGAAGCGCTGGGGGGTGACCGCAGACCGCTGGACTGGAAGAGCCCCTCTGTTCGTGATCGTACGGGCGTGCTAGGCGTGGCCATTGTCCTTTGGGCGTCCTCGATCTTCTGCCGTAAGTTCTTGATGCGCTGGTTGGAGCTGTTCAGCTCCGCCTCCACCCTCTGCCTCTGCTCCTTTGTTTGTTTCGCCTTCTTGGTGTTCAATGCCTCCAGCATGTTCTCGCTGCCCTCCTTGATCTTGAGTTCTCGGTTCAGCGATTCGCGCAGTGCCGTCAGGGTTTGCTCCAATGAAGCGGGATCATCGCGCTCGTCCAGCTTCTCGAGGTTCGTGTAAAGGTCGAGCCTCGATCCCGCCCTGGACGCCATCTGGCTTCGTAGCTCTGAGCTGAAGCTCCCCGGTGCGGCCATGGAGGACGGGTTGAGGCTGGACCCGCGCGGCGCAAAGGAGACGGCGGATGCGGACAGGTTGCGCGCCAGCGAGGCGCCGTTCGGCGCCGGAGGCTGGAGACCGCCGGCATCGTTGTTGCGATCGAGACTCGTTCGAGGCGGACCGGTCGGACTGAGGGCGGAAGTCGAAGATGAAGAAGGGGGGATGAACGACTTTTGCGTCGGCGTTGCTGAGGCGCTCAGCATGGAGCTGGATGGTCCAGCCATTTGTCCTCGGCGCAGGACTGCCGCCTCAGCTGCAACATTCGACGCCTTCGCTGTGTCTAGAGCATTCGGGCACGGGTTGTGGTATCGACCCTCGGCCGATCAAGAAGGGAATGACGGGGACTCGCCTGCGTATCCAATTTCTAATGCGGCTGCTCACACGGTGGGAAAGGAGCGTTGAGGCTGCGAAGGCAGTTCTGCTCCACGGGTCTCCAGTACTCGCGGAGGCCAAAGAGGGCCTTGTCCTGCGCAGAAAAAGGGGAGGAGCCTCGAGAGGCCTCGAATGGGCGAAAGTCAGTCACGACAATGTCAACGAAAGCAGGTCATTTGATGGTTTTGTATCAAGGTATCTGCGAACAATGCCGTCTTGGTTGACCATCATCAAATGTGGAGAGGTCGTTTCTGACAACAAACTGTGGCTTGCGCTTTGCGGCTTGGGATTGCGGCTTTGCTTGGCTGGGGCTCGCTTCCCCATGTCACGACACTACCCTACCAATCCTTGCATCTCTTCCTGTACGGCTTCGCACTGCAGCTGAGGATTCATAGCAAAGTACCCCGGACGCTGCAAAGCGTCAAAAACCCTGTCTTAGAGCGATTGACGGATGGTGTAAACCAGTCACTCTACCAATCCGAACAGGTACCTGCAAGCTGCTGGCTGGAGACGGTGGCGTCCCAAGAATGCCTGTCCCCTTGCCTGTCTGAGAGGTTGGCAGGTTAGGTAAGGTAAGGTGGGTAGGCATATTTGACGGGATGCTAAGACGCCGCAGGCTAAAGGACATGTCCAACTTGGCGCGTATGTTAGGTGAAGTAAGCTTTCCTAACGAAGGGAAGCCCGCTTGACTTGGAGATTAGACTCGAGAGCCTCGGCCGAGCTTTGAGCAAGGGCCCCGAACTTAGGAGTTCCGTGTTACGTTCCGGGGAAAGCAATCGGGCTCCGACGGCATGGAGCTTCTGCACTGCGCCCCTATCGGCTGCCGTCAGCTCTTATCTTTGAGACGGGTCATCCAAACAGAGCCCAGCAACCGTCAACGGCCGCGCAACCGAGCGAGATTTCGCGGGGCAGATCGTGCTGACCCGAAAGACTGTCGTACGATAGCTGGAGATGACCGGAGCCTCCCAGCAGAAGGCGTCCCGCCGGCGCTTCTTCGTAGACCCCGCAGCGAGGAAGGCGGACGGACCCCTCCCCGCCGACTGTCCGGACTCTGTATGTCTGTGGCGGCTCTCCCTACGACCCCGCGGTGCAGAGTCTCAGCCATGGATCAACTGGGGCTTCATTCTACCTCTCGTTCTCGTCCCTTCCTGTCAGAAGATCAGCTCTCGCACACAATCTAGAGTGGCGGACGTAGAAAGTTTTACCTAATTTCGCAGACTTGAAGTAAAACTCTTACATACAACATACTCTGTACCGGAGGCGCGGCCGGGTGCTCCAAGAAAAGAGACCCTCGATGGCCATCTCCAGCAGGCCTTCGGCGGGCTCCGGTGCCCCACTGCAAAGCCCCCGCCATGGTGAGGCGAGAGCTTCCCCAGCAGAAAGACAAAGCCGCAGCAGCTCTCCTCCAGTGAGAGACAGAGTACCTCCCTAGACATCTCGGCGGCGCGTCATTGGAGCTCGTCCTACTGGCTGCCCTCAGACGACCGGCCGGCTGCCGGCGGCGGCGTCCCGCGCCTTCACGCCCAAGCCAGTCTGCCGATCTGAGGCGTCTTCCGGCGGCGTTGCTAGAGCTCGAGCAGAAAGACCTATTTGGCCGGTCAAAGCTCCCCCATTGAATAGTCGATGAGCTTAGGTTGGCCAGCGAGTATAAATATAAGTGTGTCACCCATCCACTCAGTGAACGTTTTGCTGGTTCCTCCTTTCTCACCCACCATCATCACCATCATCGTCTTACCTCCTTTTCCTCCAGTGGCCTCTCCTGTGCTCTTGCTTTTCTAGTACATTGTCCTAACATATCTGTGTCCTGTGCTCGGCAATACTTGCATCCTCCTTGCTCAATACCCGTAATACTGTCGCCCTAGCAGTGTCTAGTCCCTACATACATACATACCTGTCTTTATCCTCAACTACGTCATGGCCAGACTCGCTGCTGCTCGCTACGGCAAGGACAATGTCCGCGTCTACAAGGTGCAGCGGGATGAGAAGACCGGCGTCCAGACCGTCACGGAGATGACTGTCTGCTGCTTGCTGGAAGGCAAGATCGAGACCTCGTAAGAAACGTGCTGCATGACTTCGCCTCGCCCAGCCCGCTGACCGCCCAAAGATACACAATTGCCGACAACAGCGTCGTCGTGGCCACCGACTCCATCAAAAACACCATCTACATCAAGGCCAAGGAGAACCCGGTCAACCCCCCGGAGCTCTTTGCCAGCATCCTGGGCCAGCACTTCATCGACACGTACGCGCACATTGACGCCGCGCACGTCAAGATCGTCGTGCACCGCTGGACGCGGATGATCATTGACGGCGAGCCGCACCCCCACTCCTTCTTCCGCGACGGCCAGGAGACTCGCAACGTCGAGGCCACCATCCGCCGGGACGCCGGCATCGAGATCAAGAGCGGCATCGTCGGGCTGACCGTGCTGAAGAGCACGGGCTCCGCCTTCCACGGTTTCGTCCGCGACGAGTTCACCACGCTCGGCGAGACCTGGGACCGCATCCTATCCACCGACGTCGACTGTGGCTGGACCTGGAAGCACTTCCCCACCCTCGACGCCGTCAAGGAGGTCACCCCCAAGTTCGACGCCGCCTGGGAAGCCGCTCGCGGCATCACCATGAAGACGTTCGCTACCGATGACAGCGCCAGCGTCCAGAACACCATGTACAAGATGTGCGAGCAGATCCTCGACGCCGTGCCCGACGTCGAGTTGACCAACTACTCGCTGCCGAACAAGCACTACTTCGAGATCGGTAAGTTTCTATCCTCGCCACACTTCATTTACCCCTGTGTCCGGCTTGCCAGTTGCTGACCGTTCCTCTCGCAGACCTGAGCTGGCACAAGGGCATCAAGAACACCGGCAAGGACGCCGAGGTCTACGCCCCGCAGTCCGGTCCTAACGGCCTGATCAAGTGCGAGGTCGCTCGCACGCCCGCGCTCGAGAAGCGGTAAGGGGCTTTGGTGCGTGTACAGATAGTGACTACTCCCTACGGCATACTGAAACTATGGCGTATACGGGTACGGGCTCCCAGGACGGATGGTGAATCTCGGGCCAATATGCTTTCTTCGGCGCCACTGGAGGAACCATTTATGACGCTACTTCATGACAACCTGATACCAAATAATTTGGATATAATAATCAAGAAAAATAGTCAGCAAAGCGAGCTTTCCGTGTTGTGTTCGTGTCGGAGACGTAGACGGTGCGATTGGTTTTCTTGTAGGCCATATTTGTACATCCAGTAATACAGGCGGAGCTGTCTCCAAACTAGAAACCCCTATTCCAGGCCGAGGAAGGCTCAAATGCTGTCTTATCGCTTCAAGCAGTAGCACCACACCCAACCCGTATGTCCACACGTAGGCTCCATCCTCTTGCGTGCTGGTCAAGCAGACAGCCCGAGAAACCCGTAGACGTAGATAAATAGTCCAGGTATTCTATACCGCTCTCCAAGCTGCACCCCTATTCATCCAACAGATCGCCCTCTCTTCTCCTTCTAACAAGGCGACGAGAACCAGCACCTATAACCGCTGCTGATCCGCCTCCCTAATCGCCTTCACGGCCCCTTCCCAGCCGTCCTTTCCGACCTGCACGCCCCCGAACCGCACCAGGTTCTCCTTGTACGGGTGGGCCTCGCCCTCGAACGCCTTGAGCCGGGCCAGGCGCTTGTCGCGCAGCCTGTTCTTGGGCAGCATGCCGCTGACGGCCTTGCGGAGGACCTCGGCGCCGCCGAACTTGTCCATGAGCACGTCCATGGTGACGCTGCGCAGCGAGCCGGGCCGCGTGTTGTGCCGGTAGTACATCTTGCGGTACTTCTTGTTGCCGGTGGTGTGCAAGGCGGCGCAGTTGGTCACCACGACGTAGTCGCCGCAGTCGGTGGAGGGGTCCCAGACCGGCTTGTGCTTGCCCATGAGCAGGACGGCGATGCGCGAGGCCAGGCGGCCGAGGGAGGGTGGCGTCACGGCCGAGGGGGGGGACTTGATGGTGCTGAGGGTCGGGTGCGGGGTGGAGGCGGAGACGTGGTGCCATACTCGGGAGTAGGCGAGCCGGGTCTGGGAGGGTGCTGTTAGAGAAGGAGAGACATGTTGAGGGGGCCCATTGGACTGGGATGGAGCGAAGACTTACGAGGCCGACGTTCTGGGACATGGTGAGGGATGATGCTAGGGAGCAAGTCCCTTCATCCACGGATTAAGGATGGCGACACCAGAAAGGTACGTGTCGCAGATAAAGAGGCCTCGGGGGAGCGTGGGGTTCTCTGCTGCGGCGCCGGCGTGGGATAGCAGTGGCTCGTCGATTATCTCGGAATAGGATCAGAACTTCAGCTTCATCCCGTCGCGCCGAAGCTCCAGCAGAGAAAATTTGGGGCTCGTGACTGGTCACCTGCCCCGGCTGCCCGGGCAGGTAGGTAAGTTGGTCCGTGCGTCGAGTTATGAGGCACCACCCGTGGATTTCTCCGGAGTGCCGAACGAGGACGAACCGCCGAGCAGCGGAGCCGAGTGAGGCGATTTCAAAGCAAGCAGCAATTGCGAAATGTCGAGTGACATAAACTGGAATAACCCAGTCGGAAGCACGGCGAGTTCCTTTCAGAGCAGAGTTTCTTGTGTCTAGTACCTATCTCTGCAACTCTCTCTCTTTAGTTCTCAAGTCTCGTCGCATCAGTTCTACTTTCCCTCTCTCACTTCCGATGCAGAGGAGTGGCCGGTATATAGTCGGTCTCACAAGCTCAGCATTCATTGCTTCCGTTGGCGCATACGCCTGGCATCGGCAACAGCAGTTGTCCTCACCCGCGAGCATTCTAGCAAGCACTTCGTTGAGTGACAAGAAGCAGAACAGGATGACAGTCGACCAGCCGTTTGAGGTCCGTCTTTTAGCAAGCACTGTTCCAGGGGGGCTTATCTCCGCTTGTGAAGCCCAGAGTCCTGGGTTCCTGTTCACTGATGGTTGCTGAATCGTATTGAGACCCGTTACTAACGGCAGTAACAGACCCTTTTCGCCGTGCCCATGACATGCGAGGGCTGCGTCAAGGATGTCTCCGACTCGCTTTACAAATTAAATGGCATCTCAAAGGTCGAGGCCAACCTGCAGGATCAGCTTGTCAAGATTAAAGGAACAGGTATGGGAGGCACAGTGTTTCTGGTTTTGTTTCTGCGTTGAAACGAATTCATGCTTTGACTCTTCAGGTCGCATTTCAAGACCACCCTTGCTAATCCAAGGGACTTGCTTACAGCATCGCCGTCCTCGATAGTAGCGGCCATTGAAGCCACGGGGAGAGACGCTATCTTGCGGGGATCGGGAACATCAAACGGTAGGTCCATTACGTGGTCATTTTCCATGGTCAATATGCGGCTGTTCTACTTGGCAATTATTCATTATTTCACGACACGTTCTGGGAAGGGAGGCTCCTGGCTTCAGGGGTCGTGATTAAGACATGCACTAATGACGACCTCTCTGTGTCAATCTGCAGGCTCAGCTGTCAGCATTCTGGAAACATACCACTATCCCGACAATGATGAGACGAAGGAGGCGGAGGCGGACCAGGACAGGGAAGTCCGAGGATTGGCCCGGATGGTCCAGGTGAACGACAAAGTCACACTGGTTGACCTAACTCTTCGGGGCGTGGCACCAGGGAAGTACCGAGCAACAATCCGCGAGTACGGCGATCTGAAGCATGGGGCGTCGTCGGCAGGCCCAGTGTGGTCTGGCGTCGCGACGGCGATGACCTCGGAGCAGCGAGGATCTACCCGTGGCGATCTGGGAATTGTGGAAATTGGACAGGACGGAAGAGGGAGCGTGTTCCTTGACAAGCCCTTCCAGATCTGGGAGGTTATTGGACACGCCTTTGCTGTTACGCGACAGGACGAAACCAGTGGGAAGCCTCTCGAGAACGATGAGAACACTGTCGTTGGCGTCATCGCACGCAGCGCGGGCCTATGGGACAATGACAAGACGGTCTGCTCATGCACTGGCAAGACCCTGTGGGAGGAGCGGAAGGACGAGGTCAAGAAGGGGATGCTGTGATGCGCCCCGCGATATCGCTAATTGCAAGTTTGATGTTATCGATAGCGATCTCATCAGATGACAGCGCAAATAAGCTTGTTCAATGGAGAACGTGGAGAGAGCATGCCAAGTAATCACGCCAAGCCCGTGGTGTCTGCGGGAGCTTTGAGACGCCCCCTGATGATCGTGAGCAAGCCGGCCGCCCTGCGTCGTCGCCAGTTGAGACAGGAGCGCTAGGTCAAAGATAGAACAATCATCGAAAGTGCCGTCGAGACACGCACGCCGCGGCGTGCATCGAGCGTCTGAATCAATGGTATCATGGTTTCTCGATGCCACAGTTGAGATCGGGACGTGGGGCGATTGGAAAGGCTCTGTGGGATCATGGTAGGCTGGAAGGGGGTTCAGGGGTCAACCAAGAAACAGAATGTCTGGCCGAAATCTCGAGGTTTTGCAGACCCGCATCGTCCCAGAGAGCCGGTCAAGGTTCAAAACCACCGGCGTAAGTGGCGGCGGGACACTGCGCATGAAGCCCCGTCCCGTCAATGCGACTCCTTTTCCGGTCTTGGAATTCTCCGTCTAGGTACTCTGGGTTCACGGCAGTTCTATGATTGAGAAGTTCAAAGTTGGCTCAGCCGTCATAGTCTCGCTTCTTGCTGCGAGACTTTCAATGAGGTAAAATGGCGGTTCTAGAACCATCGCGTAGAGCTAGTTCACAGTCTTCCTTCGGAATTCGTTTCGTGCGCTTTCCGCTGCGGCTTATGCCGGCAGTTGAGCAGATCTCGAAGGATTGATGCCCGCTAGACTGAGTTACGCTTCTACCTAGGCTGCGGCCTCGAGGACTACTGGTACGGTACATTGGGCTTGGACGCCGAGTGCCTTCGATGCAAGCGATGTCGCAGAAGGCGAAACCGTGCCCCACCGACTGCAGACCGGAAGAGGGCGGAGCAGTGACAGCATGGAAAGGTGAGACGACAGGCGGGGATGCGAGGCGTGGCATTTACACCTTAATTCGAAGCCAAGACCTCTGGCGGGAAGGGATCCCTCCAGCTTGCCTGTTCTGGATCCTGGGAATACGGTGACGGTATCTCGCACCGTATCTAGGCAATGTAAGGAAAGCTCCCGCAAAGTCGGGATTCTATATCGCGTAGTACGAGTATTATAGGACGAAGTCGGAGAGAGAGGACGAGAGACAGAGAGATACTTCAGGTTGCGCAGCAACTGGCAACTGCCCGCCCGTGACCTTGCCTGAGTGTAAGGTAGGCAGGTACCTTAGGTATATGTGTAAGTACCTGAGCAGGTAGATACGCGTAGGTGCGAAGCACTTAAACAGGGAAGCGGTGTCAAGACCGCCCGCGCGATCATCATGGCATCCCGATCTGGGCAGCAGAAACACAAACTTTGAGCCAAGACAGAATTGCCTATGCCAAGCTCCATTCTCCGCCAGCGACTACTGCAAGGCTTGTAGGGAAAAGTAGGTAGGTACCTTACCCAAAAGTATCCCGCGGGCACTTTGACGCAGACTTTCCGGCAGGCCGGATCCTGGATCGAAGGTACAGGGGCCCCGTCGTTCGTTCGTTCCTCCGCGCAGCAGCAAGGGGGTTGCGGCTCCAAAACAGCCTGAAGGAGAAGCGAGTTTCACAGGGCCTCGTCGACCGCCAATCCTTGCCCTGTCGCAAACGGACACGGCAAAACGGTCGAACCAACAGCTCCCATGGCCGAAGAGGAGCAGCCAGTGACAATATTGTGCGACCACGTCTAGAAGGCGCCAGTTCTGGCTCTTCGAAAAGGAGTTGATGTCGCTGCAAGCCAGCCGATACTCTGATATTTGCGCCCTCTTCTAAACTACCTCGCACGACGCTCGCACAGCATGGCGCTTTGGGCCCATCTGCGTTGCGACGACGCAAGGAGCACATCTCTCTTCTCAGCCCTTGCCGAAGAAGCCAGCCGCGTCATCATTGGCAACTCGAGGATGAATGGCGCCCGCACATCACAGGCACTGGTGCATGATCTGTACGTGGAGGACGGAGGATGGCTATCGATAATCGCTCCCACGCCGTCACAATCACATCCGTGGTGTTGCGTCGGAGCGTCCCGGGAATACCCATGCTTTCCTGGGCAGCCTCTGCTAAACAGGTCATTGATGCTATTCTTGCGCTCTCGGCGGTGATATCAGTGATTACTAGCATGCTGCGCGGGCAGTCACAAGACTAGAGCTGGATGTCCACCGAAATAGCATCAATATTGCCTGGGTCCGGCGCTTAGATGGATGGAACCGTCCTCACTGATCTGCGGCCTCCGATCGCAGGCAAGGTTGGCCGCTTTGCTGGGACGCCCTCAGGTCACAGCTGGTGGCCTGTCCAACACGCCATGCTCAGCTCCTCGTCGCCTCATTTCGCTCCTCCGCGCCTCTGCATTGTTTCCTCTCTTTAGGCGTGTTGTTGGTTGAACTCCTGATGTTCAGCGCTTCCAAATGGGAATGCGGAGTTGGTTTGGTTGGACTCTGCAAGCACCCGGCTCAGTGGCTTTGCGGGCGGTCGGTCAGCCGGGGACCGGGCCAAAACGCTAGAGTGGAAGAAGAAACGGTGTGGTGGGCCATGTCGCACCGACATACGCGCCCTGGGGAGACGCCCATGTGCGAGACGAGACGCAGGTGCCGTCCCTGTAAGCCAATCGAGTGCCACTCCCGACTCTTGGAACACCTGGTGCTTTGGAGATGCCGGCCGTGATTCGCAGACTTCACTGTACGGGCAATTGCATTAATCTCACAGTTCGCCGAGATGAGGCTACGTATACCTTGTTCTCGCAGAGCAAGAGCTGGGTGGGAGAGAGACCTGAATGATGTCCTCCCACAGTTCCGGGGACAAAGCTGGCCGCGGTGCAAGGGGAACCAAGTGCGAGGGACGGAGTACTGGCTGCACCATGACCCCCCCTGCCCCATGTCCTCGGGGCTGCACTCCCCTTGAAGGCATCGACACCTGGGCTCCCACGCAGTACTCCATACGGCCTTCCAAGAATGCCAATGCGCATCAACTTTCGATTTCTCGATGCCATGCCTGCTCCGGTGGTTCGATTTCGACCCTGGAAAACATTCGATTCTAGCCCCCTCGCTATTGCTCTGTTTCCTCTCCAACTCGGGCAAGTTCCCGAGGATCTACGGGAGGCTAAGAAACAACGACATCTCATGTCTTCTTCACATACTGCCCAATAAGGCTCTATACTGTGTAGACAGACGGAAAGCAAGATCCCAGATGGAGAGCAAGGGAAGCGTTTAACGGCACCCCCTCCGCGCACTCTTCCCCTTGCGCACCTGTAGACCCCCTGCCCCTGACCCTGGCTGGTGATACAGTCTGGCTCGCGCCGCTTCACCCAGAGCACGGGCATCAGTAGCGTTTGGACTTTACGGAGCAGACCCAGCAAGCGGACATCAATCTGCGCGGCTGCATGAGATATACCCAGTCCCGCCGCGTCCTGCAGCACACGAATCGAATTGCCGTCCATCCCGCTCTCTATTCTCTTTTCTTCCATTCCTTCCGTTAGGCGCTGGCTTTCGTCCTTCCATCCACTCATTCACATCCTTCTTCTGCTCCGAGCAAGACCAACGACACGCCACTAGAGTCACTTGGCCGTCGATGCGCCGACCGCACCTCCAGTCCTTTCCGCTGAACGATCCAACCTCCTTACCAGACTAATAGCTTAATCAATCTTGGTTGACGTGCTGTTGGTCATTGCCATCCGGCCAAGGCTTGGAATTACGCCGGACGAAACAAACAGAGGACGCGAAGCAAGCAAGCTCTACGAGAGGAGGGAATCCAAGACTCCCAGCCATCCTGCAAGCTATATGATATCTGGCTGGTACCTACATATCTGAGATTGCCTGCAACCCCATCCCGTCGTACCTGACTGCGCTACTGTATCCGGGTGGCACCACCACGATCGATCGCCGACGCCTATTCGACCCTCATAACTGGTTCGAGCTGTCACCGTCACCTGCAGCGGAAGGATTTTGGGCTTGATCTCCAGGAAGACGCACACGCACAGCAACAGAGCTCTACCGGAGTAGCGGCACCCAAGAAGGACCACAGGGGAGATTCCACCCGTCGTCACACGCCAAGTGTGCACTAGGAGAAAGACCCTCTGAAGCGAAGACTAGCAATTGGGAAAGCACACAGAAAGCGGGGAAGTTCTAGCCGGCTTGTCCCTCCCAGTCGCCAAAGCGCCACCACACCGTACATTTGACAACTAAAAGAAGACGCTAATACGCAAGAACGAGCCGAGCCCGGGCGGAACCGCTGTGGCCCCTGGTCCCTGCAACGCCATTGACCAGCTCTCTTACAGCCAGCCCCTCTACGGATACATTAGGCAGTACATTACATCGGCCCTGCCCACCCTCGGGCCTCTCTTCCCCTTGCTCCTGAAAGTATCTACCTGAGCCTCGACACTTGACGACAAAGAAGGCCTTACAAGAGTTGCGACCGCTGCTCCTCCTGCTGTTTGGATCGACTCTAGCAGTTGTGGGGACATTGAGCAGCCATGTCGCTGAAGCAGGTTCGTCCTGCCTAGACCCTTGCAGCCGGTCCAAGGGTGCTCGTTATGCTAACTCCACGAACAGGAAATAGAAACTTGGGTCGCTGCCCTGGGGCGGTATGACAACAATGAGTTTGACGAAGCTTTGAAGGAGTTTGACAAGGTCGCCGACACGTCCAAGATCCTGTTCAACATGGGCGTGATCCACGCTACGCTGGGCGAGCATGAGAAGGCCGTAAGTACCCTCAAATTCTCATAGACCCACGAACGGTACCTTTCCTGACAGGACGTTTAGGTTGAATGCTATCAACGGGCGATCAGACTAGATCAGTACCTTGCCGTGGCGTACTTCCAGCAAGGCGTGTCCAATTTCCTCCTAGGGGACTTCGAAGAGGCGCTTGCGAACTTCAACGATACCCTCCTCTACCTACGAGGCAACACTATGATCGACTATGCACAGCTGGGTCTTCTGTTCAAGTTGTACTCATGCGAAGTTCTCTTCAATCGTGGTCTCTGCTACATCTACCTGCAACAGAAAGATGCCGGCCTGCAGGACCTGACGTATGCCGTGAAGGAGAAGGTCGTTGAGGACCACAACGTCATCGACGAGGCAATCCGGGAAGAAGCCGAGGTAAGGAAGTTATCCTCCCGTTCGGGATGTCCGTGTATCTGACATCGTCACAGGGCTATACCGTGTTTTCTATTCCCGTGGGTGTGGTGTACCGGCCAAACGAAGCGAAGGTGCGGAACCTGAAGACGAAGGACTATCTCGGGAAGGCGCGCTTGGTGGCTGCTTCGGATCGTGCAAATGCTTTCACCGGCTTTGCTGGCTCGGAGATCAAGAATGTGAGTGCATTGACCCTTCTTCGGTGGCTATTATCTGACATGAGACAGGCTGGAAAGACGGAGGTCAAGGATGACCGGCCAGTCGACAACATCTCTTTCGCAGCAACGAACCTCGTGAAGCCTGGATTGCAGAGCAGGAGGCAGCAGTCCGAACCGCCCAGCAGTCGGAATGTGTTCCCGCCAACCCCACCTCCCGAGAATGACAAGCCGAGCACGATGAGCCGTGGGGCTTCCGTCCGCAACGGCCCGAAGCCAATGCCTGCGAAACTCAACATCGACAAGGCCCGACCAAGCGACAGATACGAGAAGGCCGGCTCACCGCAGGAGCAACGACCGCGGCCGACAAGGTCGGCATCCGCTACCCCAAGTCGTGGCTACTCGCAAAGAAGCGAGCAGGGCAGCAGGATGAGGATGCGCCCTCCCCCAGAGGAGGAAGAGTCTTACCCCGACGAGCTGTACGACATGTACCAGGGCGGAGGTGGGCGGAGGACGAGCCGTGGACAAGGGCGACGACAACAGCCTCGGTATATCGAAGAGGAAGATGAAGGCGGCAGCGATTATGACGACGGGTCCTTCGACGAGGGTGATTTTGAGATGGTCTCAAACCAGAGGCGTGGTACTGGTTCTATCTCAGGCTCTTCCCGGGGTCAGTCACGGCGGCCGGATATCCGGAAAATCAGAGTGAAGGTCCACGCGGAAGATGTTCGCTACATCATGATCGGCTCAGCCATCGAGTTCCCTGACCTGGTCGACCGCATCCGCGAGAAGTTTGGCATCCGCAGGCGCTTCAAAATCAAAGTCAAGGATGACGACGCGCCAAATAGCGAGATGATCACCATGGGTGACCAGGACGACCTGGATATGGTTCTCATGAGTTCCAAGTCCTCGGCGCGGAAACAGCGCCTGGAGGTGGGAAAGATGGAGGTGAGTCGCCAGATCCTCTCGATCTCCTCCCTTCCCATACGTAACCAGTCTGTGTTGCTAACAGTCTCACTTTACAGATCTGGATCCAAGAAGTATAGACCGACGATTCTTTTTCAACAGCGACGGCCCGACGACATATACCCCCAGCATACAAGTACCGTGCTACGAAGTAATGATGGATCTTTTCTATTTCTCTCACCTATTTTGATATATTTTTTCCCATGCCTTATCCTGCCGACCCTGTCATCTGCGACGTGATCCTGACTTCGTCGTCGTCGCCTACCGGCATAAGACCTCGAACGAGGCGTCGTGTCCCCTTGTGGCCCTTGCGGGGCCTAACGGCGGCAGTAGATCTCAGATCTGGATGAGCAGGCGGGTCGTTCATTAATCTGTCTGCTTCCCTCTCGGTCACAGCATCTGCCGGACCTCGGGAATCATGACGCGCTCCCTTATCAATCTACATAATCGCAAGAAGACGATTAGAAACTACGGTGTTCTTGCCGTTGTTTTTCGAAGGCCCGTAGACAAAACTGGCTTTTGCAAGAGCGGACGGAGTGGGTTATCAACCATGTATTCGGTGAGGAAGAAGGGACTTGTCAATATATACGGACCACAAAGGCGGCTGAGCTAGCCTTCTTAGTCTTTCTCGGGTATGCTTGCATTCTCGGGGCCGGCAGCGAGAGCAATCACTTCTGCAATCTTAGGTAGTCTTCTCAATATGGATCTATCCACTGATGGTCCCGAAATCTTTCCCCTCAAGCTCACCCTATAGTACCATTACCGCCTCCCCGTGAAGTCCAATTACGTTCTAAGTCTGAGAGGGGAACGAGCACGCTTCCTTCTTGGTGCCTTTGCAATCGGTTGGTAATGGCTTGACGTTGTTTCACACGGGTTGGGCGCTCGTACTCCTTGCGTTTCAAATCTCTTTGATGGTTGGTCCGCCATTGGCTTAGCAGGCTTCCGAAACGCAGACCTCGTGATCAATGGCTTACGGCTGCGGGGCGATCGGGTACGTAGTCGTAGCATTGCTTATCCGACATTGTTTAATGTGTGAAGAGAAAGGCGACGATGGCATGTTCTTTAGTTGACGACTTTAGAGGCATAGGCGATCCGGCCATCGTCACAGGCTAAGTTGTTACGGTCTTCCACTTTCATGTAGGTAGTCTGTCATCGACGTTTTTGATAGCAACTTGTATGCCTTGAATCTGAAGAACACTACATAAAGTAAGTGATGCTGGCCTCTCTTCCTTCACCTTGGATTACATTATTATCAACTGGCTTCGATTTGCCATAGTCGGTATGAGTGTCATTTCTGATAATGAGCTGTTCGACAAAGGAAAAAGTCTAGTTGATCCTCTCAACTTTTCGATATTTTCCTCAGTTCCCCAAAGAAACTTTGACACCGTGGAAGAGGTTCGTGTTCAGGCAGCCTCATGGGATACTAAAGTCGAAGTTAACTCTCGCAAGTATCCTGCCTAATTTTACCTTTCACATATATTTAAAGAAAGCATGTAACTTAGACAATGTAGTACAGCGAAAAATGTTGATCTAGTTTCAGCTTACATTAACATGCTGCTTTCTTAACCAGTCGAGAGATTTGAGCGACTACTTATCCTGTAGTAATCCTAGACTCCTCTGCTCCATGTAGGCACTTTCATACTCCTCTATAAAGCTCAGTATCAGTTTAATCTCAGTCAACCTAGCTATAAAAGAGGAACTTTTGACAACCATTATCCCACGATGTCTCGTTTAGAGAACAGTATTCACATAAACATCACTCTCACCGCAATAAAATGCATGTAGCCACCGTTCGGGAATGTGCCACGACTCTGCGTTACCCGTACCCGATCGTAAGACGTTGATCAATACCTTGAGGGATGGCTTGATGACGAGAGCCGACTCTGGCTGTCAAGCTGAGAAGTTTCTCAGTTTCGGTGCTCAGAGTTGTGACCCAGGCAGCTCGGAATGCACAAGAGAAGTGGCAACTGTCTAGGAACAAACACCTCGATACCCGCGCTACAGTTCGCACCAGGTAAAGGTCTACCTCAAAAGTTGCCTATGTTACGCAGGCGAAGTCAGACATCATATGGCGGCGAGGACGGCAAGTGAGATGCTGATCATATGTACAGATGATATTGTCATCAACTACGGAACTATAACACTGTCGAATTCCATGCAGACGTGGAATTGTGCCCGTGAGCAAGCACGTCTCCATTACCAACGTCAGTAGGCCGTTCACCCGACCTGGCAGGCAAGAATCCCAGCCGCCCCAACCGACTCCATCGAAGGTCGTCTCTCAACGCCTCCTATAGCCCTTGTCCTGCCGTGTTATAAGCCATAAGCCATACGGACACAAATACGCCTCGTACGCCGCATATACCCCGTACTGCAGCATCGTCTGTGCAGGCATCCGAGGGCACAATCGTGGCCTCATTGTCGCCGCCACAACACTATGATACCGGTCCTTTTCTTTTGATTCCTGATATGTATACCACACGGGAAGAAGAGTGATTCCTTCCCCTTCCACTCGACGACCTCAATCTTCGTCTTGAGCTTCGGTCAGACCAGGTGGTAGTCTGCAAAGCCGCGGAAGTGAATGGCAGTACCCATCCCTTAGATGACCGTGCCCGCAAGCAACCTCGAGTCAACCTCATCCATGGGGATCTCCATTCCATTCTGCCGAGACTCCATAGCATTCATTCTTGCCTCCATGTTACTCAAGCGACCCTCGACCATATTCACGGGAGCACCCATCATCGTAACGCGGTTCGCTGAGCCTGTCGCATGCTGCTCAATATACTCAAGCCGCTTTTCGAGCTTTTCCAGGCGAGTCTCGACGCGCGTGAAGCCTTGGGCCATATCGTGGCCCATGCGGTCGATCTTGTCCACGAGCTTGCGTAGGCTCTGCCCCAGCGGTGTGTTCTCCTGTCCAGGAGGAAGCGCCGGAACACGCGGTTCGTGGTTGTGGCGGCCTTCCTGGACGACAAAACGCCACTGATTTCCAAGCTGGACTTCGCAGACTGCCTTTCCTCGCCACGGACAGTCGACTTTACGTGTAGTCGGGTTACGCTTCTTCGCGGTGCTGTTGTATTTGACCCCTCCTCGATCGCATACTAGGTCGAACCGTGTTGGCTTGCCCTCGCGGTAATTGCTCGATCGCAACTTGACGACGCCATATCCTTGATCTTTGGCCACCTTCTGCACGGCATTGAGAAGCTCGTCAAAGCTGCGGTAAATGCCTTCGGGAGGAGGGGCTAGGTTTGGTGCCGGAGACTGAGGCATGACGGAGTTTCTGGTACCGTTGCCAGAGCCCGGAACACTCCACGTGGGAGGCGTTTGGGGAGGGGCTGGCGTTGAGGTCGCCAGCGTAGGAGTCGCCTGAGGAGCAGAGGCCTGTTGATGAGGGTGAGGTGGCGGAGTCGGAACGGAGGATGGGGCGGGAGAAGGAAGAGTCGGGGAGAAGAACAGGACGCGATCAGCGACTGCGGGAGGCCCGGCGACCTGCTGCTGCTGCTGCTGTTGGTCCTGCTGCGACACCTGGTTCAGTTTGCGCTTTCTCTGACGTCGTGCCACCGGCTGCGCTTGCGGTTGGACCTGCTGTGGAATCTGAGGCTGCGATTGCGCGTGCGGGATATGAGGGTGCTGCGGCGCACTCGTCGCCGTTGCCCAGGCGTTGTCGTAGGCTGCTATTGATGATGCTTCGTGTAGTGGACGTGATGGGAAAGTGGGAGGTTGGACCCGCGCCGTGTCATCTTGAGGCATATGCACAGTTCCAGCCCCATTTCCGGCTTCTCCCCAACGAATCATTGTTCCTCCGGGCTTCCGAGTCGCGTGGCTTGTATGTGGGCCCAAGAGAGGCACGTACCCCTGCTGCTCTTTGTCAGCAATGATTGGCCCGAGAAATGATGAGGGCGAAAGGCTGGAAGATCTTTGAACGCACGGGAGGAACGGGAGGTCGTACGCAGTGCTACAGCAATGCTTGCGGTTCCTGGGGGGACGAAGGGTTCGTTTCGCGAGAAAAGGTAGGTTTCTAGTGTGCTTGCTGTCCTCAGACAGCGCGCAACTCGTCGAAGGGAGGATTAAGAAAGGTTTGGAGCACGAGAGAGTTGTTTTCCTGGCCGGGAAAAGCAAGCCGACTCGAGACGAGAAATGGAGGGACCGCGCACAAGCCAGGCGATCACGTGGAAGGACCCTTGGGTGGCGGGGTTATGCCTGGCGCTCATTAGCCTCGCATCGCACTGTGTGCCGCCCTTTACTCTCTTTTGTGGCTTATGACGCCTATCGGAGACGCAAGGCTCGATTAACTTTGGCTTTCCTCTGTTTCCGTCAACCTTCACGGCGGTACATCTAAGCGACCTCCTGCCTAGCCAATTACATTCAATCTTCACATTGCAACTTTCCTGTGGAACTCTCTTGCGTAGGTAGGCTTGCCTCGTCTACTTCCCCCACCGTCATGGCATCAAGCCGTCCTCCCGCCAAAGGAGTGCCACCAGCGCCTATGGCGACGGACCGTGAGGAATGGGACGAGGAACGCATAGAGGCGGCTCTCAGGCGGCTGAAAGACCTCCATGTTCAGGTCAGTGCAAGTGTGCCAAATCTCTTTTGTGTCCTAGATGCTTACATATCTCTCCCTTAACAGCTGCGAAACCTGAGAAGCAGTATTCCCAGAATGATGGAGCCGATGATCACGCAGCATTCCTCGCGTACGTATAATAAATCCCCTGTGCTATCCATATCTTCGTCTGACACGGTTATACAGCCACCGCTCTACTCTCAGCGACCAACATGGCCACTACGACAGTACAGAAGGAAATCGGCGATTTCAAGAGTCTCATGCTCGAAGACAGCACGAAAAAGGTTCTCGACCACGCTGAACAGAGCCGGAAAGAGAACCCCAAAGGAATAAGGCAGTGGCGAGCCCGGGACGACCCAGATTGGCTCAACATAGACTCGTCCTGATCGAGATCGGTCCTTCGTCGATACTCTGGCTATGAAGGATGCTCAATGATGCACGCGAAAAATACCCACATGCTGCTGACTTCGCAAGCATGGAAAGTCGTCTGACTCATGCCATAACTAGGTGTGTATCAATCAGGTGGGCGATGCCTCCTGTGGTAAGTTCACATACGCCCTCGCATAAAACTAAGCAAGAGGCTGATGTTCCGGAGGCGTCGCACGCGGATGCTCATGAGAAACCTGGCTCTCTACTGACGGTTCACGTTGTCCCCTTGAAATATCATCATGAGAATCTCATGAACTTGGGAAGGAGGTATTAGAGGACGCATGCCTGGCAATCTAGGTTCAGATTAGCTTGGCAAGGCTGGGTTTGGTGTCTACGGTGGTATGGGCAGGTCCTCGCCTAATCCCTGAGATAGGGGCTAGCCAACCGTCCGTTGGTCAAGCCACCTGATTACGTAATTATTCAAGCCACACTTGGCAGCCCTTGTGGCTGGTTTCTAGCGCAAACCCTCCATTGGCTCTGTTAGCGTGCTTGTGAAATTCCAACCCACACAAATTTCTCTTGATTTTGGAAATTCAACCAGCGCCTGTCACCGACCCCAGTCAACCTCACAGCAGCAATCAGTCACAATGGCCAACAACCGAGTCACCTACCGCCGCCGCAACCCGTGAGTTATTTGTCGAATCCCTGAATATCGACAGGTCCTTGTCAAGAGATCTGTCGTGAAGAGGGCGCTGGCCGTACTGACCCTTCGTCCTCGCAGCTACAACACCACCTCGAACCGGACCCGGATCGTCAAGACCCCGGGCGGCGAGCTGAGGGCCCTGCACATCAAGAAGCGTGGTACTGCTCCCAAATGCGGTGACTGCGGCAGCAAGCTCCCTGGCGTAAGTCACCTTGATCCGATGGAATACATGGGTTGGAGAAGCGGGGTGGTGAGAGCATGAGAAAGGATGCCGTATCAGTAAGGGAGACTGAGCCTACGCCTGCGAAAAATATCACCTAGTTGGAAAATACGGATCATACTGTGTTTTGGGCTCCCTGATGTCGGCAACCTCAGCTCATGCGCTCGCCACGTCGGGATCTGAATCCCGCCGCTCTCGCCGTGGACGGTGCTGCATCTGCATAGAAGTGCTAACTCTCTCCTTCTCTCCAGATTCCTGCCCTCCGCCCCCGCGAATACTCCCAGATCTCCAAGCCCAAGAAGACTGTCCAGCGTGCGTACGGCGGTTCAAGATGCGGTGGCTGCGTCCGGGATCGGATTGTCCGGGCCTTCCTCATTGAGGAGCAGAAGATCGTCAAGAAGGTGCTGAAGGAGCAGAGCCAGGCTGAGAAGAAGAAATAAACTCGACTCTAGCGCTGGGGGTTGACAACGGCTTGCGGGAAGGACAGGCACATTGCTTTCGGTGTTCATCAGGGAAAAGGCTTCATGATATGCAAACAGCAGGCATACGCTGTTCCTGTGATTAGGGTCGCTTTCTCATCGTCTTGATGGCCGAAATGATAAAGGACATCGACAAAAAAATGAAAGCTGTTGAGAGCTGTCACAATGTGCCCTCGCCATTGATACATTCGCCTATCCGCTGCTTGAGCTGTGAGTGGCTTCAGAGACGGTACAATCGCACTGTGATTTCTCCTTCGGATAGCAACTGCATAAATTTGGTTCCAATGTAATCTGGCCATGTTCTTCCCCTCGTAACTGTAACAAGCTTGCTGTTTAGCGCGTATAGGTTGTTGATGTCGCATTGTTAAGAGGGACTTCCTCAAAGAGAAAGGATTATGTGACCCATGACGTGTGGTTCACGCACTCGACCCTTTCCTTCGCAGAACAATGTGCCCGTCGAGCAAATGCCCACCCATCCACGTAAAATGACGACGAAACAAATTCCGGACTGCTCCCTACAACTGCCGTGATGGCTACGATCATGGGCCCATCGAGGACATCTACAGCTCTGCGCACGCTCGCGCACCCTACGTCTATAACATGGCTGCCGAAGAGAAGCTTCGTTGATAGCCGCACATCCGCGCTTCGCCAGCAGCAACGCCGCGCAGCGTTCGCGCCAACGCTGGAACGTGTACCGCGTCTCTCGACGTACTCACACCGACTGCATAGCTCGCCGCCGAGCTCGAAGCGCGGGCACAACCAGGAGGAAGTCCCGGACTTGCCGCCGCCGACGGACTTCGGCCGCATGGATGTGCTCGGCGACACGCCTGTGCCGTCGACGTCGGTCGACATCTGCATGTCCGAAGGCTTCAAACTGAACAATGGAATCACGGTCACCGATGGCTCTGGCATCATCCTTGTTAGTGGCGAGGCGTTCGCGTGGCGGCCGTGGGGCGCCGCAAAGAAGCTGGTGAACGCAAAGGGCCAGTGGGAGGTGCCGATGGAGGCGTTCAACCTTCTGGGCCTCCTGTGGCCGAGGCCTGGTGAGTAGCACGGATCTCTGGTGTTGCGTTGCCTTCCATGCTGTCGTTTGCGCCTGCTCCCCTGCGGAAGTGCTACGATTAAGGGCCTCTCAAGAGGACAGACGGCTAACATGACGCCTTGTGCTACAGATCTCTTGATATTAGGACTGGGACCCCAGATTCGACCTCTCAGCCCCGAGCTGAGAAGACACCTCGGCAGTCTCGGCCTACGAGTTGAAATACTGGATACCCGAAATGCTGCATCGCAGTTCAATATGCTGGCTACGGAACGAGGAGTGGACGACGTTGCTGCTGCCATGATACCGATCGGATGGAAAGAAGGAGTCGGGGCGCTGTGAGGGGGCTGGCGGGACATTTATGATGGTCGCAGCCGGCATCACTAGAAGGAGGATATCAGAGTCTGGTCTGCCGTCCAAAGCATCTCTTTCGCTCAGCTACGAGTTGATGTGTCTGGATCCACGACTGCAGATGTAGCCTACATGATGTACTATTACTATCACAAGAGAGACCATGCGGTCCGACCAAATGTGATGGGCTCCGAGGGATCGCTCTCTTGAAAGCTGCGACGCCAGGGATCCTAGCTGCGGACCGCTCTTCTGTAGATGCCCAACAGGGGATCCGTTTAGCCCAATATCAGCTTGTGCAACCTGCCATTGTTGACTGAGACACATGGACTCTGAGGACTCGTCAATTTCACTCATGCGCGTCGTCAACCGGGATGTCACATTTTCAGCACCTCCTACACGTACTTCCTACCGATCCTAGCAGCTTTTGTAGGCCCGTATCGGTAGTATGTTTATCCACTGTACCAACCGGTTGAGAGCGTACAGAAAGGCTGAGGTATCTACCTAAGGTGGTTAACTATCAGCTGAGGCACGCCGATTCTACATTTATAACAATGCCAAACTGCAAGACAGACATATAGCGAGCGGAACGAGACGCTGTAATCGCCATTGGTCGTGCACATCGTAGAAAAGGGTAAAGAGATGCCCAATAGCGGTTTCTGCCGTGTCGCACGTTGAGCCGACATGACGAATCGTTGGCTCCCGCCATTGTGGGAGCTATGACATAAATTGCAACATTTTAAAGTACACGGCGGGAAAGCTTCTTGGGAGGCCGTCGGTCTCGGAAACTCCGCCCTGCCTTTAGACTGACCCATCCCGTAGACTCATTCAAGGACACCATCACAGTCTCGAATACTGCTGCCAATACTACGGTTCCAGGCTCACAAGACAGAGCGCGCTGCCTCCAATACCTTTTCCGCAGCAATCCGAGTCGTCGTGCGCTTTCCAGTACACGCGACTACTACGGACAGACACACAGTTTGACGGCGGAAGGGGACCACCGAGCTCTCACTTGAGGGAGTCATAGCCATCGATCGAGTTGAGGCGCATAAAGCAACCCTCGGGATAGCCCTTCCCTCCCCCATACCGCCTCTTCCAGAGCTGGAGCTCCGACTCGGTCGAACTAAGACATCTTGCGCCTTGTACGTGTCTGAGCGTCTGCACGTCGCGGCTTTCTCTTGCTCTCAAGTTTTCATCCTTTGGCTTCTGTTTATGTCTTCAAAGTCGGATTCGCTCACCACATTGCCTTATGGGGAGGTGGCATCTGGATCCCTGGGGTCCGAGACCTCTGTACTGTCTTCCGCCTTATAACGGCCTGGTTTCTCGTCTTCCATTCGCCGCCTCTCGTTCTTTTGCAGGGTCTAACCGGTTATCATCATGGCGGCAGTGGTATCATCAGTAGGCCAGAACCATCGTGCTTTTGAAGCCGTCACGATAGCAAGGGATGCTGTCGTTGGCCTGATCGAGCAACGAGGACCCCAATTTCTGAAAGGATCATCTTCTCGCGCCACAGCCACTTCTATTCTCACCATCTCTGCAGTCGTTTGGGGCATCTGGTATCTGCAGCGAATGGCCCAGAGGCAGGCCGATAAGACGGCCTCGCCTGATTCAAAGAGCCGATTTACGCGGAGCCTAGGCTTCTGCAAACCATCGATTCACGGTTTGTTCTTTACGCTTCTGCACTTTTGTAGGACGTTGTATTTGCTTACATGCCGTGCTAGATGCCAAGGCTACGGACCCTCCCCTGCTCAAGAAGCATTCGGAGATAAAGTCCTTCACAACCAGCCGCTTCACATATCCCGCCCTGCGTGTCTTCTACAGACGACACCCGCAGACAGATCAGCTCCCTAACACGCCAGCACCTCTGCCTCTCTTGGTTTTCGTCCATGGGCTTGGCGGATCGGTAGCACAGTTTAACGCTCTTCTGTGCAGCCTTATCAACGTCGCTTCATGTCTTGCTGTTGACCTCCCCGGATGCGGCGTCTCCCAGTTCGCTCCCACCTCGTGGGACGCCTACAGCATGGATGCCCTCGCTGAGTTGCTGGAGACGGTCATTGACAGCTATCGAGACAAGGAAGGCGGTCAAGGCGTCGTTCTGATTGGACATAGTATGGGAGCGGCCCTTGCCGCACGCCTGGCCAGCAAGTCTTCGGCGCACTCAACCGACCTTTCAGACTATGTTCTCGGCCTGGTGGCTATCTGCCCACCTTCGCAGCCTCCACCGGAACAGACGGTGGCACTGTTTAGAAAGCTTCTCTGGATTCCCACACCCATCTTCAACCTCTGGAGGGCGTGGGATCGGCGAGGCGGTCCGGAAAGCGGAAGCGTCAAGAGATTTGTCGGAGAGGACGCCGATATCGAGTCCAAGGAGATGCAAGAACGCTTCAACAGTCAGAGCAAGACACCTGTGTGGCGGAGGATGGCTTGGGGCAGTCTTCCTGAGTACCGGAACGGCGTGCCAATCGGAGGACTGCCAGGAAAAGAGGTTTGGTCGTCGCTGCATATTCCGGTCTTTTTGATCGGCGGAGAGAATGATAATGTCACTCCGCCTAAAGAGGTTGCAAAGATTGTCGAGTTTCTCGACTCGAGCAAATCAGCATCGGACACGGATTCATCTACTCAGCCGGTGGTCGACGCAGCCGCGCCAGTTGACACTACGGTGGATGCTGGTCGCCGTCCTGGGACAATCGACGACATCACGGACGAAGACTTCAAGCGAGACAAGGTACCCCTGACCGATGAGGCTCAGGATGATCCGCAAACACCGTCTACGCCTCAGGAGCAGCCTACTGGTGGAATACCGCCACAGCCCGTGCACCCAGCGAAGATCGTCAAGCATATCATCCTCCCGCCCCCGGCTACGCACGCGCTTCTGTATACTCCCACTACATCACACATCCTAGCTGGCCTGATATCGGACTTCCTCACTACACACATAACTGGGCGGCTTTCTCTTGGCTGGCAACTGCAGTACCTGTCTCGCGAGGGCAAGTGGGACGTTAAGAACTTGGCTAAGTGGAAGAATGTACAGCCGGTCTCGGATCCTATAGCCGGCGTGTTCCGCGCCATGAAGACAATGCGCGAGGTTGACGAAACCCATTCTCCGACGCAGTTTGTCAAAGACTGGGGCACAACAGTCAAAGACATCATCGACATCTCTCATGACAACCCCGTGTACGACCCGCGAGGCCTCGAGAAGGCGGGGGTGAGGTATCACAAGTTCCCGACGGTATCCAAAATCCCGCCGACAGACCAGGAAGTTGACGGCTTCATCGCACTTGTGGACCGCGTAAGGGAAGAACAGAAGCAGAGGGCGGCCGAGGAGGGCTGGGGTGACGACTACGTCGTCGGTGTGCATTGCCACTACGGCTTCAACCGTACGGGGTATTTCATAGTCTGTTATCTGGTCGAGCGCTGTGGCTTCGGCGTTCAGGAGGCGATCGACGCGTTTGCAAAGGCGCGTCCTAACGGGATCCGGCATTCGCACTTCCTCGACAGCCTCTTTGTACGGTATTCAGGTCTGAAGCAAAAGCGCTGAGTGGAGTCAGGATGGAATTGTCGTTATTGTTTTCTTCCTAAGTACGCGGGTGTCTCCTTCGGAGTTGGGATGCCTGGTCTGAGCAGTCAGATACCAGTGTTATTATTATGGTCAAATTTCCATATAGAATTGTATCATTTGCCAGTCTCGCAAGCACGCTATTTGATTAGAAGTTGATGCAATCGTGCAAAGAAGCCCATCTTTCTACAACTGGCAGGGCATCGTGACGTTCCAAATCGCATATCACGACTTGACTTGGACCTGACCATAAGCTAGGCAGCTCTATCTACTGGCAGATGATGCCATAGCCATAATCTTAGCCAACCTACGCCTCGCTAGCAAGTCCTCTTCACATGGGAATTCTCCGGATCTCCTCCAGCGTCCAGTACTTTCGCATGTTCTCCGCCCCGAGCGTCTTGACCTCCTGGTCCAGATGCTTCCAGAGCACCCCTCCCCAACCTTCCATTTTCTCCTTCAGCGTGCCCATCTCCAGCTCCGTTTCCCCCCGGCGGCAGCTGGTCAGGTACCCCTCCAGCACGTCCATACCGGCGTGGATCTCTTGGTGCTGCCGCAGCAACTCCGCCGCGCCGCCGCCGCCCTTCTTCTTCTTCCCACCGGCCCCCTCGCTGCCCGTCCGGAACTCGGGCATCTTGCGGGCCAGGACGGGGAAGACGTACGTCTCCTCGATGCTGTGGTGCGTCTCGAGGTATGAGAGGAAGTGGAGGCCCTCGTCGATGAACTGCTTCAGACTCATGCCGCCGGGCCGCCGGGCGCTGGTCGCGGCGTTCCAGAGGAGGGTCCACGAGCGCCGGAAGTGGTCGTGCTTTGGCGGGATCTTGTTAGCACGAGGAAGTCCTGAGTGCAAGAGGGATGGGGGACAAGTGCTTGCGACTCACAAAGTAGTCCATCTGCTCAGCCAGGCGGTTGTACTGGCGGAATTCCGCTGGCGAGAGGGGTGGCAGCGCGGGCTCGGGCTCCTCCGTCGCGGGCGCTGAGCCCGAAGCGGCTTCGGCCTTGGCCTGCGGCTTCCCCTCGGGACATTCCCCAGCCGGCGCCGGATCTGGAGCCGGAGCTGCTGCCGCGGTCTCTAGCGGCTGGTCTTCGGCGGCAGACGACATCCTAGGCTCCTCTGCCAGTTGGTGATAGCCACGGGAGGAAAAGGGCAAGGCGAGGCAGGCGCCCGGAAGGGATGTCGACCGGGGCGGTCTTATCGCAAAGCGGATCCTCGAGCACTCGGAGCGTTGCCGGTAAGCTGTTGTTGCTGGAACCACTGATGGTACTGACGTTGGCACGCAACGAACGAGAGCGGCCAACCTACGGGAGGGTCGCATGGACGGATGATTGGCAAGGCTGACAGACAATTTGCGGGAGAGTGTTATCCAGGCGGACTGCGAGCTCCCCATGCGCGAAGAAAGGCAGACATTTTCAACTCGGCGCCTGGCCACTCGGTCCTAATCGCCCGCCCGGGGCTAAGGTAGGTAGGTGAGATGGGATAGTCGGCAGCCGGAGAACTGACTGGCTGGCTGGTGGCGGCGGCGGCGGGTCGGCGGGCTTCCATAAGCCATTTGAAATCAGGCCCTTGCCAGAGGTCTCAGCAATCATAGCGCGTACCGCCTAACTTCGGGCTGAAGGGCGAGGAAGCTGTGGGGTTCCCGCGCGGCAGACCCTTTTGGGACCTGTCTGAGTTCCTCCCGTAGGCTTGCACTCCACCCCTATTTTGGCTTTACTTATGCGGGGGTGCTCGCGCAGGTCACTTTGAGCATCTACGGTCTAACTATACTACGAGCCTGTTGAGTGAACCCGCGCGTGAGAGGAGCGTGAAGAATGAATGAATGTATGGAAGATCCCTAGGGTCGCATCACGGACAGCGCGGTTCAGAGGCGCAGCCACGTATCGTACATTATGACAAGCATGGTTCAAGGTTAATCTATGGTCCTAACTGCCAGCCGTGATATCAGCCATCGATTGCCCCTGACTAGGTAGCCTTCGACGGCGCATTTTCGTGAACCGACCAAACCCATGCAAAGACATTCAGGAGAAAAGGTCATTCTCAGTTTCCACTCCAACGAGCCTAACCTCTCACCGCAGCGCCCAAAACACCACCAGTGAACTGCGTGCCTCCGGTCTGTCGCTGCCCAGTACCACCCGTCCTCGCACCGCCTCTGCCCGTACGCGGGCCACCCCCCCGACCACCCCGGCCGCCCCGACCGCCTTGTCTCTCGAAGGCATTGCTGGAGCCCTGCGTCCGCTGCTCCAGAGTCCGCTCGTTGGTCTCAATAAGCGCGCTGGCCTTGTCGGAAAGAGTAAGCGCCAAGCTCTGGAGGCGGCTAAGCTCGACACCCTTGCGGAAGATAACAGTCTCCGTAACCTGGTCCAGAGCGGCAGCAAGCTCCTCGTGGCTGATCATCTTGCTGACAACGGCAGACACCTTGCGCGGCTCAAGCTCGAACATCGTGCTCAGGGTAGAGACGGCAATGGTGTCGTAGAAAGGAGCGTAGGTGAACAAATACGTCCGCAGACCCTCCTCCTGGATCTGCTTGGCCAACATGGCCTTGATGCTCTCCGTACTGGGCATCAGCTCCCAGATCTTGATCGCATGGACGAACTCCGTCGCCTTCTTCCACTCGCCAGCAGCCAGGGCCTTTGATGCCTGCATGACATGGTCACGGGTGTTCTCCGGCGGGCCAGTGAAGATCTGGCGCTCGTGGTACTCTAGCATGCGCCGGTACGTCTTGCTGATGACTCTCTTCTTGACATCAGGCGACGAGCCAGTCTGGGCAAGCAGGGGGATCTCGAGGAGCATGCTGCACGTAAGGTAGACGCACTCGAGCAGCTCTAGGTTGATGTGCATGTGGAAAGGCAGCTGGCGCTGCTTCTCCAACCGCTCCTGCTCGGGAGAAACCTGATTGTATCTCTGCATCATCACGCCCTGAGCAAGCAACTCCTTCTGCCGACCACTGCCGCAGATCTCCTGGAGGGTGTTCTGCGCATCATAGACAAGACCCTTTCTGAAAGCACACAGGCCAACCTGTACTAGGGTGCGGTTGTACAGGATCTGGCTTTGGACATCGAAGCTTGAAATCGTCTCCTGCAGGTGAGACATGAGCATCATGTCACGAGCCTTGTAGTACTCGTCGTGAAGCGCCAGGAAATAGATCTGGCAGAGCATAGCGCGAGCACGAATAATGCCCTCGCTATTGGCGAAGAGGTAGGTGCACAGAACGTTGATGAGGCGGTGGGCATCAATCGAAGAAGTACGAGGGGTGATAGTCGAGTCAACTTCCGCAGGAACGGACTTCCAGCAGTTCTCCTCAAGGATCTTGACAACTTGGGCTGGCTGTAAGAGTGTTAGCATTAGGTTCGCTAAGAAATTCAAGAATCCGGTCTGACCTTGAAGTAGACGTGCTCCAGACGCCTCATTACGACTCTGTTGAGGCTCTCCTGGGGGATTTCGAGCGACGAGTCCTTCTTCAACATCTCGTAATACAGGAGTCCCTGGAAGATGATGTTGTACAGTGAGCCCTCGTCGGACAGTCGCTCGATATACTCTGAAGTGTGAGGGTCGATGTTCTGTAGCGACCGGATAAGCTCGTCATCCAATCGTTCCACGTATGAAACGATGCTGCCTGGGATCTTGATGTACTTGGCGCCGTCTTCGAGAACAGGCGGCTTGTCGTCGTCGTCCCACTCCTCGGCGTTCTCGATGACAATGTATTCGCGGTTCTTCTCGAGGATGCTGAAGAGGAGAGCCAGCTCCTTCTCGGCTGCCTTCCAGTGCTCCAGGGGCATGGATGTAGCTGCGCCAGCGCCAAGATCAAAGCGTGCAGAAACCAGAGTAAGGAGCACTCGGATTTGCTGATAAGGAGTCACTGCAATCTCGTTGAGCTTCTCCATAATCTTGATCTGTTCCTGACGATCGGTATTCTTCTTGCCACGAGACTCCAGAATGGCTCTGAGGTGCTTGAAGATGCTTTCCGGGGTAAACTGCAGCGTCCGTCCACCCTTGCCGACGGTAGCGAATCCCTCATCGTCGTCCTCAGCGGCCTCCGAGGTGAAGGCGTCAGCGATCCTGACTTTCTTGGGCTTCGGCGCGGGCGCCTCCTCATCGGACTCCATAAACGCATCCTTGTCAGCTCTGTAGGCATCGATCTGAGTTTGATACTCCTTTCCGCTCTTCCGAATCCGCTGCTTGACGGCGTTGAGGCCTCGAGCGTTCGTAGCCGTCATCTTCTTGGTCGAAACCTTCTGCTTGGCCAGGGTCTCGTTCATGAAGTCTTCGAGCTCCGCGATGCATTTGATGTAGTCCTTTGGCGCCTTGGTACCTTCCCGGAGCTTCTCGACTTGCCGATTGAGCTTGTCGAACTCTACAAGAATAGGTTAACACGTGCAACAACGAATCTTCCCTAGAGGACACCAACCTGTCGCGATGGAACCCCAGTCGTTGATCTTCTGAGCATTCTGGATAGAGGAAATGGTCGACTCCAGCTCCTCGAACCGCTTGTCCTTGGCGCTCTTGACCTTGGTCGTCGCCTCTGTCTCGCTCTCTTCGCTCTCGGATTCAACGTCCAAGAATCTTGAGGCTCCAGACTTTTTGGCACCTTCCTCGTCGGATTCTTCTTCTGACTCTTCCTCATCTTCCTCATCTTCAGACTTCTCCTGCTCCTGCTCCTGCTCCTCCTCGGACTCCTCCTCCTCCTCGGAATAGAGCTCCTCCTCGTCGGAGCTGCTCTCGGTGGAGCTATCGTCACCACCACGGAAGAATCGAGACATCTTGACGGTCTGTTCGAGAACTGAAGGATTTGTCGAGTCTCTGTTCGAAGGTAGCAGCCAACCGGGATATCGTGTCGCTCAGGATAGACCGTGATGGATTCAGCCTCTGGAGGGGTTAAATCTGTGGTTTTAAAAATTCGGTGAATTTTGGTGGGGGGGGGGTGCTCCTGGGGTTAGCCTCTCCATTGGATAGCAACTGGCGCTGTCGGCCCGGCAAAGGTGAGTTGGCGAGTCCTTGCCACCTGTCAGAGATACGCGGTGACTCAATATGGGCGTGGCGGAACGCAGCTGCACGTGACTGCGCTTGTCCTCATTTGCTTTAGAACGATATCATCGCGTCCATATCAAAAATCTCGGCTTGTAGAAGCAGTTCGACAGAGACGCAATTCTCGAGTGTCTTCTCATCATCGCCATTGCGGTGTCTATCAGGCCATCCATCGAGGCCTCAGTCTGATACAGCAGAAAACAGCGCGTTTCTCCGCAGTGCCGTATTGGGAAGGTCTTTGGACGGCCGCTGGCTTGCGCGTGGACGAGCGACGGCGTCTCGCGACGTGTTGGCGGAAACGCCTGTCACGTAACAATCTATCAAGTCGACAACGGTTAACAAGCTCACGATGTCTTCATATCCACCTCCTCCTCCCCCAGGATGGGGCCCTCCTCCTCCTCCTCCTCCGCCAGGCCCTCCATCGTCACTTCCCCCGCCCCCGTCGATGCCAGCTCCCCCCCCACCTGGATATCGACCCTCGAGCGATCCACAAACCGCAAAGTTCGAACAGAAGAAGAAGGAATGGCTTCGAATGCAGCGAAATCGTTTTGGGGAGAAACGCAAGGGAGGCTTCGTGGAGACACAGAAAGCGGACATGCCGCCTGAACACTTGCGAAAGATCGTCAAGGATATCGGTGATGTGTCGCAAAAGAAATACACCACCGATAAGCGGAGCTACCTGGGTGCGTTGAAGTTCATGCCTCATGCCGTGTTGAAGCTGCTAGAGAACATGCCGATGCCGTGGGAATCTGCAAGGGAAGTGAAGGTACTCTATCATGTCAACGGATGCTTGACGCTGGTCAACGAGATCCCTCGGGTTATCGAGCCTGTCTTCCACGCGCAGTGGGCTACGATGTGGGTTATCATGCGGAAGGAGAAGAGCGATCGAAGGCTCTTCAAGCGTATGCGGTTCCCGCCCTTCGACGACGAGGAACCACCCTTGTCGTGGTCAGAAAATCTGGAAGATGTCGAGCCTCTGGAGCCAGTTCAGATGGAGCTGGATGAGGACGACGATGCGGCCATCTATGAATGGTTCTACGACCACAGGCCCCTTCTAGACACATCGAATGTCAACGGGCCAGGCTACAAGAGATGGAATCTCACTCTACCCCAAATGGCCAACTTATTCAAGCTGAGCCGCCCGCTCATATCCGACGTGGTTGATAAGAACTACTTCTACCTATTCGACCTGAAGAGCTTGTTCACGGCTAAGGCATTGAATGTGGCCTTGCCCGGAGGTCCTCGTTTTGAGCCATTATACAAGGACATCGATCCAAACGACGAGGACTTCGGTGAATTCAATGCGATCGATCGGATCATCTTCAGGAATCCGGTCCGTACGGAGTACAGGGTGGCGTTCCCTTATCTGTACAATTCCTTGCCGAGGAGTGTCCATCTCTCCTGGTACTCGTACCCGCAGATTGTCTACAAGCGGACGGACGATCCTAGCCTGCCTGCATTCTATTTTGATACTGGCATCAACCCGATTTCCTCCCGGTCTGTGGCGCCGAAGAACATCACCGTCAGCCACGAGGATGAGATCTTCGGCCAGGGTAATATTGAAGAGCCTGAGGATGAAGCATTTGAGCTGCCTGCTGGTGTGGAACCTTTCCTTGCAGATGAAGACCTCTACACAGAGGATACCGCCTCCGCAATTCAGTTGTGGTGGGCGCCATTCCCATTCGATCGCAGATCTGGCAAAATGGTGCGCGCACAGGACGTGCCGCTGGTGAAGCAGTGGTATCTCGAGCACGTCCCCCCCAAGCAGCCCGTGAAAGTCCGCGTCTCGTACCAGAAGTTGCTCAAGACGTATGTCCTCAACGAGCTGCACAAGAGGAGACCGAAGAACCTCCAGAAACAGGACCTGCTCAAGACGCTGAAGCAGACGAAGTTCTTCCAGCAGACCACCATCGACTGGGTTGAAGCAGGTCTTCAGGTCTGTCGGCAAGGCTTCAACATGCTCAACCTTCTCATCCACCGGAAGAACCTGACGTACCTGCATCTCGACTACAACTTCAACCTGAAACCCGTAAAGACGCTCACGACAAAAGAGCGGAAGAAATCACGCTTTGGAAACGCTTTCCATCTCATGCGGGAGATTCTTCGCTTGACGAAGCTTATCGTTGATGCTCAAGTACAGTATCGTTTGGGCAACATAGATGCTTTCCAGTTGGCGGATGGCATCCTCTATGCCTTCAATCACGTCGGTCAACTGACGGGTATGTATCGCTACAAGTACAAGCTGATGCATCAAATCCGTGCCTGTAAGGATTTGAAGCATCTGATCTACTATCGCTTCAACTCCGGGCCAGTTGGCAAAGGTCCAGGTTGTGGATTCTGGGCCCCTGCCTGGAGAGTTTGGCTGTTCTTCATGCGTGGCATCATTCCTCTCCTAGAGCGATGGCTCGGAAACCTTCTGTCTCGGCAATTCGAAGGCCGGCATAGCAAGGGTGTAGCCAAGACGGTGACGAAGCAGCGAGTCGAGTCTCATTTTGATCTCGAGCTACGTGCCTCGGTCATGGCAGACCTGATGGACATGATGCCCGAAGGCATCAAACAGAACAAAGTCAATACTGTTCTTCAGCATCTCTCGGAGGCTTGGAGATGCTGGAAGAGCAACATCCCCTGGAAGGTTCCTGGTCTTCCTGCGGCGATCGAGAACATCATCCTGCGTTATGTCAAGGCAAAGGCAGACTGGTGGATCTCAGTTGCTCACTACAACCGAGAACGCATTCGACGAGGCGCTACTGTGGACAAGACAGTTGCAAAGAAGAATGTCGGCCGGTTGACCCGCCTATGGTTGAAGGCTGAACAGGAACGACAGCATAACCACATGAAAGATGGCCCATATGTGTCATCCGAAGAGGCTGTCGCTATTTACACAACCACCGTCCACTGGCTTGAGTCACGAAAATTCTCCCCTATTCCATTCCCGAGCGTGTCCTACAAGCATGATACCAAGATTCTTATCCTCGCTCTCGAGAGGCTCCGGGAGGCTTACTCAACAAAAGGGAGACTGAACCAGAGCCAACGCGAAGAATTAGCTCTCATCGAACAAGCCTATGACAGCCCAGGTACAACCCTAGAGCGCATCAAGCGTTTTCTGCTCACCCAGCGGGCGTTCAAGGAAGTCGGCATCGACATGAATGACAATTACAGCACAATCAACCCCGTCTATGACATTGAGCCCATTGAGAAGATCAGCGACGCCTATCTCGACCAATACCTGTGGTACCAAGCAGATCAGCGTCACCTGTTCCCAGCTTGGATCAAACCATCCGACTCCGAGGTGCCTCCTCTCCTTGTATATAAGTGGGCTCAGGGCATCAATAACCTTGACAGGGTCTGGGAAACCGCCAATGGAGAGTGCAATGTCCTGATCGAGACGCAGTTGTCAAAGGTCTACGAGAAGATCGAGTTGACACTGCTCAACTCGCTGCTCAGATTGATCATGGACCACAACCTCGCTGATTACATTACAGCGAAGAACAACGTGACCCTTACTTACAAGGATATGAGCCACGTTAACAGCTACGGCATGATTCGAGGACTCCAGTTCTCGGCATTTGTCTTCCAGTACTACGGGCTTATCCTCGACTTGCTCTTGCTGGGCCCCCAACGAGCTAGCGAAATTGCTGGTCCTCCACAGAGTCCGAATGATTTCCTCCAGTTCCGTGACCGGGAGACGGAAACGAAGCATCCGATCCGTCTGTACACGCGGTACATTGACAGGATCTGGGTCTTCTTCCGATTCACTGCTGAAGAGTCACGCGACTTGATTCAGAGGTTCCTGACCGAGCAGCCGGATCCTAACTTTGAGAACGTTATTGGGTACAAGAACAAGAAGTGCTGGCCCAGGGACTCTCGCATGCGCTTGATGAGGCACGATGTCAACCTCGGTCGCGCTGTCTTCTGGGATCTGAAAAACCGGTTGCCTCGATCCGTCACCACGATCGAGTGGGAGGACACGTTTGTCAGCGTGTACAGTAGGGACAATCCCAACCTCCTCTTCTCCATGTGCGGCTTCGAGGTTCGCGTCTTGCCCAAGATCAGAAACCAGAACGATGAGTTCCCGGTTAAGGACAGCGTGTGGTCCTTGGTTGACAACACAACTAAGGAGAGAACTGCGTACGCCTTCTTACAAGTAACCGAGGAGGATATCCAAAAATTCAACAACCGTATCCGTCAAATTCTCATGTCCTCCGGATCTACGACCTTCACCAAGATCGCCAATAAGTGGAATACGGCCCTCATTGCGCTATTTACATACTATCGCGAAGCGGCAGTTTCCACCGTCAACCTCCTTGACACGATTGTCAAGTGCGAGACGAAGATTCAGACGCGTGTCAAGATTGGGCTCAACTCAAAAATGCCTTCTCGTTTCCCGCCTGCTGTGTTCTACACTCCAAAGGAGCTCGGAGGTCTCGGCATGATCTCTGGCTCGCACATATTAATTCCAGCGAGTGACAAGCGATGGTCCAAGCAGACCGATACAGGGGTCACCCACTACCGAGCCGGCATGTCTCATGACGAGGAGACACTGATTCCCAACATCTTTCGGTATATCATTCCATGGGAAGCCGAGTTTATCGACTCCCAGCGTGTGTGGACGGAGTACTCGCAGAAGAGGCTCGAGGCTAATCAGCAAAATCGTCGCCTTACCCTCGAAGATCTCGAGGACAGCTGGGACCGTGGTCTGCCGCGTATCAACACACTCTTCCAGAAGGACAGGAGTACTCTTAGCTTCGACAAGGGCTTCCGGGCTCGTGCGGAGTTCAAAATATACCAGCTCATGAAGAGCAACCCCTTCTGGTGGACAAGCCAGAGGCATGACGGCAAGCTGTGGAATCTCAATGCGTACCGTACCGATGTCATCCAGGCCTTGGGTGGCGTTGAAACCATTCTTGAGCATACCCTGTTCAAGGCAACGGGTTTCCCGTCATGGGAGGGTCTGTTTTGGGAGAAAGCCTGTCTCGCCAAGGGAACGATGCTGCTGCGGTATGATAGCACCAAGATTGCAGTCGAAGATGTTCGAGAGGGTGACTTGCTACTGGGTCCGGACGGAAGACCTCGTCGGGCATTCAATATTGTCAGCGGGAAAGATCGCCTCTATCGCATCAAAATCGGTGCTCACAAAGAGGATCTGGTTGTCACGTCCAACCATATCCTTGTTCTTCACCGTGAAAAGCCCCGAGGAAACAGTTATCAAGGTTTATCGATCCAAAGTCACCATGAGCGCTTCGAGACTCGGTTTGGTGACTTGCCGATACCTACATCGAGTCCCGCAGCCCCTGAACGACCCAGGAACCTTGCTAAGCAGCGCGAAGACTTCATGTCTGCTCTGAAGAGCGCCATATCGTGGATACTGAACGCTCAGCGTGGTGAGCATGGAGCTGAAACGATTCGAAATACACCGAACGGAACGACTGGCATTACTTCTTTGCAAGAATACTACATGGTCAATATTCCGGTTGGCAAAGGCAGCAGAGCGGAATATGCCACATTCGCTTGGGGAAATCCTGATCGAACGAACGTCAAAGGGCACGTAGATCATCCACCTCGATTCTATCCGACGAAAGAAGAAGCCTTTTCTGCCGCAGTAGCCAAGAGTCGCGAGATACACAGTCGAGCTGATGTCTCCCTGTCCAACCTTCGTCAGCGCTTCTTGGACAAAAGTGCCGACGGTAAAGGTGGAGAGCTCAAAGTTGATTCGGGTATACCGAACATGTTTCTGCTCTGGAACAAGGGTGGCTCGAACTTGAAACTTCGCGTACACCTTTCTCGCGACAAAGTCAAATATGCACGCACCTTTTCCTTCCCGTCCTTGCCAAGCTCGAGCGATTCGGAAGACAGCGATCGATCAAATGACGGAGTTCTTGAAGATTTAGCACCGGTGGATGTTCAAGCAGCCGAACGCTATGATACTGTGGAAATGACTGCAGCCGAGTTCGCAGCGCTTGATGAGTCGGAGCGTCGTAAATACCGACTTTTTAGGTGTCCTGGATTCGATCTGCCCGAGCAGCCAGTACCAGTCAATCCCTACTTCCTGGGGCTCTGGCTTGGAGATGGTAACCGCAAGAGTACGACCATGTATTCGAATC
The DNA here is from genome assembly GCA_030052745.1 of Pleurostoma richardsiae. NCBI lineage: Eukaryota > Fungi > Ascomycota > Sordariomycetes > Calosphaeriales > Pleurostomataceae > Pleurostoma > Pleurostoma richardsiae. Next base: position 66,253 of record JANBVO010000043.1, read on the forward strand.
ATGAGAAAGAGATCGTCGAGTTCCTTACCAGTCATGCGGCTGAACTCGATTTACAACTCGCCTGGCACGGTCAACTTGGCTATGCGACTGTAAGCAGGTCTCGAGTTGGCGCTCGGCCTGCTCCACCTCTCGAAGTCAACGTACCTGTTCGATCGGCAAGGCGCCAATCAAGGCAGACTATCATCAAGCAACGTCTCGATGCTGGGTGGATGATGCAGCCTGATCGATTGCCCGGTCAGAATCGAGTTTGGAGATCCCCGGATACGGAGGCGGCTGGACATATTGGACAGCCTCCGTCCGCCACGGAGACGCCACAGAAGCATGTTCTGAGCTCAAGCCCTGATAGTTCTCCAGAGCGTCAACAGCGCCCACGGATAACTGCTAGGGATGAGATCCCATATCTGGCCATCCGTTCGTCCGTTCCATTGACCTCGTCCCCCCCCAAGCTGTCAATCGAGGACGATCGAACAGCTGTAGATTTGGCGGCCGTGGATCATGCACAGGAGTCTGAGGCAGACTCTTTGTACCAGCCCACGTCTGATTCGATGTCTCTTCCACCGGCCACCAGGGCACCTTCGTCGTCGGACACCGAGAGACCAATGAATGATCGTCCGCCTCAGCCTGCATCCGACCTCTCAGACCTGATTCCTGAGGATCTTCTACCTCAACTTCGTTCCGATACCGACTTTATGCGTGTTGTCGGGATGTCTGGGGATTCTCAAGAGCTCGATGCCAATGGATTGGACATAATCGAAACGGTTGAAGCCGAGGAAGATGACGAGATCGACTTAGACGACGTCGATCCTACCGAGCAACTCGATCGAGACTCACATCCCGAACGTAAACGGGTTCATCTTGAGACTGGGCGCCGAGCATACGGTGATCTGCTCCCCGAGGAGCAAGACCAACTACTCGACGATATTGTCGATCGCACGGTTGGCACCTCGGGCGTCAATACGCTGCTTGACGAGCTCGATCAACTCCAGCTACTTCCACGAGGAGAGACTGGCCCTGAGGCAGATCGAAAGTGTATCCCATCCATCTATATGAACAACTCTCGGTCCGTTCGTCTCGCTGTCTTAGCAGGGCTACTCGATACCGATGGCTGGTATGTCTACCCGGAAAACATGTTTGGCTTCGCTCAGAGCAAGCGTTGGCATTCAAAATTATTCTGGGACACTGTCGCCCTTGCTCGATCATTGGGCTTGAGTGTCTGGACCAAGGAGCGCATTATGTGGAATCCAACCCGGACAGAACAGTTCCCTCAACTTTTAGCCCAGATCTTCGGGAATGTGGCGGAGGTTCCTTGCCTTCTTCTGCGCAAACAAGCATTCGAGCGCTTCATACCACAGTCTCACAGTTTCATGATAAAAGACATCGCTCTCGAATCCGAACCGACCGAATGGGCTGGTTTCCGGGTCGATCAAGATCAACTCTATCTACGCCATGATTATCTCGTTCTTCACAACAGCGGTTTCGAGGAATCGATGAAGTTCAAGAAGCTTACCAACGCTCAGCGGTCTGGTTTGAACCAGATTCCTAATCGTCGTTTCACTCTCTGGTGGTCTCCGACTATCAACAGAGCAAACGTCTACGTTGGTTTCCAGGTCCAGCTGGATTTGACTGGTATCTTCTTGCACGGCAAAATTCCTACCCTCAAGATCTCCTTGATTCAGATATTCCGAGCCCATTTATGGCAGAAGATTCACGAGTCTGTGGTTATGGATCTCTGTCAGGTCTTTGACCAAGAGCTCGAATCCCTGGGCATTGAGTCCGTGCAGAAAGAGACAATTCATCCTCGAAAATCGTACAAGATGAATAGCTCCTGCGCGGATATTCAGCTCTTTGCCAGCCACAAGTGGAACGTTACGCGTCCCTCGATGTTGTTTGATACCAAGGATACCATTGAGTCGACGACAACGAACAAGTTCTGGATCGATGTGCAACTCCGCTATGGCGATTATGACTCCCACGACATTGAGCGATATGTCCGTGCCAAGTATCTGGACTACACCACCGACAGCATGAGTCTCTATCCCTCGGCTACAGGCCTGATGATTGGCATCGACCTGGCGTACAATCTGTACTCTGCGTACGGTCACTACTTCCCTGGGCTCAAGGTTCTCGTTCAGCAGGCAATGGCCAAGATCATGAAGGCAAACCCCGCCTTATACGTCCTCAGGGAACGTATCAGGAAGGGATTGCAACTCTACGCCTCCGAGAGTAATCAGGAGTTTTTGAACTCTCAGAACTACTCTGAACTCTTCAGCAACCAGACTCAGCTCTTCATTGACGATACCAATGTCTACCGTGTCACCATCCACAAGACGTTCGAAGGCAACTTGACTACCAAGCCTATTAACGGAGCAATCTTCATTTTCAACCCCCGCACTGGGCAGCTCTTCCTCAAAATTATCCACACCAGTGTCTGGGCTGGCCAGAAACGTCTGGGACAGTTGGCGAAGTGGAAGACGGCAGAAGAAGTGGCGGCTCTGATCCGGTCGCTCCCGGTAGAAGAACAGCCCAAGCAGCTCATTGTCACACGCAAGGGCCTGCTTGACCCCCTGGAAGTCAACCTCCTTGACTTCCCGAATATCTCCATCCGGGCTTCCGAGTTGCAGCTTCCTTTCCAGGCGGCCATGAAGGTGGAGAAACTCGGTGACATGATCTTGCGAGCAACAGAACCCCAGATGGTGCTGTTCAACCTCTATGATGAGTGGCTGAAGAGCATCTCATCGTATACAGCGTTCTCTCGACTCGTTCTCATTCTCCGTGCTCTTCACGTCAACATGGACAAAACAAAGCTCATTCTCCGACCGGACAAGACCGTCATCACCCAGGAACATCACATTTGGCCTACTCTGTCCGACGAGGACTGGATCAAGGTGGAGACTCAGCTTCGAGACCTCATTCTTAACGACTACGGCAAGAAGAACAACGTCAATGTGTCGAGTCTGACCAGCAGTGAGGTCCGCGATATCATCCTCGGTATGGAGATTTCCGCACCATCCATGCAGAGACAACAGGCTGCCGAGATTGAGAAGCAGCAACAAGAGCAGCAGCAACTCACTGCAGTGACTACAAAGACGCAGAACGTGCACGGTGAGGAGATAATTGTCACTACGACCTCTCAGTTCGAACAGCAGACGTTTGCTTCGAAGACGGAGTGGCGCACGCGGGCCATTGCGACATCGAACCTGCGTACTAGGGCGAACAACATATACGTGTCGTCCGTCGACAACGATGTGGATGACATCACCTACGTGATGCCGAACAACATCCTCAAGAAGTTTATCCAGATTGCAGATCTCCGTGTCCAGGTTGCGGGATATCTCTATGGTTCCTCGCCACCGGACAATGACCAAGTCAAGGAGATCAAATGTATCGTCCTGGTGCCTCAGATTGGCGGTCTCCGAAACGTTCAGCTGCCACAGCATCTCCCTCAGCACGAGCTACTGAAAGGCATGGAGCATCTAGGCGTAATCCACACAATGTCAGGAAATGAACTGCCATACATGTCGGCCGCGGACGTCACCGAGCACTCGAGGATGCTGGACGCTCATCCCGAATGGGACAAGGAGAAGTCGCTCACCGTCACCGTGTCATTCACACCCGGAAGTGTCTCTCTGTCCGCCTGGGCTCTGACGCCTCAGGGCTACAAGTGGGGTGTGGAGAACAAGGATCTACAGAGCGATCAGCCGCAGGGCTTCACGACCACCATGGGCGAGAAGCGCAAGCTGCTGCTGAGTCCCCGGTACAGAGGCTTCTTCCTAGTGCCCGAGTCCGGCAAGTGGAACTACAGCTTCATGGGCTCGGCTTTCTCTGGCGTCGAGAAGAAGCCGGTGCATGTCAAGCTCGACACTCCGATGCCCTTCTACAGTGATCAGCACCGCCCGCTGCACTTCCAGAACTTCGCCGAGCTGGAGGACATTGGAGTCGACAGGAGTGACAATTTCGCATAAGGGCATTTGGGGGATCAACTATGTTGGGACAAGGATCGCGTGAGCGAAACGGACCGAGGCGGGAATACGTAGGACGAAAAAGATTGGTAGCGAGGGGACACTGCCCGGAAGCGACGGGTGATGCTCGGGCTCGGCTCTGCATGGAGAGTACATTAAGATTGGTTTGATCTGCCCGTCGATGCGCCCGTGTCTCGTGGCCTCGTTTTTGCGGGATCTGCTCTGTCCATCTTGGAGGGTGGTATTTCCCCAGTTTTCCCTGCTTGTAACAGTTTTGTGAGGGTGAGATGGCGAGCGGCGTTTTGCAGTTGAGGCCGGCCCGGAGGTTCACGTTTTGGCAAAAGGAGCCGGGAAATGTATCAATAAGGCGACGATGGGGGAGCATATCACGATGGCATGGATTATTTAGTGTAAGAAATTGTCGCCGCGTGTCAGTCATATCTTGCTCACGGTTTCCGGTGACGCCTCTCTCCTGCTGTGCCACTCTCAATCTCGTGCGACGTCCGCCTCCGTCCTTGGCTGGAGTTTGCTTCCGGTCCCCTTGTACAACCTGGCCGGGGGTCTCCTTCTTCGCATGCAGGATGGGCGCAAGGAATTGATTTGGAAAGAGTACGGATGAGAAGCTGTAGGTTGGTCTCGGGACAAGAGACCAGAAGGCGATCATCGGACGGACTCACCGTGCGTGTGGAACCCGTTTGTTCGGAGCAGGGGTGATCGTGTACAGCTGTGCAGGGTTAAGGGGAGGACGGGCGGTGGATATCTCGGAACTTGGGAACTGAGATGCTTGGATGCTTCCAAGGGCCAGGGGTCAAGAGTAAGGGGACATGGGTCAGAAAGCTGTCGTCGCCTTGGGTAGGAGCCAAAAGTACATGGCTTTCGTTCCCGATCTGTACTTGTCAGCCGTCGCCGAAGATAGAAGGGCTGCGCAGCAAGCACAGAACAGGGGAAATAGCTCCGCCAGGGCCTCGGAGCTCCCATCCTGAGTCCAAGGGGACACGAGAAGGCAAGGGGTGTTGGGCGACGACGTTGTTGGAATGTCGCCTAGCAGCTGAATAAGCAGACACGCTGCGAAATTTGAACTTCATGCGTTTATGCGACTGATGGGGCGGGGAGTCGTCAGCCTTGCCCGCCGTGGAGCCTAAAACTGTAGCCGCCTATCCGGGCGAAAGATCGACACAAGTTATGTTAGGCGCAGTGTTTGGGAGACTGAGTCCCTATGGTCTCTCGTGAAGGTCGGAGAAACATTACGTACTGTCGGTGCCCGATGTCGTGCTGTCCCCTATCACGAAGGCCTATTCCGGCCAAACCTATAGGAGCACTCGTTATTGCGACTGAAGAGGTCGTGCCCGTGTATGTACCTATTGGTACGCAGTACCTATGTGAGGTGCATGCGGAGTACCTACATATATGAGGTGCTTGGAGACTTCTACAGACATCGGTCCATTGCTGGTTGGGTAGCGATGACGGGCGCCCCCCACCAACTTCAACGAGCCTTGACAATATCTGACAGGTCCCGTTGCGGCTTAGAGGCGCAGCTTGACCAAATCCTCGGGAATGTCGCCTTTCCCCTTTTCCTTGGACCGTGCGTGGAAGCAACCGGAGAGGGATGTTCGCTGCTCCATGCACATCAAGCCACAGGCTGTTAGAATAGGCGCCAGCGGAGTGCCCGGAAAGGCTGGCGCGCATTAAACAGCTGTCAGACTATTGAATGATGACCGCCGGAGAGAGATCGCCGGCGCCAGAGTGGTGGAAATTACGCCTCATTTTGTGCGAAGGTCCAGGAGGCACACAATGTAATGTGCATAGGCAGAGACGCCGCACGAAAGGCCGAACGGTTGGCGATAGCTTAGAAGGTTAACTTGACGCGAAATGTGGAGAAGGGGGAAGGGGAAGGGGAAGGGGGCAAGTTGTGGCTTGACTGTCAGGACAGGTTTCAACAGATTCGTATTATGGCACGCGCCTCGTTTCTTTTGGAAGTTCTAGAAGATAACGAGTTAGACCGGAATTTGACGAGAATTGAGCGGATGGATAGGTATCTTGGCCCGATGATGGCGTACCTCCTTTCCCGCCGCTCAGTCTCCAAACTGCGCTGCGCTGAATCTTGGACGAGGTTGAAGTCGTACGAAGCTCAAACAGCCTGGCGGTGATCAGGAGCCGGAACGGGTGGCCGAGGTGTGGCATCGTGGGACATGTGGCGTGGATCTGGTCGATTGTGTCGTGGGGCATCTTAGATGGCGTGTCTGCAAGCTCTCCGAGCTACTGCAACGGTCATCTCCTTGGATTTATGGGAAGCCCTCTTGAGTGCTGGCGAGTGTCATGCGCCAATCCGCCGAGTTCCTTGTTATAGAGGCGGACGTCTCCAAGGCCGTGGTCGACAGGTGGCGCGAGTCAGGATAACTGATAACGTTAAGTGCATTCCGGGAAACACGAGGTACGGATCCAGAAGTTCGGCGCGGGTATCTGCAAGTCATGAAGCTTCCCGTTGCAGGAGGCATAGTGAGGGCACGGAGGGTGAAGGGGGGGAGGGGAGGGCTATTTTTGGCCTGGAGATGACGACGGCGCTGCTGGAGGTACCTTGCGTACTGTATGGAGTTCCCTGCTATTTAAGGTACCTACAGTACCACCGCTAAGTCTCCAAATATCGATTTCTCCAGAATTCCCAATGTGGAAGGGCCATGCCACGGATCCCTTCCTCTTTGTAGAGAACCTGCATATTCCGCCCTGTAAGTGTACATGAACACAGACTGCAGCTGCCGAGTACATGGAAATGCCTGTGCTCCCTCGGCCATGCGCAGGTACCACCCGGGGGCAGCTGTACTTCCATGCCTGTACCAACTTCTACGAATCGGCCCCGAGAGAGGAAGGTTCGTCTACGAACGCCTCACCTCACCCTTGTCCGCGGTCGTGCCTCCCCTGTTCCTCTCTTGTCCCATTTTGACCGCAAGCCTGACCGCCTGTCTTGCCTCCTCCTTTTCCGCCTTTCTCGTCCTCCTCCGAACCACGTTTCATCAACCATCGCCAACCTCGTCGCCTAACAGCAACGGAGACGTGTCTGGGGCTGGTGAGACAGGTCCATGTGGCTCAGCTGCTCTCTGTCGCAAGACCCGTCGAGTCTCCAGACTCATTTAGATCCTCGCCCGCGCTAGAAGCAATTTCCAGCCTTCTAGAAGGCTAATTTTGCGCTTCTGCTGGCAGCATAATCCATCTCTTATTGCATGAAACATTGTGTTCATGCGTATCCCTGGATGCCCCGCCTTGACTCCAGGCGGCTCGCCCTCATCGCCCTGCCGGTTTACCAACCTCGTGCTGCCTACCTCCTCGGTCTCTGTCGACCAGTCGCCGACTCCTCAGGAGCTGCCTACAAACCTGGGAGCGACCAGGCTGCGAGGAAACGCGTCGTGGGTCGCGCAGCCCACCAGCCGAGGGACTCACTTGCGCACCTTCATGCGTCATCTTGGCTCGTCCAAAAGAGCAACCATCTCGCACCTCCACTCTCTACCCCATTCTGGATATCGACTCCATGGCACCTACGACCCTCCTCCGCGCGGGCTCGGCACGGTGGCCGAAGTACAGGTGCCTGGGCCGTCGACATTTCGGTGTTGATATCATGACGGAAGGAAAAGCGAATGTTCTGGACACAAAGGGTTTCCATACACACGTGCGAACTCTCTGGACTCGGCCGACTAATAATCGGCTGCAATCTTGATCCAGAAGTCTGGGACGAACGATGACAGTGACCATTCATCGCTGTCGTTGCACGAGGTCAGTGGAACGACGACATTCCTTCTCACAAAGCTTGGGGTCGTACTGCTGGGTTGCACTCCCGCAGTAAACCCTCCACTTTCCAACCCGATCGTCAAGCCAGGGTGGCTCCTCAGGCCACTGACGTACGCTGCTCATCCATATGCACCGGCATCATACTGGCGAGCTCTAACTGATACTTGTTTGGAGAGTCTCTAAGGACAATCCTTGCCAACGTCGCGCATGACCGAGGAGCGCAACAGTTTGCGACGAGTGGATCCAGGCGCCGTCAAAGCACCGCGCTTGTGCTCGGAATCCAAACCCTCCAAGCCCTCTTTTTCTTCCTATGTTTGGCATTCCCCTTGCCTTAACACCTTCGGCAATCTAGGCACTAGTCACTGTGGCTTGTTCCTACCCTACGACGTTCCTTACTGCCCTATGGCGCGTGAGAACGCTGTTCCTTGCTCCTTTGATATAGGCCCCCCAGTCTCATTATATCCCCCCTTCAGGGACTGAGGAAGATTTCTTCTGCGCCGCCTCGTCCCATGCCCTGATCGAGGAACCCCGCCTCTTATCCGAGTACTCGGCGTCAAGGCAGCTGGAAGTACCTCCTGCTGTCGACGGTACCTCGAGATACCTTTCCAACGGCTCACATGCAACCTCCGAGAGCCTGTCCACCCGCATTGCAGAGGAGCAACTGCCCTATTGCACTCTAGTCCTCCTCTGTTCCCACCATTTCGGCCCCCCATAACCAGCTTTCCTTGATTGTTTAACAGGGGCGGCGCTGTTGTGGTCGTACTTCCATTAATTCGCTTGTCATGCTGCTCCCCAACTGCATGGTAGACCCCGTTTCAGTTTTTATTCCCCATTCGGCTTTGGCGTTTTGTATCCTTCCATGCATTTTCCAGACTACTGTCTGTTTGGACTGCCCTGGCTCCCCATTAGGACACACCGTCCGGGGTAGCTTGACCGTGAACCATGTCCTTGCCCATGCCCTTGTCTGTCTGTCCAGTGCTGTGGCTCTCGTGGGCCCCCGTCGTTGCATCATTAGCTGCGGCCTGGTCGTTGTTTCTATATCCGGGAGGCAGGCCATGGCATAAGATCCCCAAATTATGCTACCGTCATCGCAGGACAGGGTAGGTAGCAAGTCTCCGCACACTGGCTCAGGAACAGTACATGTCTGGCACATGGCCAGTCGCTTATGTGCTTTAACTTTTGGGACGAAGACCACAATTACCAAGGTACTTCCTGCCCTCTGCTTCCGAAGTCCCCTGCTCTTCGACTTGATAACGCAGATCAGACGATATAATGCGGCCCATGCCCACTTACTTTGCCTTGTATCCCCCCTCTGGACGTTCTGCTTAACACAGTGAAGGGAAGAGCTATAGCAAAGGACCAACGAGGCTACAGAGGATCTTCAGACATCAAACGGTTCTTGGTCAGGTGGCAACATACTGTTAAAAAACGGTCCCCCTCCAGGTTGCCGTCATCCGCTCACAACCATTTTTCGCTCAAAATCCCGCCCGCTCTTGCAGGAAGAGAAACCCACCACCAACAACTGCCGTGCACATTCCACCAAACATCGACGACTGCCGCCACCGCACGAAGACATATGTACTCGGCTGCTCCTCGTCCAGCAATAGCAGATTCTAACTATAGCCCGACCGCAGCTGGATCGAAGGCGAGTCATCTCGGACACCCTCGACCTCACGTCTCAACCATTCTCCCCGACGCAGCCCCGCGGGGCTCAAGTCTCTCAAATTCTCTCCATTCAGAGTCCGGCGACCAGCCAGAGCGGTTCGCTCTGGCGGAACCCATGTGGCGGAGGCACGCTGGCGGGCAACTACCGAGTAGGACCAGACTACAATGTCAATTATTCACCACAGGACTCGCATCCGGGCGATCAGAACCAGCCTCCTCACGGATACGAACCGCATCATCACCGGGCCTCGCTGCATCATGCGGGGCCTTCCGGACTTCATGAGCCGCCCACTCACCACCCCTCGCACCACGCCATGCAGCACCACCCAGGAGTCCACCATCCCCATCAGGTCTTGATGGACCCCGGGCAGATGGGTGGTCATCCGGGCGCCCGACACATGGCGCACCCGGGACAGACACACTTCGGTGGACCGGGGCCGTCGCCGCACTCGGTAGTTGCGCCTCTCTATCCGTCGATGACCCATGGACCAGCTGGAGGGATGAAGCGGTCGCGACCTGACGAGCTCGATCTGTCTGTTTCAGGAATGCCCGATCTTGACCAGGGGGACATAGAATCCATGCAGCAGACGCCTCTCGGTACAGCCTATGCACAGGCTGCAGCTGGAGCGCCGCCTACCCATCACCATCACAGGCTTCCAGACACAGGACCACCTTCAAAACTCATGCGGCGCGATGGTGATGGAGGAGGAGGGGCCCCGAGTGTTGTCGGGCAAGCGGGCATGCCGGCGCCAGCTCCGCGGCCTAGGGGGCCTAAGCTGAAGTTCACACCGGAAGACGACCAGTTACTGATTGACTTGAAAGAGAATAAGAGCCTTACGTGGAAGCAAATCGCTGACTTCTTCCCCGGGCGGTCGAGCGGGACTCTCCAAGTGCGCTATTGTACGAAACTGAAGGCCAAAACAACACAATGGACAGACGAGACAGTGAGCAGATCCCTCAGCTTGCTCTGAACTTCAGCCCCGTCTAATCCTCATAGCCCTGAGGAGTGACATGATGGCAGGTAACTGACTGTAATGGCAACAGGATCAGAAGCTTCGGACGGCTCTCCAAGACTACGAGAACGAGAAATGGCGCATTGTGGCCAATAAAGTTGGAACCGGATTCACACCAGCAGCATGCAAAGAGCGAGCTGCGCAACTCCTGGAGCAGAATCTCAGTCAACCTCCCTTATAGCAATCAATGTCCCCACCAGGGGCTTCGGCTCCTGAGTCTGGGGACACCAACCTCTACTCACAGCAGCCTCCAAACCATGGCAACACCCTTTACACACAACAGCTCCAGTGAGCCTCGATCGCAAACTCGGACGGTGGTGACTCCAACGGTGCAGCAGATTCTCTTGCTATTTACAAGCCGTCTCCGTCGATCATCGACAGCAACTTAGGATAATACAACAAACGCAAGGCCTCGCCCGTTCCTCGTTCCTGCCCTCATCCTTGAACGTTACCATGGTCTGGTTCTGCCCTCAATGCAGCGCGGCGCATTGGAACAATAGACGGGACAGCAAAGCTTCGACTTCTCGGCAGTCTGTCTCTTTTCTGTCTAAGGCTGGGTTATTGGAGGCCCCAGCTTTGACGTCTTCTCCATTCGATTTCATCGCATTACAAGAACGAGCCGGGCGGGTTAATTCTAGAGATACCCCAACCGTCACCGGACACCTTTCAGTATATACTTCTTCCATTTGTATGTGTATTTCTGGTTGATGCAAATAGAAATGTGCTGCAGGGCTGTTGGACATTGGGGGCGTTTGGCCGGTACGTCGAATGGTAGGATACTGGGGCCCGAAACGGTCGTTCTTGTCCTCAAGCCAACTTCCTTATCCGCGAGCTCCAACAATACAATCGACGACAACGAGAAGGCCTGGAGCCAGGAAGGTACCCTCCTCGTGGATCATGCAGGTGGCAGCCAGGGAAGAGAATTCTTCGCATCGCCGAGGGAATGGATGGGCCGGCTGAAAGGACGGGCACGACAAGATGAAAGGATTAGAGGCGCCCCTGGAAGAGGAGGGAATACATGGCACCTTTGGAGATCACCAGGCGTCCGGGAAGCACGGAATATTTGTGGGAGAGCATAACATCGTTGCACTTTTGATACGCATCGTTCTTCTTTGACTCTTTTCAACTGCGTTCATTTTCCATCCCCGTCACATCGTGCTTGCTTTACGACATTCAATAGAGCCTGGGCGTGGTTTAGTAGCCTCGACAATTTCTTGTCTATTGTCTCCCTAACCTAGACTGCTAGGAGCTGGGGGGCAACACGGAGAGGAATGTTGACAGCGTGGAACAGAGGCAAGACTCGAACCCCTGAGCAGTCCATGTATGATGTTTCCACACACAGGTACATAATATAATAGCTAGCTTAATCAAGATATCACCTGCAAGTGTTGTCTCTTCTTCAGTGAGGCCTAGCAGTCTTCAGTGAGGCTGCTAGGCTTTCCGTAGATGCGTTCTCATGGAGAAGGCCCTCTTTTCTCCAGCCAACAGGATTTGAACCAACGGCGCGCGGTGTGGCGTCTGCTGGACCCAGCCGGGCCGCGCCTCGTCCAATTCATTGAAGAATAGGGATTGGCGCTGTGGGATAGTGTAAGACGGCTCCTGGGTTGCCAGGTCGGTCCAGCCATGCTTGGAAATCTGCGCGTCAGATCTTCCCTCCGGTCTCCCTCCTCCCCCGTTCGTTCTCTCCATACGGCTCGTCCCAGCAACCTACACTCCGGGTTCACAGGCACCCGGATCTGTAGAGCCTGGGGAGGGAGAGGGATGTATGCCGATGCCTTGGGCCCTAGACACGGCTCCTTTGATGCCTGCTGCGATGTGCGCATCAGTTGTCACGGAAATCCATTGGAGACCGTCTCGCGGGATATAACGGGACTGTCGTCGTCGTCGTCGTCGCGGTAGGGGACCTGCGCTCTGCGCCAGTCCAGCCGCGTGGAAGCACGGACAGCAACTTGGGCCAGCCATTCATCCGTGCCCCCTTTCTCGCTGAAGTGGCTTCGGAGGAAAAAAAGGAGAGCAAGAGCTAAGACGAAAGAACAGATGGCAGGATAGGCCGATGTTCCTCGGATCGAGTTGCGGCAAAGACACACGGACTTTTTGCTGTCAAACCAGATCAATCAAGCCTCGCACAGGGGGCCGCGGACGAATTGGCCCGTGTATGACTGCGCCTGACGTCCCTACAGGGCAGAAGCAAAATGCCACGGACATTGGCGTCTGATGCGCGCGACTGGCTTACGAGCATCCTACAGTACGGAGTAGGCACTGTCGTGCCTCTTGCCTCTCCGACCGGGGAGTTTCCCCTTTGCAGGGCCGCAAGGGAAGCATGACCAACCACAAGGCCTGCAACAGCAGTTTCGCCCAGCCCTGCTGCATCTGCCGGCGCGGTGATTGGATGTGAGCATTTTCAGGGGCTGGATCTTCTTTTCTTTTTTTTCCACTCGCATGGCTGCGCTCCCACCTTGTTCCTGTTCTTTGAAATCGGCCGTTGGGCCATCCGGCGTGGCGTCCCGTGCCGCTCGGGCGTCTTCCTGATTTTCTTTTTCCAAGAATCTATCAAGCCATCTGACTCGGCAGTTCTCGCATGCTTTGTGTCTAGAAACCGGCTCCGAAGCCAATTGCGTTGCTGCCGGTCCGGCAGGGCAGCGGAACAAGGCGACCTCTACAAAAGGACTGAAAGCGGAGTTCCCCTGGGCGATACTGATCGAACCCTGGAATAAGTCGGGAATCGCTATGGCTCAATTGCCAATTAACGGCCAGTTGGGCCAGAATCTCCAACTGCCGTCTCCCGCCGGGTTGGGATCCGCCCTGGCCCCTCGTTCCCGAGACCTGACCACGGCTCTTCCCTTGCAGCTGGCTCCCTCCAATACGGCCCTTGCTATGGCCGCTCCCACCATCTTCCGCCCTGCGCGTCTTCTGCACGAACGGCCCAGGGGTCGTGCGTAGCAAGCAAGCAAGACGTGAAGATGCCAGGTGTGTCGCACAGCATGACTTGCCATGCCCATGTTTCCAGGCGTGAAAGCGGAGTGTCATTATTAGTATACTGCCCGAGACAACCATCGTTCTAGAGGTTCCTTGCCCAGCATACCTGTCCCGCCGGGCAAACAAAAGATCTGAGCTGTTACTTGAACACGGTGAGCGTGGCGCGGATCTTCAGCAGGCCGGCCGACAACCATGCCAGTGTCCGATCTGCCGAGGAAGTTGCAGCATCACCACTCCAATCCATGCCTTATCGGTCGTATGGAACTCTAGTCAGACGGAAACTTTCAACCTGGTCTTGGATCCAGTTGCTGTCCTTGCAAGCTTACTTCTCAGGTCATGCAGGCTCATCACAACGCATTAGTTGCCTCGGTGCGCCGGCGTGATGTCTTCCGAAAGCCCGCTGCCGCCAGCTGGCGCCCTTTGGCAGATACATCCGGGTTCGATGGGCATAATTGCTTTGGCTCTGTGTATCTTTCGCACAGCCGGACTAACTGATGTAGCTTGAGCGCGTCACAGTGTTGGCGACTTCGAAAGTTGTCGATGGGCAAGAGATTTTCCGACAGGACCGTTGCCTGGACTTCACGAGCATCATTGGCCATCGTCCATAGTGGTTTAAGTGAGACGATAGACAAAAACCTCTTGGGAGGATGTGACCCTCTCTATGTCCGTGCGGACGGTCCCAATCGGGGAATTTGAGGCGTCTTCTCGATCATTCGATATTCGACTACATCCATCATGCCTTCTGTATGAAAGACACAGCGTACCGATCTAGTACTCACGACAGTCCAGATACCTGCAAGGACAACGATATCCGCTCGGTTGATTACCAAGCAGCCTGTGTCTGAGAATGTGGGCCTTTCTCCTGGCGATTCGCCTGCCTCCTCGGGCGATTCAAAGGTGACCGTCTCGCATAGATGGCCGGCGGTCTAGCGGCCTGCAAAGGCTTTGCTATGGACTCGTTCCCGGTGTCGAGCCGGCGTGCAGCTGCCTGGAAGGGTGGATCGACGGACAGCAACCACCTTGGTGCATGAAGACTCGTTTCTTCCCAAGATGTTTGTTTGCCGTATCCCAAGCCTCTTTCTTCCTCGGAACCAAACTTCAGTCCACACTTCCCAGGACATGGTTTGGAAGGGCGCATGTTGGCGTGTCCCCTGCCAGGGAATCGAGTGCATTTCGTTTCAGGTCTATGCAGGAAACAGGCTGGTTGGTCTCCGATGTATGGATGGCGCCCTCAGGGCGGTACTGAAGAGGGGTTATCCCTTCAAGTGGTGCGTCTAGATGGCTTCAAGCATATAGTAACAGCTTATCCCATGAGCTGCAAGCGGCGAGCGTTGAAAGATGGGTGGGTGGGTGAAGCTTCTCAGCGTGGAGGGTGGGGAGCATGATGCGTTGTCCACGGAACCAAGGCGAGCATCAGGTGGATCCCATCCTCCCGTTCTGCACTCGGGAAGTGCAGAAGAGTCAGACCTCCAGGCCTTGCGTGCGAGGTTGGGGGGAAGGCCTCATGCCGACTCCCCAATAATGGACGGCGTTATAAGGGGGTATAAGGGGGTTGATATACGGGCCTATATTGTGAAACCGTTAAGAGTACCCACCTCCTTGCCCGCCCATCGGAGGGAGGGCGAGAAGGACACGCATTCAAGAGCTACACAAGCGTGGTTGCGTCGCAGTCTCGGTGGCCTGCGTTAGGCCTGCGCCCGGAGGGGATTAGGTATTCTCTTCGGTGATCTTCGAGCCCTGCTGGCCTATGACCACGCGGAGGCCCGTCCGCTTTCTCCTCTCAAGGCAGGATGCACAAAGAACGCCTCAGAAGAACGGGCGTCACAGAGCAGATGCTCTCGCCTCACCGCTCTTCGAATCCTTACTTGGCCGGCTACCGGATAGCCCGGCCATAGCGCAATTCTAAGAAGGCTACTAGGACGAGCATATTGATTGTCTGCCAGGGCTTTCGAGGTGCGTCACAGGTGTACGATAGATCTTGATCGATGCGTGCGGCCAGGGCGCTTACTGACGGGTGATATAGGGGTGGTTGACCTTTCCTCTAGCGTAATATCAGGTCCTGGATCCGATATTGCGCGCCACAGAGCGAAGCCGGAATGCCGCTGTCAGAGAACCTGATAGCAAATTCATGACACCCTTGCCGCAATAGGCCTGCAGAAGATGCAAAACAGACCACAAACCACCATGAAGGTGGCCTGACGAGGTGATCCGGCAAGTCATGTCCGTGCGCTAACCTTGATCTCTGCACCGTTACATATCGAGATCATCCCGATATACTAAGGTACCCTGTTTCCAGTTATTGACTGGGCAGGGAAGTATCTGCCGAGATCTGAGGGCTCCAGAACGACGCCCTTTTCAACGAGGTCTATGAGGGTCTTGTGACAGGTCACGTCAAGCCCCGAGTCGAGGTACTTAGCCGTCTCGACAAGCCACCCGTTGAACTCCCTTATCTCTGTGTCCTTTCCGGCTGTGGCATCCTGGTACATCGAGCTGTAGTTATCCTTAACCTTGTCACCGACTTGGTGCAACATTGCCCTGAGTTTTTGGATAGACAACCGGTCAAGCAGGTCTTGCTGATGGACTGTGGTAGTGGTTCCAATCTCGGCCGTCGGATCGCTCCGGAGGATCTCTTGGGTGCTTTCGTCTCGCACTAGTGACTGCAGGACCCTGCTCGTCTCCTCCAGCAGCATGTCCATGACCCTCGCGGCCTCCCCACTAGGGTCTGCAAACAGGACGCCATTCCTGCACCGCAACACCGCAGTCAAGGGGTTAATGACTGAGTTGATAACGAGCTTCTCCAGCTGCATCATCCACACCTGCGCCCTCGGTACTGCCCGCCCAGCAAGATACGGGGCGGCTAGCACCTGCTCCGTCAGATAGTTCCCCGGGCCGTGCTCTGCCTCCTCGCTTAGCGCGACCGGCCCGACCACCACATCCGCAGGCGAGGCAAACACGCTCCGGAAGGGCCCCAGCGAGTACACTCCGTGCATGGTGACACCCAGCAGCCAGCTCGGGCATCTCCCTGCCACATATCGGGCTTCGCTGTACACAGTACCCTGCGGCGGCCACAGTCGGCTGACGCCGTTCTGCACAAACAGCACGGAGGATCCCTCGTCGAGGTAGCGCCGGAGCCTGTCGACCTGTGGGACCGCCGCCGGCGCTTTCGTGGCGACGATCAGGTTCCGCACGATGCCGCCATCGGCGACCTCCCGGACGGGGCCTGACGGCGGTGGTTCCTCCGTCCACCACTCAATGTCGAAGGCGGACGGCGGCGCGCTGAGATCGGCGCCCGAGGGCGTCGTGAGCTCGATGCCCGGATGGCGCGCCCAGTCCTCTAGCAAGGCGCGCCGGTGGACGACGAGCGTTATGGGGGGCGGCGAGGGTAGCTTGGCGAGGGCGGTGGCAAAGAGCCGGCCGAGGTTCCCTAGGCCAAGGACATAGATGCGCCGACGGTCTTCCAGTGAGGCGGCCTTCCGTGTCAGCGGCGAGTCGCGGCCGTGACATTCGTCCTTGGAGGCTTCCGATAGGTTCTCTGGACGCCACGCGTAGAGCTTGGGTGCCGGGGTTTGATCCTTCACGATGGCCTGTAGCCAGAACGGTGACGGCGTCGCTCTCCCAGAAACGGGGACTGAGTGCGAGTATGCCCGGACAATCCTGCTGGTGCCACCCCTACATCCTGTCATATTGCTGGCCGCGATCTCCCGGACGAAGCAAATCCGGACGATGCCGAGCCTCGGCATTTTCGATGGCTCAGAGGCTCAGAGAGGTTTCTCCCCTGCCCCTTTTTCAAAGCTGGCTAATAATTCGGCCGCATACCGGGCCAATTGCGTTGATAATATCGGGATGTTAATGAGAGCGTAGTTAAGCGTTCGGGGTGAAGTTGAAATTGGCTTGGTCCTAATTGAGCATAAACTGCGGTAAGGTGCATAATCGCCCCGATAGTTCGATATCGTCCAGCTAAGCGGGTACGCCCTTTGAGTGACTACAGGTATTACGGAGTTTTCACTTTTATACTCGAGCTGTCCATATCGTAGAGCAGTATTTCTTACTGTGACTAAGCCCGAGTGGACGTCAAGAACGGTTGGATGCAAGATAAGAGCTGAGAAATATGAAAAAAAGTCATGAAAAGAAAAGGGGTTGGTTGGCAAGGCATCGACTTGAACAGGGGAGAGAGAAGGCATCGCGGCGGGAACTCAAAAAGAGAAGGCCGCCGGTCGGGCTCCTCTTCACGCTTCAGGCCCAGCCCTAGGATCTCAGCGTCCTTGGCTACTGCGCCCCCTGCCGTTTCGGCTCTGCGGGTATTGTTTTGCGGCTGATCCCTCCTCCCCAGCATGCGTCATGAGGGCAAGTACGGTAGGGGGCCGTGTCTGAGGTTCATAGGATGAAAGCTGTTTTCGAAGGAAGAGGGTGTGTAACCGTTAGGCCACCGCGCTCCCCAGCTACCTCACCGCTGTTGAAAACATTATCTCTTATTTTGATATGTAAGGTGCTGTCGACTTCAGACGAAACGAGCCTGAGGCTGCTGCAACGACAGACAGGCTCCAAACCTCCCAGGCTATCACAGTTCATGCCTTGGTCCACGTATCTGCTGAGAATAGTAGCAAGGTTCGCATGAGGAATCTTCGAACTGTGTCCATGATAAGCGAGCAGTCGCGTTTATCCCTAAGATCTGGAAAATTGAGGCTTTACTGCAAGCCCACATGCAGTATCATACAATATGAAACTGCTCCAACTCTAGCTTCGACGTATCCAGCTCCCCGTCCATTATTGTGTCGCAATATGCTTCGCCCACGATCTTGTAGAGGTCTGCCATAGGTTTCCCGCCGGCGGCTTGAGGATCCTCGGCAGCAGCATGTTTCCTGAGAACGAACGGCATGCGCCCTCCTAGCAGAACAACGAGCTTGTCGTCGCAAGACATACCCGGAGGGCCCATGCCAATGTAGCCGGTCCGTGTCGTGAAGAAGCACTTGCCTTCGAACGGAGGTTTCCCTACCTTTGGATTTGCCAGATGCCTGATCAGTGCCTGGGTTGAGCTGGCAAACTTGGCCGGCTCCCATGGATTAAGCGGCTTCCACGGTGTGTCTCCGGATTCTTCTGCAGACGACTCCCTGCTGGCTCCTCCACCTGTAGAAGTTGGCCGGTCACCGAGAATTGGCAGGAGGCCGCCCCGCTTAGACCAACGACCCTGCCGGTGATGATCCAAGCTCAATGTCCTGGTGAGGACATTCAAGGCGCATTCCGAATAAAGAGCGCTGTCCGCTGTTCTCTCACTGAAGCGTCCCGTCGCCCATCGTGGCTCGATAGTGTCCCATGGGAAGTTTCTCATAATCCACAGCGGACCCTCGCGCACTTCGAATCGCTCATCTATAGCCACCAACTTCGCATGCCAAGTCTTCGCTTCAAGCGACTTGGACGGGAACAATCGACAGCTGTATTCCCGCCATGACCACGCCATTTCCCTCTGTCTTCTCCACTGGGCCTTGATCTCGTAGCCCCAGTGGTTCCGCCATCGGACTTCCCATTGATCCCAGAGCATCTGCTTGCGTGTCTCCCACCCCTGCAAGGGGGTAAAGACTTGGTGTCGGGATGGCACCGTGTGTCGTACGAAATCTCTCATAGGGGCAGTCCAGAATAGCCACCACGCCGCATACCAGTCTCGCAGCCATTGTCGTTCCCACTGCAGTTGCCAGAGGCGGCTTGCTTTCGGGCTTTGTCCCATGAAATAGACTGAATGAACGCCGTGGGGTAGCTCTGGCCTCCAGGGGTAAGCCTGGATGAAATTAGCACATAGGGAGAAGCACGCATCCATCTCCCCAACCCTGGTCATGTCCGTCGAGACCAATGGGCCATTAACGCTGGCAATCGTGTCCACCAGGTAACCTGGTAGGCAGATGACTCGCTCGATGCTGGAGAACTTCACTGCCAACATGCCGGCACCAGCGCACTCGGGCGATGCCGAAAAATTGTCCCAGTAGCTTTTCCAGTGAAACCTTTCTTCATCTCGCGACGGGTCGGAAAAGTTCGGTGCCCAGCTGGGTGTCTGGTCACCTAGAGTGTAGTCGCCGAGCATGAGGATGTCAAGCTTTCTTTCAGTCCGGATGACATGCTCCAGGAACCTGCCGCTGACTTCTTCCAGGGACTTGGTATAGTCAGGCGTGAGACAGCTCCTGTCATGATCAGAGGCCAAACCCAGAATCGCAAAGAAATGATCCCGGGGGTCCGTGGCATTCGTCGCGTACGTCAGGGCGAGCAGGTCACCCAGCGTGTGCTGCCTATGGGCGTGGCCGAAGAGTATCTTAAAGAGGTTCCGGGCAGCGACATACTCCCCCTGGGCGCGGACCCATGGATGATCCAGATACTTCTCAAGATAGTCCCACGCGTTCTGGAAGACGCCGAGCTTGACCCATCTGTATCCGCAGCCAACCTCGGCCCTGTAGTCGGGCATCCAGATCCCGCCCGTCCTTATCAACGAGGCCGCGAGCTCCTGTATGATCCAGACGCGGCCCCAGTAGGGGCGTGCCCACAGCTTTGCCAGAGCCGCCCAAGTCTGCTGCGGCGTAAGCGCAGCGAGGATCAAGGTCGGGTCGTGCTGGTCGGACAAGAAGAGTCCCCCGCCTCTGTTGATCTCCACGATCAGATCCATGGCTGAATTGCTCTCTTCATCAGCTTCACCGAGCCATGCTAGAACCCTCCACGCCTGGCTAAAGATCTGGAGCATGTGCTGGACCTGGTCACCCCGTTCTCGTAAGTCGTCCTGGTTGATGCAGATGGCATCAATCCAAAGCCTTCTGTCGCCCTCCCATGTGTCTCCTGAAGACCCCGTGCCATCTTTCCGGCCGTCCTGCCGAGATGGCGGGTAGCGAAGATATCGTAGCGCCGTCTCAAGGTTGGCCGTGACCTCGAAGTCTGCCCCGTTGACCTTGATCTTGCACTTGCCGCAGTGAGACCCCCATGTGTACGACAGCGCTTCGTAAGCGGGAGTCTCGTGAAGATAATGGCAGGATCCGGTACAGCTGATGGGGTCGTTGAACGACCCCGGATGCAGAGTCAGAATTCTTATTTCTCCCGACCCTAGACCGAGAGGGCCCTGCAACGGGTAAGGGTAGTGGGCCCCTGAGCTCATAAGGCCAGAGTTTGCCATTGAGTCATTGCATAACGAATGCTGCGAGCAGCTTGATTAATGGTTTCAAGGATTGCATGTCCACGAGGCGTTGTGATCATCTCGAGGCCGTCGACTTCGCTGGTCTCGTGTTTGTATCTTTCTTACCTTAGTGCCTCGCCCTGCAGCCAGTCTGCCTCGCATATGTTGATCCAATGAGACTCTTCCATATCGCAGCGCCGCCTCAGGTGCTGCTACGCCTTCGACGGGTAGGGACATCGAAAGGCTCCACCCAGCTGTCCCTATCGTGCAGCCTTACCTCATCTTGCACCTACCATTGTGCTCTGGAGACAGTCGACAAGGCCATTTTGATAAGGCCGTCTCGAGTCTTGACATAAGCAGACCATCCGTCCGTCAAGTATAGAAGATCGGGTTCCAAACCATCTAGACCACGACATCGGGGAGCAGTGCATAAAGCAATACGTGCCATATTCATATCTGTCCCCAAGGGCAAGGAATCGGGGATAGGGAAGAACTGGGATGTTTCGTTCTCATCCTTTCTTGTCTTGTTTTCGGCTCCAGTGGGGCAGTTGGGGTAGAAATTCCGGGGCTTTGGGGTAGAAAATCCCATTAGTCAAGTTCGACCCCATGGCTTCACCACCATACTATGTAGTCCGGTCTCCCATCACCACCGTGCTCGAAGCTTCATAATATCTACCCCAACGACTCCGAGAACCCCGAAGTGAGTGTGTCGTGCTGTAAACACGTAAAGGCTATCATCCGCGCATGGCGATGACAAATGGCACCATTAAGCACCCCAGGACAGGGGCTACAGCAAGATCCTCCAAGCCCGGCTTCCCCAATCGTGAACGTAGATCGCAACAAAGGGCTGGTGTAGGAGGAACGTATATATTTGGTGCCGTCTTCCTCTCTTAGATAGAGTTGATAACTCTTCCTGAGCACTACCTCGTTCTTCAGAGTTCGTTCTCTAGGGATACAGACCCGAATACACCAGCCCCTGAAAGCGAAAGCCCAGAAGCATCTCGCTCATCGGCCTACCAATTGTAACATCGACAAAGCCTCCATAACTCAGAATGTCTTCCCAAACCGTCTTCCGCCTCACCTCCAGAGACGGCTTCCAGGGCCTCCAGCCCTTCAAGGAGCCGATCCCCGCCGCCGGCAGGCACGAGGTCCTCGTCCGCGTGCGCAGCGTCGCCCTCAACTACCGCGACGTGGCCATCGCAACCTCCACGTACCCGCTCCCTGTCCGGGACAACGTGATCCCCTGCTCAGACATGGCCGGCGAAGTCGCGGAGATAGGTGACCTCGTCACCGGCTTCACCGTCGGCGACCGCGTCCTGGTCGCCGTCAGTCCGTCGTACCTGTACGGCACCGTCCCGGTTGACGCGACGGACACCTTCGGCGGTATGATAGACGGCATGCTCAGGGAGTACATTACCTTGCCCGCGCACACAGTCATCAAGCTGCCCAAGTCGTCGCACAGCTTCTCGCAGTGGGCGGCCATAGTGGGGACCGGGACCACGGTGTGGAACTCTTTCTATGGCAGTACGCCCCTGAAGCCCGGGGACACGGTGCTTTTCCTTGGTATGAGTTTCAAGAGTTCGTAAGATGAATAGCAGCTGACGACCTGTAGGGACCGGGGGCGTCTCTCTGACCGGCCTCATCTTCGCCAAGGCTGCCGGCACCACCACTATCATCACGTCGTCCAGCGACGAGAAGCTCGCATATGTGAAGTCCAAATTCGGCGCCGACCACACGATCAACTACAGGACGCATCCCAACTGGGCTGCCGAGGTGAAGCGCATCACCGGCGGTCGGGGTGTGGACCATGTCTTGGAGGTCAGCGGCGAGGGGACCATCGAGCAGAGTATCGAGTCTCTCGCCACGGGCGGAATTATATCTGTGATCGGATTCTTGACACATGTCCCGCAGGAAAAGATGCCTAATCTGACCATGCTCACAATTCTCAAGGCGTGCGTTCTTCGTGGCATCCTGGCTGGCTCTAAGCAACAGCTCGAAGACGCTGTTCGGTTCATTGGCAGCCGTGAGCTGCCGGTGCCTCTGGACAAGACATTTCCCTTCAGCCGTGATGGGATTGTTTCGGCTTTGGAGTACATCGCAGCCGGCGAGCATATGGGCAAGGTCTGCATCAATCTGGACTAGAGTTCGCAAGGAGTTGGAGGCCGGCCCCGATGACGTTATCAATCTCATAGATGTGAACGCCTTGGAATATCTGAGCCCATAGCTTAATGACAGCCGCAGCCATTCGTTGATAGCATGATGCATCCCCTTCATCAGTATCCAGCATCTGGCCGATATAAGTGTCCTTGATAATGCCGGCGATGATGCCCAGCAACTTTCTCTCGGCTTGACGCAACTCTCCCTTGCCATAGGATCGTACAGTCTCCGACATCATCTCGAGCCAGTCCCTGAGAAGCAAGGCACATTCGAAGCTGCAGAGGGAGTGTTCAATGCTCCAAATGGGCGTCGGCGTGCCAGCCATGAACGAGATACCGAGGCGCACAGGTATACTCAGAGCATGGGCCGCATGGAGAATGACTCTGTCGACATCCGGCGACCTGGTCAGATTCGAGCTTTTGCCCGTGATAAATCGTAGATCCCCTGCGAGGAGCCGCTTACAGTGGCCGAGGTCCGAGGTCAGTCGAATATAAGCAAGCCGAAGTAGAGCTGCTCCTGTAAGCCCGAGTGGTCCCTTATCAGGCAACAATGGGTCAAGAGTGGATTCATCGGTATGCTCCCAGGACAGCTGCCAGGTGCGTAGAGCCGTCTCGAAGGCTCTCACGTTGTCCGGGGGCAGGGCTCCGGTAGATCCATGGCGGTCGATGTATATCTGCTGAAGCACCCCGTGGATGAGCAAATAGTTGGAGAACGCAGAGACGCTTGCAAACGTGGAAATGTCAGTGCCGTTGAAGAGAGAGCGGAGCCCTTCCTGGAACGGACATCCGGCTTGACGAGGGGCTTGAAGCCACTGCGCTGCATTCTCTGCCTTCCATTGTTCCGCAAAACCAGGCAGGAAAAGGCCGACTTCGTGATTCAAGATGAGCGGAGGGAGGTCGAAAGCGATGCTGTGCAGGCCAAACACCGCGTATGCAGCGAAATAAGTCCTCCTCCTTTCCTCCGCTGCGACCCAAGACAGCCAGTCGATGTCCAGCGGTATTTCGTCCGGTTCTGATATCCCATTGTCCCTGACCATCATGAGTAACTGGCCGCTCAAGGTGCACGCGTCAGGTCGGATTTGCTTATCTGCCCACGACGCAAAATAGATGAGTAAGATAAACGTCTGTATCTTCCCCGGGTCGTGTGTCTCCCCCCGAATTAGATGACTCTGCCCATC
This sequence comes from Pleurostoma richardsiae, assembly GCA_030052745.1. Classification (NCBI taxonomy): domain Eukaryota; kingdom Fungi; phylum Ascomycota; class Sordariomycetes; order Calosphaeriales; family Pleurostomataceae; genus Pleurostoma; species Pleurostoma richardsiae. Next base: position 90,118 of record JANBVO010000043.1, read on the forward strand.
TAGCAGACCTGATGTGATCTGGATGTCATCACGGCGTATCTTCTCTCGCAAGATTGCCTTGGACATGAAATATAGTGCATAAGAATTGCGGGATTCGAATCTGTACAGCGATCCGACCGCAGCGATAGCTAGCAGCAACTCGACGCTCTTCTGCTCCGTTTGAAACGTTGCTGAGTGGATGAATGGCATAAACTCGTGGCCACAGCGAAGGTATTTTTCCAGATACCAGGATAGGGAATTCCTGGACGGCAAGGAGCACTCAGCTGGCAGTACGTTGGAAAACTCCCGCACTTCAGCGAGAATCCTTTCGTAAATAGGAGCGGTGATAGACCACGGCACAGGAATTGTGCAGAAACTGCCGCTGGCCTGTTCGTCATCCTCCGTATCTTGAACGGCGGTGGCGTCATCCAAATCGTCGTCTACCGCCGGTAGGTGAGAGCTGAACCGAGAAGAGCTACTTATTTTTGGCGGCTGAAAGCTTGACGGCGTGGCCGGGAACTGAAAACTGGTATCAAAGAGCGAGGATGGCAGCACATCGCGTGCCATGAAGTCGGGGTCCCAGAAGGCGTCGGGGCCACCTGCACTCATCCCTGCAGCATCGCAGGTTGGCGGTACCTCATCATCGTCCACAGGAGGTAGCGAGCTAGCAGAGCGTGAGGAGTGCGTCAATCTAGCATGACGGGCTAGGAGGTCCCTGAACTGCGTGTTATACACATGCTGCCAGCATAAGGAGAGAGGTAACCGCTCACTTTCTGGTGAAGCTCTGACCGCAATCACAAACAAACGGTCGTTCTCGCGTGTCTGGAAACTGTCAGCAACATTGTATTTGTCCTAATCCGGGGTAACGGTCTCACGTGTGCGCTCATGCCGTCGCAAGTGCTCAAGCCGTTTGAATTGCTTGTGGCAGTACTGGCATGGGGCCACAACGGATCTCGGTCTGCCCCTAGGCATTGTTGAAATCAATGCCAGATGCGTAAAGCTGATCCCCAGCCTCGCGTCCCGCCTACTTCATAACGTTCTTCAAGAACGACGTGGTGCTATAGTACGGCACTGCGACATGTAGAAGGGATGGGAAGCGAAAATGAGGTTACTTAAGCAAACCCGGGAGGAGTTTATACGGTGTGGGTCTTCGGACCCGAGGAGGAAGAGGCCCGAAAACTATTGGCATTTCTTCCTGAATGACGTGCCGCTACGAGCAGCGGCTGCCAACGACTCAGAAATCGTCGGGAGACGATTGAGAAGACTCTCCGGTAGGTAATTAATTACTGGGTATGTCTATATAACGTAGCGGTAGTGAGAGGCCTGTGTTCAGGGGTATACATAGAGATCCGGCCGTTACGGCAGGCGCCCGAAAACGAAAGCAGAGGTGCCTATAACTCCTGTCCGATGCAGTACGCTACAGATGCGCGTGGCGCGATGGCCGAGCCCCATTTCCTACATCCTCCGTCCTTCAGATCCTTACCGAGACCTCTTAAGAGGTCTCCGTCCTGGCCAGCGCCTCTGGCCGACTCGCACCCGGGACGGCTGGCACTTGTTCGTCATGCGGCTGCGGGATGACGCTTTTTCGCCTCTTTTTTGTCCCGAAGAAATCGATCAGCGTATTGCTGAGACTGCGCGCCCGCCTGCGGATTCCCGGCTTCCCCTCCTCCTCCGGTCCTTCTTGCTCGTCACGAGATAACGGTTCCGACACACCTTGTCTGCCCGCTGCCCGAACAGTCTCATCTTCCGCGACGCGGTCTTCTTCAAGCTCATCCTGCGGCACAAACAAGCTCGCCCTCAGACTCGGTCTGCTGCGCCGCAAGGACAGCCTCCGTGCCAGCGGGCTGTCCATTTTCTTCAGCAAGGTGTCAGAAACCACGGCGCTGACGGTCGATGACAGAGGTGAGGGGGAGAAGATGGGGCCGCTAAAGTGATGTGAATGCGGACGCGGGAGCGAGGCGCCGCCGCGCGGGGTCCCTGTGCCCTCGGCCACGTCAGGAATCGGGTGGACCTGACTGGACGGCGTGCCGGGATGGGTCACGGGCTCGGAAGGGACGGCGCTCGCACTGGAGTGTATGGTCACTGCCGAGTCAGACGACAGAGCCTTGGGGCCCATACCAGGGTGCAAATGGGCTCGGCTTGGTGATCCGTGCCAGGGGCTCCTCAGTAGAGGTTCTGATTCCTCGTCATCTCCTCTGGAGGGCACTGATGACCTCGAGGCGGAAGCACCGGGGACCCGCAGCATCGGGGATCCCGAATCGACGAGAACGGTAAGAGGCTTGATAAGTGTACCGACGAAGCTCACTCGCGAAGTTCGAGAGGAGCGGCGGGAGAGAGCTTCGTCATCCTCTGGGGTTTGTTGTGTCGGGGCGGCCCCTTGCTCAGCAAGGCCAATAGTTTCATCCACGCCTTCCTCATCGGACAGCGTCTCCTCATCCTCATCTGTCCGCGGCCGGCCGCTGGTGATGAGGAAGACGCCGAAGAATGTGAGCAGGCAGCCGCCGACAAATTTGACCGCCTGCTCAGCCGTAGTGCGCTCGAAGTCTCGGTACAGAACAGCACTACCAATGATCACGCTCAAAGTGAACGTGACAAACTGGATAGGGATCACCTGCGTGGAGTCGAACCGCTGTAGTGCCTTGTTGACGTAGCGGACCTGCATGACGGCAGTGACCAGAAGCACCAAGAGGAGGGCATAGGTCACTGGAGTCGTGAAGGCGCCTAGAAGGGTCGACGACAGCATGGAAGAGACGCCCTTGGTCGAAAGGGCCGTGTAGCCGCCTAGTCGGCCATGTTAGCGCCGAGAGTGAAATATGAAGGGTATTTGCCTTACCAAAGAGACCAACGAGACCCAGGTCAATCAGGATGGTCCGATTGCCGTATCTCGGGCTTGCCCACATTAGAAGAGCGATGAGACTCGCCGTGATACCCATATACACCTCGAATGCCGTCGTTGTAATGGCATCCCACACATCATGCGGCTCGAGCTTCGTCTCGGTCTGGTTTGCGCTGAGGACAACGGTGACTGCGCCCGTGACAGCGATCACAACGCCCCAGAAGTCGCGCGTCCGAAAGACCTCCTTGAAGAAAATCGGGGCAATAACGCAATTCGAAATCAAGGCGACAACGCCCAGTGGCGACACGATGGAGGCCGGCGCAAAGCCGTAGGCTAAGAAGTTGCCCATCTCGCCAACCGTGATGAGGATCTGCCCCAACCACCAGTAGGGGGACCTGAGGTACGACGTGGATGCCTTGTCCGTTTCTCCCTCCTCTTCTGAGCCTTCAGTCCACGTCGTGCCAGCGGACTGGAAGGACTGCGCCAGTGGATCAGACTCCAGCGCTGCATCCCCGTGCCCGTCGCTCTCATCTATGTACTGATCTCCATTCCGCGGGTGTTCTTCGCTTGCCGTGCCGTACCCGTCGCTGCGCTGACGGTTCCCATCCTGCGCCCTCTTGAGTGCCTGCCTTGCCCGCTCCCGGTTTTCGTGTCGTTCCCTGTGGAGGCGGATGTGTGCGTATCTCTGGACATTCAGAGCAAGCGCTATGAGGGCATTCCCAACGATGGCGGTGGTGATTCCGATCAACGACGACCAGTCTGAGGAGGACCAGTCGTGGGCCGGATTGCCGGGCGGGTGTTCTTCGAATACGTGGAAGCGATGTGACGAGAGAAAAGTAGCCGCGAGCTGAGCAGTCGCATCGCCGGAGGGCCCGGGGGTTGGAGCAGGTGTCGACAGATACATTTTGCGGCGGTGTCGCGAGGGTGAATGTCTCGTCGCACGCCTCTGTGACACAGCTCGAGCAGTCGTCCCCTAAGCGAGCACCTCAGCGTGTACAGCTGCAGCCGCAGAACATGGATAGGAGCATGGGATGCAGTGACATGCGGCTCTGCATATGCACAGTAGGTAGGTTAGGTAGGTGAGAAGCCGGTGGGCTCGCGGAAGACGCGCATTGATGGGCGAAGGAATTGATTCCTACGAAACATGCAGGAAAAGCCTTGAGCGACCGAGGCAGCACTTGGGACGATGCTCTGAGGACGTGCAGGGCATGGAAGGGTTCTCGGTATTCTGCAGCCTGTGAGCGGGAAAAAAACACCCCGGTCTCGATGTTCCTTCCGGGCCAGGCGGCATGGTACGGAGTACATGGCACAGTAGCAAGATTGTGGCGCCCAAAGCACTCACCGGCTTATCACCCGAGCAGGTACCCCGTACTGGAGTCGTCGCACCCCGGTATTCCGTCATAGGCCGCCATCCCCCGGCGGCGGTGCTGGTGGTGGTGGTGGTGGCTCGCCGAATCACCTCGAATGTCGCTCCACCTTTTCCCTCTTCATCCCCCTCTTCTATAACCTGCGTGACGCCTCACAGAAGCAAGCTTCGTCCTTTTCTCGATCTTCCTTTTCATCCTCTTGAATCTCTTTTCTTCTGAGACTTGAAAGACAACCACGCCAACCACGCCAACCACGTGTTAAGGCATCCCTTGTACGACACTAAACTGAAACCGGCCTCTCCACTAGCTTCAACCATCTGGCTAGCGGCGCAAGATCCCCAAGAGCTTCAATTCAATCTATCCAGTACTCGAAGCTTCGGTGACCCGCATTCGAAGAACACCCGGCTGCAGACCTCCAGACGATGCGAGACGACGATCCGTCGAACAACCCCTTCGTCAAGTTCAAGCGACACGTCGACGCTCATATCGGCGCGACCTGGAACGGCATCTTCAACTTGGCTTCGACGGCGTCCACAGCCTCCGAGACCCCGACGCCCGAGCCCACATCCTCGGCCTTGGATCAAGACCCGGCAGATCTATCTCCTCAGCACACAGTCACAACGACCGAGATTAAAAAAGACGTCTACAAGCCCGAGGCACCGACTCCCACAGGAACCATGGAGTGGCACTCGCTCGACTGGCGCCAGGCCCGCCTGTGGCACTACTTCGTTCACCACTCTCCATACTCCCCTCTGAACCTTCAGTCGCTGCCCCAGCCCGTACCACAGGATGTCCCGGAGGGCGTCGACCCCAGCAGCTTCACCTTTGAAGACGCCTTTGAGGACCTGTTAGCCGCCGCATCCGGCCAGAGGATGCTCGACCTGCGGCGGCGCAGCGAGATGAGACAGCTGATGCAGCAGATGTTCCCCCAGGGCGAGCCGCCGTTCTTCTGGCTGCGGCGGCTGCAATCCCAGGGCTTGCTGCAGAATAGTGGTTACTTGACCGGCGGCTTTGAGGACTACCGCGACGGCTGGCACCGTCCGCTGTCGATGGAGGAGTGGGTTGACCAGCGCCGCCGGGAGCTCCGCAATACTTGGGAAGACGCAGAGGAGCAGACGGCAGCTGACCGGAACAATTTAAGCAACTACTGGAAGGAATGGCTGGACAGGGACTTTGTCTTCAACCCGGCAGACATAATGCGACGGGCAGACAAGGCGATCAAGTCATTTGGGAAGGCTATCGAGGATATTGTTCCGTCTGAGTCCGCTTCCTCCGAGAAGTCCGCGGAAGGACAGAAGAAGGCTCATGATGCAACACCCACAAAGGAGCCCGAGACTGAGGACGACCTCTTCTCTAGCATCAGTTCGGCTTTCGCGGAGGCAGACAAGTCTCTGGGAACGTTCATGAAGAGCATCTCCGACGGCAGCTTCAAGAGCGAGGTGTCCTCGTCCGTGACCAAGTCCGAGAAGTTCTTCGGCGAAGGTGAGGATGCCCGAGAAGACCCGAGCAAGACGGTGAGAAGCAAGGAGGAGCACGTCGACGAGTTCGGCAACCTGCACACCAAGACCGAGATCAGGCGGCTGAACTCGGCTGGTGAGGAGATCGGGCGGGAGGTGCATTACTCTATCCGCCCCGCCTCCAAAGCCCAGAAGGGTGGAGAGGAAACTGGTGAGCAAGTGAGCAGCGCGACGCCGATCAAGGGCCCCGAAGGCGGAAAGTCGACAGGTTGGTTTTGGAAATGAACTGTTGTAGGTCGAGGATGAAACGTGAAAATGACTCCACTCCACCCATCGCGATTGCACTGATCTCTCCTCCCCGGTCGGTCTTGGACCTGGCTTCTGCATTCTGCGAATGGGACACAAGATATAGGTATCCGTCAGCATCACCAATGCTAGTCCAGTCTACAGATTGCAATGAGTGCAACTTCACAAGAAGAGTTCTTGCTTGCCGTGATACTCCAGTGTGCTTTTATTCCACGCGTAGGTACCAAGTGTTCTCTCTGGTTGATTCCTCCTTGCAAGTACCACTGTGTATGATGTCCCTTGTTATGTCTGCTGTTCGTGTCTAGAGTCATGGGCAGAATCTGCTGTAAAAGCCAAGTCATAAGTCGTCGAACTCGCATCCGTCCCAAAGAGCGTATCATTACCGTCCCAGTCCTCCTACCACCTAAGTCCTGCTACCGCCTAAGCCCTCCTACAATCCAAGTCTCATCACCGCGCACGTGCTCTACCGTACCACCAGGTAAAAGCGAACCATCATAGCACGCCGAGCAGCACCTTCCCCCTCAGTCTGACCACCCACACCGCGAACAGCACCCAGCACACCCCCACGCTCACCAGCCCCGCGGCCCCTATGCCCGCGAACTGCTCCGGCCGGCTCCACACCGCGGCGGCGGCCCATCTCCCGATCTCCGCCGCGCTGACGAACGCCGTCTCCACCCCGGAGAAGCCGGCGCGGTGCGCCGCCGGCACCCGCGTCTGCACCGCCTGCTGCGCGGCCATGTTGTGCGTCCAGTGGCCGACGCGGCTCAGGCCCAGGGAGCCGAACAGCAGGAGCGCCGTGCGCAGGGGCGGGCCGCCGGCGCCGGTGCCGTCAGGAGGCGCGGAGAGCGGGAGCAGGGCGAGGGCCGCGGCGCAGGGGAGGAGGAGGAGGAGCTGCGCGGAGACGCCGAGGAGGCCGAGGGTGGCGACGGGGTCGGGGACGAGGCGGGAGGGCGCGAAGCGGGAGAGGAAGGTGGCGGCGAGGGGGAAGACGATGGTGGAGGAGATCTCGAGGACGGAGGTCAGGGTGCGGGCGGTGGTGATGAGGGAGAGGGAGAGGTGGCGGGAGAGGAGGTAGGTCGTCATTGGTCCGGAGAGGGAGAGGACGGAGAAGGACTGGAGGGCAGCGGACAGGGAGGCTGGTCACCGGCGGTTCGTGTTAGTTAGTCGCTTCTGACCCTCAACGCAGGTTACTAGGTGACTGTACTTACCGAGGCAGACGTCGTTACTGAAGTAGAGAGCCAAGCTGCTCTTCTCGGGGTCCGGTCCACTCTCACCCGCTTCAAGCTGGTCCCCCAGACCAGGCAATGTTGCCTCTGGCTTGGAGTCCCGCTCCCGCCCGAGGACAGCACACTTCCTCCATGCAGCCTTCGCGCTGGCCAGCTCGATGGCCACCGTGGCGACGTTCATACCCGCAGTAGCTGCCGCAAGAACCGTGGGGCTCGTACGCACGGCGATGACGGAGACACACACGGGAGCCAAGATCTTTGATATCAAGTCGATCCGCCTCATGACAGCGTTCAGCTGGTGCAGACGCGGCTCAGAGGATTCCGACGCGATGGTGGGGACCCAGTCCCGCTCCATGACAAACTGGTTTCCCACGGCGCAGACCCTTTCCACTACGCTGCAGAGGATTATGAGCGCAATAAGGATTTCCTTCGAGAGCAGCGGGTGTCGTGGCGGGACCGGTAGGCTGTCAAGACCACGGATGTCCTGTGCCGGGAGGAAGAAGACACCCACCCACAACCAACATGCCGCGACTATGCAGACACGCTGGACCACGATGGTGGTCTTAATGGTCCTGAACCGGCAAGCGTTCCTGTCGACCCAGTTGCCGACGGCTGGAGAGAGGAAGAGTGCAGCCGCGTTCGTGAGGACCCCGCTAAGCATGTGTCAGAGAACAGAGACAGATCCGGCGCGGCGGCAGATAGCAAGCACGTACCGGACTGACGTGGGGAGCAGAGTCTGAGGGTATGCCGACGCAAAAAGCAGTATCTGCACGACCGCTCAGCACGGGTCAAGTGCACGATGTTCTGTCGCCAGCCAAGAGGCATATCGCGGGTGGGATGCTCACGACTGCGAACTCGTAACTCCTCATGTTCCACGTCGAGAGGAAATGAGACACGTAGAGCTGCCACAGCAGGCGTCTCCCGATCTGGTGTCGGCTTCCATCCTGATATCTCTGCTAGGTCAATACGTCGATTAGAGCGATCCTACAACAGACACACCGTCCCGTCCTCGCTCGTTCATCTCACTTACCTCTAGGAGCGGCGTCGCTTCTCTGACGTCCATCACCGCGTTATGGACGAGATATGACGGAGACAGATGACGGAGACAAACCTTGATCGAATTATTTGGAGCCTACTTCAGACTGTGTAGTCCGGCACCGGCTGTTTGGGGGAGGGACTTGATCGGTTCTTCAGCTACACTTTGCCTAGGGGGCTCTGCTTGGGGTGGCTTGGCTCGCGCTGCGTCGAATTATTGAACGCCATGCATGCATCTAGCCGCACATCACAACGAAGAACGCTGTTCATGAAGTTATGAAGGAAAAAAGACAGCAAAATCGGGAGTCACAGAGGCAAGCAGGTAAGCAGGACGTGTTTTATTCGTACAGTGCTTCGATTGGCTAAGATATATGCAACTGGCGACAATAACCTAATGAACCACCAAAGCTGGCGAGAGTGCAATCTCGTTGTCCTCACATCCAGCGGCTCTATTGACTTGGAGGATACTTCGTCTCTAACCATGCCTCCTCAAGGGAGATGGGGTGGAGCACTTGATCAAATGTTCTCAGATAAGGAAAGATAACCACGTAAGGGCTACAGTCACCTGAAATTCAGTTGGTCTGCAGGAATCTCCAGACGGCCCTGTGTGTAACGGATGGTGAGATAATTCTGGGGGACTGTTGTCCTCCAGTCGTCTATGAAGTCGGCCACTGTGTTGTCTGCGTTCCAAGTCGTCCACCACGTCACGGTCACCTCCTGTCCCGCAAGGCTGGGCTCCAGGCCAAAGAGGCACGCATAACCATGCCCTGCGTCCCATATCTGCGCGCACTCGAGTCGAGGCATAAACCTGATATTGGCAACCACACTATCGAGAAGATCCCTGAGGGGACCAGGTAAGTATCTTTGCCCTAGCAAATTTGACGTTAGGGTTAGATGTTGGAGGTTCGTCCAAGGCTCGAATATCGCGGGATATGGATCCCCTGGCCACCAGACGGTCCGGTAGAAGTCAGCGTCGATGGTGAAAGAAACAGCCAAGCGCTTGAGAGAGCGGCTGCACCTCGCCACCGCGCCGCCTAGTCTCTGTGTGTTAGGTCGTGGATACACCGTGGGGGCGTCAAGAAGTCGGTTTGAGTCTTCGAAGATTGACAGGAATTTTGATGTCCTCGGCAAGCCGCGATTTAAAAACTGGCGTCCATAGTCTTGGCGAGGAGTCGCATTAGTCCTTAGCCAACGTCAAGAAAGTAACGGACAAGGCATACCATCAAGAAAGAGCACTTGCCAGTAGTCATCGGGATGGCGCCAACGCTCGTGTCTGATGGAATCCAGGCGCGTGAGACTCTCGTTCAGGAGTTTGGAGAGAGCGATCGAGTGAATATCCCGATAGTGTTGCCGCCGGAGCTGCAAAGCAGTGACAACGTCGACGCTCGGAAACGTTTTCCCGGTGCGCCTCGTCTGCCAGGTGACGCCGCTCATGCATGCCGTAAAAATTCCAGAAAAGGGGAGTCCTGCCAAATATTTTCTCTACTGCAGAGCGCGGGGGGAGTTCGCGGCCATCGAATGGTCTGAACCCATGAAAGTCGTTGTCAAGTAACTCAAGCGATTCCGCATGACTCTGGTACCACGGTTCTTTCGCGGAGGGATTCAAATCTCTCCGGCAGAATCTGGCGTAGGAATCTTGAAGGCGGAGATCCCTGATGCGGTGTTTGGCATCGCTTGGTGAATGAGCACTCAATTCCAACTCCAAGCCATGGTAGTATTCGTTTCTCGACGGAAACGCGGCGAGAGTGGAGAGTAAGATCCAGACGGCATTGGTGAAAATGAGTTCATTCCTACATCACAGTCAGATCCTCGTTGTAGGAGGATAAGCCGCGGTGAGCAGCTACTTTACTCACTGGGAAGCCGTGTACATAGTCTCCGGTTCATCGCACCTAGCGCAGCCGTACTCTTCGAGCCGAATGCGGAGCCAAATGTGCCGGATGGACTTGCATCTCTTCGTGTTTGTGCCGTGGCCAACCATGTGTTGGAAGTTGAGCAGGCAATGTGGAGAGAGGATGAGGGTCCTGAAGGTCAATCCTTCGAAATAGTCCCGCCATGCCCGATTGACAGTGGCCAAAGGCGCAAGGGGTTGAGATAGAAGCCGGCCGAAGATATTGTAACAGACTTCCAATGGTAACCGGGGAATGGCCATCACATTAACCGTGCAACAAGAAAAAGAAATATGTGCTTGGTCGAAGTAAGGGACTGATGCTTATCTCAGTTCAGGTTTGGCGAATATAAACATGGAAGTTTTGGCATGACCGAAAAACAGACGTCAGGAAGATTCTGAAGAGAACGAAGAATTGTCTGCGTGAGCAACACAGATCGGCATCATATTTCGACTTGGGAAGGTGCCTAGGTACCTAGTTATGTAGGTCTATACCTATCCATGTCGATCCGAAAGGTGAATCAAGTCGCGCGGCGAGTTGACGCCTTCTTCTTCCGTATCATCCTCTTTCTGCCAATGATTCTCTGTCTCATGGCCAGCTTGGCTGCTGCGTCTTTTGTAGGGGGCGGATCTTCCTTCTGGCCAGCTCCTTCCTCCTCGTCTCGGGGTTTTCGCCCCTTTTCTCTGCGAACCACTTGCTTTCTTCCCTTCGGGCCATCGGCAGCCTCCTGCCCGCCTTCGTCATTGTCCCTTCCTCCACCATGTGCACGAGTCCTGGCTCTCTCCTCGGCAGCTTTCCTTCGAGAGATGACATTGGCGTTCTCGATGGCAAACTCGACAACCAGCCGGACTGTCTTCCCCGCCTCGTTCTTCAGCGCATGTCCGTTCAGCCAGCGAAGGCCCATGAGCGCCAAGCGATGGGAGGAATATTCGATGAATCCGTAGCCGCGACTCTTGCCGCCTTCCTCGTTGGTCTTCGAGCCTTCCTTCGTCTCAAACACAATCTTGGCCTGGCTCACGATACCTTTCTTCTTCGCTTTCCGGCGCTCCTCGGCCTCTTTCTCCTGCTCGCCACCCCTCCTCAGTTCCTCCTTGGACAATGGTTGGCGTCGGCCTTCCCTCGCATCCTTCGCAAAGCCAACCACGGCTTCACGGGCGAGAGCCTTCAGCTCCTTGGAGTTCATGTTCCGTGGAATGTTGCGTACTGCTAAGCGGGTAAGACTGAGATGAAGGCTTGGGTTACCCTCGATGAGCTTCTTCCGTTGCGCAGCGCTGGTCTCTCGAAGCTTGACTTCTGCCGGCGACAGCAATGCGTACAGCGGTGATCCCTTTGCGATGGTGCCTTCGGACAGTAGATAGAGCCGTCTCTTGTCTCTGTCTTGTCCCTTGCGCGCAGAAACCCCGTCTTCCGCGAGTCGAGTAGCTTCATCCTTGCTAACGGCGGAGGCCAACTGAAGGACGCGGCCATCGATAGTGTACTTCCCTTCGGGGTCTACCAGTTCGTTTTGCAGAACGGAATGCTTCGCATTTGAGGTGACCGGCTGATGGCGAGGTGCCCCCTTGAGGCATGCCTTGAAATCATCCATGTTGACGAAGCACACAAATCCTGTGCCTGCTGGCCGCTCCGTTGCTCGGTCCATGACAACTCGCGCATATCGGACAGGCCCAAAGTGAGCCTTGAAGTGCAATTTTAGATCCTCATCACCAGTCGTGAATGGTAAATTCCGGATGAAAATAGTTGTGGAATTGTCCGTCAGGCGCTTGGGTTTCCCCTCCGGGACTCTTTCATCGGTTTCTTCTTCGATGTCTTCGCTCTCGATCTGAGAATCATTGGCCTCGGCGTCGTCATCTTCCTCCTCGCTCTCGCCTTCTTCTTCTTCAAGATTTTCCATGTGGTTCTGCATGAAATTCTGAAGATCGGCATCCGCTTGGCTCATCTTCACTTGCGCCGCAATCTTCTTTGCCTTTGGCTTCGCATCTGGACTTCCTTCCGCATTGTCAACGTCATCGCGAGTCTCCTTCTCTTCAACAGTGCCTTCGTTGCCCTTCTGCATCTCCCAAACTTCCTTGGAGACCGCCCAATCAACAGCCAGGGTCCGCCCGTCAATCTGCTTGCCATTGACTGCCTCCATTGCCTTCTCCGCATTCTTCTTCCCTCGCATGGTGACAAAACCAAACCCGGCAAGCTTGCCTTTCGACTGAGGAAGATCCGCATATTTGACTTTCCCAAAACTTTGAAATAAGCGAACTAGATCGGCAGAGGTCTTGACGCTCCAGGGCAGGTTGCGGATGATCAACTTGGGTGGCTTCCTTGCCTCTTCTAATTCCTGCTCTCGCTGCTTCTTTTTTTCAGCAACCTTTGAAGAAGCTTCGCTTTTGCCGCCTCCAGTGACACGATTGCGAGGCTCTGCGACATCTAGCCTTAACCGACGTCCTTCCCACAGCTCATTGTTCAGCTTCTCCTTCGCCTCCAGCGCATCATCTGCATCGGTAAAAGTGACAAAACCATAACCCCTGGACTTCTTCGTAGACGGATCGACTACGACTGTAGCATGCTTTACTGGATAATGTTGCGAAAAGAACTCGGTGAGACCTTCGCTGGTCGCGGTCGGCGGCAGCGACCGGACGAAGAGCGACCGCTTCTCCTCGACTCGGCTTTTCTTGGACGGGTGAGCATCTTCTCCCTGAGTCTCCGCCGCCTTCTGTTCCTGGATGGCTTCGGCCTCGCGGCGCCTCTTCTGGCCTGCCGATTTCGCCATCTGGGGCAAGGATCGTCAGATTGGAAAGATCCGATAGTCGTAGCACTCCGCTGACACGAAGATGCAGTGGAAATTTCAGAAGTACCTTGTGCAAGGAAATTTTCTAGATATTATCACTATTATCTTATCGATAGAGCTTATCATCACGTGAAAGGCTAGTCCCCGATAGGCAGTCTATTGACACAAACAATGAAAGACGCGACAACCGCGACTAACAATACGAGCGAAACCCCTCCAAATCCGTCATCTAAACTTCCGGACCGAAACTCGAGACTCGATTGCATCAACCGTCGAAATATCGACCAGACACCAGTTGCATGAAGGGATAGCGATCATAGCCAAAATGCCTGCACGGATCTCAACAAGATCGGGGCGCACCTCGGCCGCTGTGTCGCACAAGTCCTCTGCTGCAACTCTCAACTCCCGTCCGTCTAATGCGTCCCGGGCGTCATCCGCAAACCTTGATATCCCAGAAGAAGCTCCAGACAATCCCTTGCGAGCCCAGGTCGTGTCCGTCTTTCGTGAAGCTCAGCGTAACACGGCGTCACACCGCAAGCTGGCAGTCACCCTACGCAAGCTGCAGGAGGCCTGCTGCTATGAACCGACGAGCGCGAACAAGCACACCGCGGGCGACTTTGAGGAGGAGGAATTCAACACGGAGTTTATCCGTTGCATACTGAGGATCATGCCGGTTAAGAAGACCGAGGCCGTCGGAGAGAAGACCATTAAGTTTATTGGATTATTCCTGCGCCACTCCAACGACAAGGACAACGAGCTTCTGGGCGAGATGGACGAGGATGCTAGCACCATGCCCGAAACGCCCAGCACGAGACTCACCGCGCAGCTCATGGAGACGACGCTCCCTCTCCTCACTGCTAAAGATAAATATGTGCGATACCGATCCACGCAGCTTATTTCACACATCGTTAATTCACTGGATGCCATCGACGATGATCTGTTCCTGAAGCTGCGCCATGGACTCCTTAGGAGAATACGCGATAAGGAGGCAATGGTCCGCGCCCAGGCCGTCCTCGGCTTGGGTCGACTTGCCGGAAACCAGGCCGAGGCCGAGGCCAACTCGGAGGAAAGTGACGACGAGTCGGCATCCGGCCTTCTCGAGAAGCTCTTGGAGGTACTGCAGAACGACCCCAGCGCCGATGTGCGGAGGTCTCTCCTGGTGAACCTCCCGATTCTGCCCAATACGCTACCCTTCCTTCTTGAGAGGGCCAGAGATCAGGATGCCCTCACGCGCCGGGCCGTTTACTCTCGCCTGCTTCCGGCGCTTGGAGATTTTCGTCACCTGTCGCTCTCTATGAGAGAGAAGCTGCTCCGCTGGGGCCTCCGTGACAGGGACGAGAATGTCCGGAAAGCGGCCGGCAGGCTGTTCCGCGAGCGCTGGATTGAAGACTGTGCAGGGACTCCTGCGCAGGTCGAGGGACAGCCTGCTGAGCCAGCACCGCCAAGCTTCGACGGACTCCTCGAGCTCCTGGAGCGAATTGACGTCGTGAACTCTGGTGTCGAGAACGGCGTCGCCCTTGAAGCCATGAAGGGCTTCTGGGAAGGGCGTCCTGATTATCGGGAGGCAGTTACCTTCGACGACAACTTCTGGGAGACGCTCACCGCTGAGTCTGTGTTCATGGCACGAAGCTTTAATGACTTCTGCCGCACCGAAGGCAACGGCAAGTTCGAGGCGCTGGTCGAGGAGAAACTTCCCGAAGTCACCAAGCTGGCCTTCTACCTCGAACGCTACGTCAAGGTCCTGACTGACGCGCTTAAGAGGACATCGCAGCAGGATGTTGACGAAGACGAGGAGGAAGACACTGTGGAACAGGAATTCATCGTTGAGCAGCTCCTGCACATCGCTCTGACTCTGGACTACTCGGACGAGGTTGGCCGTAGGAAAATGTTCGCCCTACTCCGACAGACACTGTCCATTCCAGAGCTCCCAGACGAAGTCACAAAACTCACTGTCAATGTGCTTCGCGACATCTGCGCGCCGGACGCTGCAGGTGAGCGCGAGTTCTGCAGCGTGGTCCTCGAGGCCGTCGCTGACGTCCACGATACCATCGCGGACGACGTTGCGGACGAGAGCTTCCACTCCGCGAAGTCGGAGGTCAGCAATGACAGCACGCCGACTAAGAGTGGCAGGCGCGGCAAGGAGGACGAGATGAGCGAGGAGGAGTTGCGCGACAAGGCGGTCCGGGAGATAATGATTAACATGAAGTGTCTCCACATCGTGCAGTGCATGCTGTCCAACGTCGCTGGGAGCCTGCAGGAGAACGACCATCTGGTCGCCATGCTTAACAATCTGGTGGTGCCTGCAGTTCGAAGCCACGAGGCGCCAGTCCGTGAGCGCGGTCTGCTCTGCCTCGGCCTGTGCTCGCTCCTCGACAGGTCTCTGGCTGAAGAGAACTTGACGCTCTTCATGCATTTCTTCAGCAAGGGCCACACCGCGCTCCAGATCACTGCCCTGCAGATCCTGACTGATATCCTCAACGTCCACGGGGCACAGCTCCTGTCAAACAATATGCCTCTCCTTAAGGTCTACGTCAAGGCGCTTCGGTCCGGCGCCAAGTCGCCCGAGGTCCAAGCCGCCGCAACCATCGCGGTATCGAAGCTCCTCCTCGGCCGCGTGGTGACTGACCACGATATGTCCGCTGAGCTGCTGAGGACGCTCGTGATCGCGTACTTCGAGCCTGCGAGCTCGAGCAACCAGAGCGTGCGGCAGGCGCTCAACTACTTCCTCCCGGTCTTCTGCTACTCGCGACCCGGGAACCAGGACCTGATGCGGAGCGTGGCGCTCGACGCCCTGCACGCACTCTTCAACGTCCGGGAGGGGCTCGAGGACGACGACGCCGACGTCGGCGACGAGATGGTCAGCCTGTCGACTATCGGCGCGTGCCTCGTCGACTGGACAGACCCCAGGAAGTGCTACGCGCCTGACCATGGCGCGGACGCGGAGAAGAAGCACGTCAACAGCGATGTGCACCTCGACTTCGCAAGGGATATCCTTGAGAGGCTGGACAGCAATGCCAGCAGTAAGTTGTCTTTTGTCTTTAATGATTGCCCCATCCCATCAGCGGTAGAATCTGACCAGGCATTACAGAGGAGGAGAAGAAGATTGTCGCGCCGCTCCTCGGCAAGCTGTACGTCTCACCCGCCTCCTCGGCGGACAAGATCCGCGAGGTCTACGCCGAGGTTTCCGAGGCGGTCGAGGGCCAGCTGCTGTCCGACGCTACGGGCCGCAACGCCCTGTACAAGATCCACGTCAGTCTCGGCAAGATCGTCAACACCCTAGATCAGCAGGAGGCGGGCGGCGCGGGTGGTGCGGCGGCTCCTGCTGGGAACATGAGAAGGAGTGTGAGCCGGAGCGTGTCGGTCGGGCCGGCGGATGAGAAGACCGTTGTCGCCGAGGACAAGACGGTGGTCACGGAGGCGGACATCAAGGAGGAAGAAGATGAGGACGAGGAGGCGGGGAGCGACGAGGGGACTGTGGTCCCGGGGAAGGCGGAGGAGGATTCCCTCGTTGAGGACTTGTTGACGGATGGAGAACTCTGATTGATGAGCGTAATGAACCGGCACTGGTGTCTTTCTTTGGCTGTTTCTTTCCGTTTCTGTTCTGCGGGACTGTAACTATTGTGGGATGGCATGGGTGGAAGCCAGACTTCCAGTTCTTCTTGATCACTGACTACGTATGAATGATCGAAACGCAATATTTGAGCTAGGGTTGATCGCCATTCTTGTGATCCTTTATCTGTCGCCGTTGACTTTCGTCCTTTTAAAGAGGTCTGGTTTCAACGTTGCCCGTTTATTACTTCTATATAGTCTAATAGTTGTCTAGTAAGTACCCAGCCAAAACAAAAGACCACCCAACGCGACATTCACGGCAAGGTGCTGGCCCAGGCTCCAAGCCATACAATACAGGTACTTGGGCGAGAATACCGTCCAGATGAACAGATGCGTGCGAAGTACCGTGCAGGCGGCCATGACGAACGCAGTGCTAGCGGCCACGAAGACGGTCAGCACGGCGACATGGGTTTTGTAGACATGCCTCTCGCCGGCCTTGGCCTTGCGCACCAGAAGCACGTTCATCGCCGAGGTCCAGTAGATGGGCGCGGCCCAGTTGCTCACGAAGGTCAGGATGCCGACGGCGGCGACATTGAAGTCGCTGACGCCGTTGTAGGCGTTTGACAGGTCCACTGAGGAGATGGCGTTGGTGCCGCCAAAGGCGAAGAAAGAGGCATATTGCAGCAGAAGGGAGGTGGTGCTCAACTCGGCGAGGGTGAGGTTCTGCGCGGCGAGGAATTTGTAGACGACGTCGAAGAGGAGGAATAGGGGGATGTTGGTTGTCCGAGACTGCGTCATGGCCAGGAGGGTGTAGAGAAGGTGCAGCGTCTCGATAGCTGGGCGAGTTGTGAGTAACCTGACATGCTAGGGAGGACGCAACTTTCGTAACTCACCTGTCGCCTTCTTGGATATACGGCTCTTGGTAACCATGTAGTAAACAGTACAAGCGACTCCTAGTCCGAGACCGATGAAGACGGCCTGGGCTCGGAAAACCAGCGGCACCCCCTTGGTCACCTCCACCATAGACTGTGCAAAGCCGACGACTAGCTCAGGGGCGTCCTCGTTCGTGAAAGCCAGCTTGAACGTGAACCCGGCAAGAGCCAGACCGGTAGCCCCCGAGATGCCGAGAGCCGTTGGCAAGCCGTCAAAGCCGCGGATGAGCTCACGATGTATCCATAGATAAGAGACACTGAGTAGGACCCAGATGACTATGGGATGAGGTTGAAGGAAACCCTTGACGATGTCCGGGCCCCCTGCAAACTTTTGACCAGTCTGATTCCATGCTCTGATGATCCTGGTGGCAATAAACGCAGTCAGCACCGCCGAAATATGGCTCACTGTTGCGGTGGTCGTCCTGTCCTGCTATTAGCTTTGCGTGTACCTTATTGAAGAATCCAAACAGGCAACGCACCTATTGAGACCTTTGTAGCTGATGAACGCCAACCAAGCCGTGGACGACCAGTACCAAAAGTGGTGCTCTTCTTCCACGTAACTGCTTGCAAACATCATGACGCCGTACCCCAAAGTGATGAGGGCGAACGGGAGAGATGAGTGGGGTATTTCTCCGAAGCAAGCATAAACGGAGGCGACTGCACAGGCAACAGATAACCACGCAGCTAGCTGACCAAGAACCAGCCGCGGCATGTCATAGTTGCTTGCCATGCTACTCATGAGGCTTTGTGCGTCTCGTAGCCACTGTACTTGTTTAGCAGAGGTTACACGCTCTACGGGACGGATGACTGTTATACCTCGGACATCTGCGAGGTCCACAGCGCGTGTGCTTCTTCACTATCTCCACCAGGTTCAGAAGCCATGCGGAGCTTATGCCACCGACACGCCAGATCCTGCACCTCCGTACCAGGGCTAGAGCAGGAGGCCGAAATCTGGGCAGTATCCAAGACATCGCTCCCAAACGCAGCAGTAATAATGTCTAGGATCTGGTTCGCATTGCGCTTGAGGATCAGAGCCTGGTCGTGTCCTGTCGAAGGAATAAGCAGGTAATCTAGAGCAGCGGGGCAGAAAGCGTACTCTTGGGCCAGAATGGGAGAAAGTCTACGACCATTGCGCCAAGGTTATTCTTCGGCACCGGGAATCCAAGCAGAGCGCCCAGGGTCGGAGCAAGATCAGACTGCTCAACCGTGGCGTAGTACTGGAAGTCATCCTTGAACTCTGCGGGCGATCGAAATGTCCTCGAAAGGGATTTCATTTTCGGGGACAAGAACACTAGCGCTGGAGACGTCTCGCCAGCGGAGGATCCTCCATGATTCCCACCGTCGTTCATTCCGTGGTCGCCGCAGAGTATCAACAGGGTCGAGTGGAGGTGATCATATTCCTCAATGGCTTCATAGATCTCCTTGACTATATCGTCCATCTCCCGCTGCTTGGGTATCATATTGGAGCTATAGAGCATGGTCAGCGCGTCCCAGCTCTGCCGAAAAAAAGCCGACTTGCCTTCGAGGACCGCCTTTGTGGCCTATATGGTCAAGACCCAGATAGTGGAGCACCAGAGTGTTCCAGTCGTCCTTCTTGAGCTCGTCCGTGACATGCCTCGTCACATTATTGTCCACCTCGGTGAAGTCCTACCGAGATCAGCGAGCCAGCCATGTCGCAACAGGAGAGCGAAACCCTCTCACCGCAACGAAGAAGCTTGACGTCCCATCGGCACGGTCAAATGTGTCGGGGAAGAGCTTCAACCAAGTGTCGTCGCCGTATAAGACAAGCTTCCCCGTGTTCTTGGCCTTCATCTGGGCGAGCCACGTATCCTGCGATGCAAGAGACGAAGACTCGTCGCCCTCGTCGATATTTAGGATCACATCCAGGAATGATGGTATCGATCCGGTCGTAATCGCTTTAATCCTGGGCATCGTAACGGTCGGGGATGTTGCGTGGGCCGTGAATGGGATCGCACCCCCATCGCGGATCAGTCTGCCGCGTGAGCGTGGGTCGTCAAGAGATCAACTGACGGGGACATACGACTGAGTGTATTCGAAACCAGATTGATCGGAGTAGACGAAATCGCTAGCAAGCGAGGCCTCGTTAGCCATCCCTTCATCCAGTCGGAGCTGCTATTTCAGGACACGGTACCTTCGCAGCGCATCCACCACCATGAAGACGACCCTGTCGAACGGTGCTGGCGGCGGGGAGCCGTCTTTGGAGACATCATACTGCGCGAGGCCTGGGAGAAGTGGTTTGTATGGGAAGAAGCCTGTCGCGAAGACTACGATGGAGACGGGAATGAGGACATTGGCTACGGCTAGCAGCAATGTAGACAAAGGCGTTCCCGCATGTTGAGGGCCCTTCATGTCCGGCACGAGGTAGAAGGAGTGACGGCGGGAAGGTTCTTAGGAATGAGAGCAACCATCCATGTCAATAAGAGACTGTAAATGATATTATGCCTCCTAATCACAATCGTATCCTGTTGCGGTGCCGCCGGTGTACGTGTAGGTTCCCTCTAGCGTAATCTCTATCTCAAGTTCCCAGGGCCAAGACAACCCGGAGGGACAGCTTGTGATTCTTCAAGCGCGAGCAGCCTTGCAGGAGCTCCTGCGCCTGGGAGGCACATGATTGGCGCGCACTGGTTCCCGTGGTGGGGCAGTCCCTGCAGGGAAAACGACCAGGAATTTTTGCGCCTCTGTCCAGCTCAGCCTTATCTTGTCCCCGGAAATTTGCCCCTGCGCGCCCCTCCAATGGCACCCTCGTGTTGGATTAAGATGATGTCGCGATGGAGTCGGAGGTAGAAACATGCTACCAGATACGATGCGGGCGTGAGCAGGGAGATCAAGAAATCTCATAGTGGTGAAGAAACAATCTGCTGCATCGACGACGTTTACCGCTTCTTCTTAGAGCCGCCTGTCCGCTCCTTATATTTAGGGAACACAATCGAAGACTTCTTCTTCCGCCGCTTCTCGATCTTCTTCTTTCCTATCCTCTGGGAAGGCTTGGAGTCGATGTCCATCGCTGTGCCATACGTGAGCTCCAAAACATTGGTCTGCGGTTGGGGAGTAGCCCTTACTGTCGTCTCCTTGCTCTCCGCCACCCGTCGTTCCTTTCTCGTTCTGGGCTGCGCGCGGGGTTAGCGAGCCAGATCTTGTCGTTACTGGCACCAGGTACACACCATCTTGGGCCGCGACATCTTCCATCTCAGTCTCTTTTTCTGGCTTCGGTAGCGAAGCAAGTTCTAGCAACTTGGCCGACAAGCGCTCTGCCCGAGCATCCTCTGTGGGGCCGAAGACATTCTTCTTCAGCCGCTGATTGTTGGTTTTCCGTGTGCTGGAACGCGAGCTCTTCGCCATCTTGACGGCCGAATTGCTTGTTGCTTGGGAGTGGAAGGTCAAATTCCCTGGACTGCACGAAATACTGCAAGTCAATCTTGGGCGGGAGGCGAAGACATGGGAGCCCCGATAGAGAAGCCTTAGTTAGGGTAGTGTGCTTGTTAGCAGGAGCGGGGCATACTATGTGCTAAACGGGTCTGCTTTCACGGGGAGGAGATAGAGTTTGGGGGGGATTGAAGAATATCTGATACCCTGCTAGCACACTAACCGACCGGTAACAACAATTCGAATTTTTATCAAAGCCGTCTTAGGAGCATTTGCACCAAGCAGGCTTAGATAAGCCACTACACACCAGCTTATCAGTTGGTCACCACTAACAGATTTAGGCGTGCCTGAATCGGAATGTGGATTTCTGCCGCAACTTTCCGCCTCCCGCCGGCGACGACGACGACTCATGGCCTCACGGCGGCGATAGCTTGCGACAGAGGTCAGAGGGAGGTGAGAACAGGGTCATTTGAAGCCTGGGACGAAGTTGTTAGCCGGGTGAAACTCTGCGCAGTTGAGGAACAAGGCTGAGGGCAGCCTTACTCCATCTCAGCTGTCCCACCACCCGATTGTCGTGTTTGCCACGAGAGAACCGACGGCCATCGATTCCTGGTCTCGAGAGGCCCCTTCGCTACCTCGTTGTTTCTGAGAGCAGAGTCGAGTGGCCGGCTGTGCCTGCCACATCGTCGCTTCCTTCTTCTTTCTGCAGGAGCACCTTCTCGATACCACTGGCGGAGCGCTCCTTCCCGACATCGAAGGTACCGGTACTGACTGGTACTGGTACCCGAGCTACCTTGCCTGCCTCTGCCTACGAGGCTGCCGCCTTGATACATCCCCGCACTCCCGCCCGTTGCGGAAGTCATGGCTTCCTCTGCACCCTCCATCATCTCCCGGCCCGAGGTTCAGTCTCTGGTCAAGTTTGTGCAAAGCCAGGCGCTGCTCAATCGCAACCTGTCCACCATCTGCCAGGTAAACGGCCTCAAGACCACCGGCGTCAAGGCGGAGCTCCAACGCCGTATCGTCGACTGTGAGTGCGCGCCTGCCTCTTTCTCTTTTCGCCCACCACGCCTGCGCGCTCTCTCTCGTAATGCGTGGATGCGTGGCTGGCGCGGTGGTTCCGTTTAAAGTTTTCAAACCAGAGCGCTGACCTCTGCTTCGCAAAGTCATAAACAAAACAGTCGAGACCAACAACATTCAGCGCTTCCAAGAAATTCAGAAGAGCATCTACGCCTTCAAAAACGGCACAGCCAACCAGCCCATGCTGCACGGTCAACCGTTTCCTTATTCGAGTCCCCGCTCTGCGAGCTACACATCTCACATATCGAATGGCATGGCGAGTAGTTACCAGGGATACGGGCTCGGCGGAGCGAACGGCCAAAAGTCGCAACCGCATCTGGGGCATAGTAGGTCACCCTCTCCTGGGGCGATGTAGCGCGATAACCTGTTGACCAGCACTAGCGTTCACCTTCAAGTCAAGCCCATTCTACGAGATAAAGTACCGAGTCGGAGACGTAAAGTTGTTGGAAGGTGAGCATATTCCCTCCAGGTGCATGTTTTCGCCGCCTCTGACAAATAGGCAGTCATGACGCAGCACCGTAACTCGGTTTCGATCCAGATCAGAGCCCAGGACCATCCGATCCTTTCTCAGTGTCTTACTGATCCGTCGATGAGAGTCTTGGCGTTCTGCGCCGCTGGCAACACCGGCTTCCAGGACATCGCTTTCCCCCACCAAGCCGAGTTGAAGGTCAACAGTGGTGAAGTCAAGGCAAACCTTCGGGGCCTGAAAAACAAGCCTGGTTCTACCCGGCCTGTTGATATTACCGATCAGTTGCGTCTGCGGCAGTCAAACTACCTGAACAACGTCGAGCTCGTTTACGCTTTGACGCAAAAGGCAAGTAACAAGGTCCCGGATCGAAGCAATGTCAGGCGAGATCCTATCCTGCTGAATGGTTTTGCGAACCATATCATGCCAAGTACAAGACTAATATCTTTCCAGAGATTCTACTTCACGGTGTATCTATGCAGAACCACGCCGATCGAGATACTAGCCTCCAGAGTTAAGAACGGCAAAAAAATTCCCAAGGCATCTGTCATCCTCGAGAGTTAGTCGCGCATCCGTTTCGGGTATCCCTACAGTCGGTGCTAACGTTGGGAAACCAGTGACCAAGAAGGCCAAAGATTCTGAAATCGAGATGTCGTCTCAAGTTCTCTCACTTAAATGCCCACTCTCTTATATGAGACTTGACGTGCCCTGCCGGTCGACAAATTGTAGTCACATACAGTGCTTCGACGTCACATCGTACCTACAACTGCAGGAGCAAGGCCCACAGTGGCTATGTCCGGTCTGCAACAGGGCGGCACCTTTCGATCAGCTTGCAGTAGATGAGTACGATTTACCCTACCAGGCCCTATATATTACAGGAAGTTAACTAATATCCGCTCAGATATGTGAAGGACATCTTGGAGCGCACTCCGAAGTCCGTGGAGCAGGTCACCATCGAGCCCAACGGTGAATGGAAAATTCAACACGATGAGGAAGATCAGCGTCCAGCGCCTACTACACATAACGCCTCTTTCGTCGATGACGACGACGATGACTTAATCATCTCGGAGACGAGCTTCCTGGGTCGTGGCACAAGTACTCCAAACCGGTCGCTGCCGTTTTCGACTGGAACCCCTACGACGACAGGGGCATCACGAGAGAGCTCAACAATGGCCCCGCGGTCCTCACACAAGCGTCCAATCGCAGAAGTCGTCGATCTGACTCTGTCTGACGACGACGAGCCCTCTCGGCCCCCACCCAAGAAGCAGTACACAAGTTCGAATGGCTATAGCCTGAGCCCATTCTAAGGTTATCGTGTGGAGTTGTGGCTATCTGGCGGAGATGATTGTGCGAGCTATCCTATGCATTTAAGGGATACGGTCTGCTGGGTTAGGAACTGGAAACGAGGAATGGGCATCGATCTTGCAAGGCGTTGGTGGTTCAATATCCCTTCTGACTCAAGACCTGTCGAGTCGGAGTTTAAAAGGTCAAGAAGGCGGTCATTAATTGTGGAATGGGGCGAATCCTATTTCTGTGGATGTTATATGACCAGGATAGCATTGCGGTTCGGTCGATTGATGGGAGGAAGGATACCCAGGGCTGATGATAGATGTTGAATATGTACATATATTCATTACAAGACGCTCTGTAATGAGCAACAAAGTGCTTTTATAAAGTTCCACGCTTAATTGCATATAATACCCGATTAACCGAGAGAGCTGAGGTACCGACTTAAGCGAGTCAACACCTCGAGTAGGAGCTACGACAAGCGACAGACACCGGATCTGCGATACCGAGGCATATGATATGAACTTCAGACAATATTCTGTCGCTTAGAGTCCCCGGTGAAAGTCGACTGTGGTATTCAGCCACTTAGCCAGCAGATTCCCGCCCCACAAGCCCATGCGCACCCAAATGCCCCTCCACAGGACGACGACCTCCACGACGACGACCACACTGCCGTTCCCCTTCCTCCCCTGAAGCTCCGGCACGCCGAGCGCGCCCGCCGCCAACATGTCATTCGACAACGTGATGCCCCCCTACAACGCCTCCGACCCGCACGCCACCTTCCTCAGCTCCTCGTGTCTCGACTTTCTCCTCATCGAGCTCGTCCCCATGGCCTACCGCATCACCAACGAGCTGGAGGCCGCCTCGGCCGCCTCCTCCGCTGAGGACGACAACACGCCCCCGCCGCTTGGCGCGGACAGGGGCGTCGCCGGGAGCGGCGGCGCGGCGGCGACTCACGGGGCGGGCGGCGGGCCTGCGTCGTCCACGGCCGGCGCGGCGTCGACGGCGGGGTCCTCGGGCGTGGGCGGCGGGCCCGGGTCCGCGCGGAGGCTGGACGAGGAGGAGGAGCGGGACGCGGTGTTCTTCAGGCTGGAGACGCTGGGATACAGGGTCGGGCAGGGGCTGGTCGAACGGTAAGTCTGGCCTACGCATCCCTAGTGCTGGGACGGAGTGGCTGACTCGGCTCTCGTGCGGTGGTGGAGGTTCTCCAGGGATCGTCCGCGGTTCAGCGACACGCTCGACGTGATCAAGTTTCTCTGCAAGGATCTGTGGACGCTGGTGTTTCGGAAGCAAGTGGACAACCTGAAGACGAACCACAGGGTACGACTCCAGTGCCTCGCTTTCTCCCTCCCTTCGGAGGCATGAAGCTCCCCGGGCAATACAAGCGCTTTTTCTTAGAGGGAGAGAAAGCTAACCAACGTACTACTGCTCCAGGGAGTCTACGTATTAACAGACAACTCGTTCCGGCCGTTCTCGCGGATGAGCACAGAGACGGGAGGCCAAGCGGTCACGCGCGCGACACCCGTGAGCAGCCATCCCTCTCCTACTAGTCTTCTACCACGCTGGCACTTGGAAGCTGACTTTTCCGCAGTTCTTATGGTTCCCATGCGGCATCGTACGAGGCGCGCTAGCGGCCCTGGGTATCAACGCAACCGTGCACGCGGAGACCAGCGAGCTGCCGGGCGCTGTCTTTCAGATAAAGACCGTGCCGGCGAAGTAATGACGAAGAGCCAAGTTCCTCACAGAGGTATCTTTGGTGGCATTAAACTACTTGTTCGGACTTCCCGACATGCATACAGGTGCTCCCAGCCCTCAGAGGGCAGCTTCATCGCGACCACAATTGGTTGATAGACAGTCCATGAGACGGGGCCACAGGCAGGCGCAACGGCGTTAAAAGTTGAGTGGGCTATGCAGATGTGTTTATACCCTACAAATGCAGAACAGAGTCGTAGGAAGCAAGGATGGCCGTCATTCAGAGGGGCGAGAGCAAGACGCTCTTCCCGACCATACCTATTAGGTCCTCAGGCGGCGTGGAACAAAAAGGCCAAGAAGAGGTGGCCATTCAGATAGCAGCAAAGATGGTAGATGTTCGAATAACAGCAGCTCGTCATAAAGTCAATTGCCTCCTGTAAACGCGGGATGATCTCACAGCCTAAGTGGAGAACAAGCCATCAGCAAAACGTCCGTCCCAGCTCATGTTTTCATCTACGGCTTGCTATCTTCAGTCACAGCTAGCTATGCTTCCAACGCTGGCATGTCGGAAGGAAGTCAAAAGCAGACGAGCACCCAGGGATTGGTTGGGCAAATAGCGGGGGGGTTTTACTTCTGAGGGGCCTTCTGGGCGAAGGCGACGCCTTTCTCGATGTTGCCCTTGAGACCTGTGATGGCCACCTCCAGCAGCTTCTTCTCCTTGTCGGTGATGTCGCCTAATATGTTCACGGCCTTCTCGGCACCGTTGGGCTGCATCTGTGGTCAGTAAAATTCCAGTCACGGTTTTAAGGGTTAACGCACTCCAAGCTCGACCGGGACGGAGAAGAAGTCGAGGCCAGTCTTCTTCGCGATCTCTTCACCGCCAGGAACTCCAGGAAGATAGACGTAGCTGGGCTCAACAAGACCCTTGGCGCCCTTGATAGCCTTCAAGAGCTTCTCGGCGAACCTAGACACTTGTTAGTGGTGATGCAGCTCGTTAAGCAGTGCCATCGGAGACTTACCGGTAGCCAGCATAAGCCATAGACAAGGTGGCAGAGCCTGCGCCATCCTTGGCCTTGACAACCTCGTCACCACCGAACTGGACGCGGTGGACCAGGGCGTCATACTTGTCATCCGGGATGGTGACGCTGGGCTTGACCTGGCTGAAGAGAGGCACGATCGTCTCACCGGAGTGACCACCAATAACGGGCACAGTGAGCTCCTGGGGGTTCGACTTTCCAGCAATCTCGGCGACAAAGGTCTCGGCACGGACGATGTCAAGCGTCGTGACACCGAAGAGGCGCTGGGGGTTGAAGACACCCTTGGCCTTCAGGACCTCGGCGGAAATGGGGACGGTCGAGTTGACAGGGTTGGAGATGACGAGAATGAAGGCCTTGGGGGCGACCTCTGCGGCGATCTCGATGAGGCCCTTGACGATGCCAGCGTTGATGTTGAACAGATCGTCGCGGGTCATGCCGGGTTTCCCTTGGGGCGGCGTGTCAGAACTTCCGCTCAATCAGCCGGCAGCCGGGACACGGTGCACTTACGGGGAATACCAGCGGGGATGACAATGAGGTCGGCATCCTTGAAAGCGGCCTTGCCGCCCTCGTTGGGAGGGAGGAAACCCGCGACTTTCTGTTGGCCTCATACTCAGCATTTATACAGCAAACGGATATGCAGCCACAATGAGGGTACTGACAGCATTGGAGGAGATGTGGGAAAGATCGGCGGCGACGCCGGGGGTATTGACGACATCGTAGAGGGAGAGCTCATCGACAATGGGGCAGAGCTTGAGGAGGAGGGACAGCGGCTGTTGCACGTCGCGTCAGCATCACTCGGCCAATAGCGTCAAGGGTATTATTATATATGGGCGACCAAGCATACCTGTCCAATACCGCCAGAGGCACCAGCGACAACTGGAAATACCGTCAGTCAGAATCGAACGTCTTTCTTGACCATCTCTCCAGACCTGGGACAAGGGACCCATCACGTACCGGCCTTGACCATCTTGACAGAATCGGTTTAAAGGGTGCAGGCGGGGGAGGGGTTGGATCCGGAGCTATGGTGGGGTAAAGGAAGGCCCTGAGGTTAGCGACAGCACGCGTGACGCAAGCCAGCGAGGATCGCGATCTACCTTTTTTGGCTCAAATGAGTTTTCTGGGAAGATGCGCGGGCGGCAGGTATCGTACAGCGAGAAGTGATGACACGCCTGGAGGAAGTTGTTGGTGCCGGGGAGGGTTTTATTTGTGTTTGTTGAGGAGGGAAGGCCGCGGGTAGATCTACCTTGGCTGTGAGCCTTTACGTTGTTAGTGTTGCGGGGTAAGACTGGGTGCTCCGAGTCGCTTCACACTGTCTCTGTTTCGTCACTTCGGAGCGCGCAATAAGGTGCTCGAGACCTGCAGGAACATCCCGCTCCACCCGGCATCTGATTAATTCCCCCCCGCGTCCAGCTCCATGGAGGATTCGTCGCTTTTGGCGCTTCCGAATGAGGAATCCGATGTACTGGGAAATGCACTCACTCCCACCTGCCTGTGAACGCGAGGTTCATGAGCGAACTTCGATGCACCGCCGCAGTCGGGCCTTCGGAGTCGCTCGACTGAACGATAACTGTGCCCTTCCGGTGAGTCTCGTAGGCCGGTAAACACGGACGGCTAACCCGAGTTCTCGTCCACTCACGTTTCCCGACATGTGCACTCAAGTTCCGAGGTGCCGGGTCGGCTTCTGGCACACATCGGGCGCTATCGGACAAACGGCTTCGCGGCTTCGATCGACTTCCCTTTGATTGACCACACGAGCAACAAGATACCGTGGTATTCTCGAGCTGCTTGCTCACGTCATTGCGCCTTGCTGGATGGGGCTACCCCCTCTGTCACTGTATATACAATCACTTTGAAGAATCTGAGGTCATTCACGTGCACTTGGGGCGTGGCTTGCCGGACGAATCCTATGCTCTTCACATTTCACCGTTGACCTTGACTCCCGTTGATATCAAATGCCAAGAGGTTCCAGAAAATGCAGGTCGGTCTAGAGTGCTCGGCCTGGCGCCCACATCCATGGCGCAAACAAGCCTGCCTCCCCCGAGATATCCCTCCCATCCTTGCGTCAAGCTAACCATTTTCGTCTTCTTCAACCCGTCTACTCCTCAGCAGCGGCCTTCTTGGCCTTTCCCCTCAGCTTCGGCTCCGGCGTGGGCTTGACGGGGCGCTGCGCCCGGCGGATGGCGCTGGCGCGGGCAACGGCGGCCTGGCGGAGGTCGGGGCGGTAGCCGGACTTGGCAGTCTGGTTCGCAATGCTCTTGTAGGTCCTAGGATATCACGGCGTAAGCATGTGGGCAGTTCCCTTTCTAGGTCGGCAGGCGCAAACTGACTTTCTCGTCGACTTCGAGCTGCCGTAGGTGGAGGTGGTGATAGCCTTGACCGGCTTGTTCACACTCGACGCCTTCTTGCTGATGACGGTAACACCTCCCTTCTCAGCCGGGGCAACGCCAATAGCCTAACATCTCTGTATCAGTATGACCGCGCGGTATTCGTGGCAAGCCTCGGAACATGTGTACCTTGTCGTTGACGAAACCGGCGTACTGCGAAACACAGTTAGCGAGTGGCCACATGTCGCCCAGGAACTGCGTTCCATACCTTCCGGCTGTGGATGTTCGTCAGGTTGAGAGGATCCCGAGAGAACTGGGGGCTGCCACCGGTGCTGCGCTTCACCAGGTAAGCATTCTGGGAGCCTGCGAAGTTCGTGTGATGTTAGCCAACTCCTGTCGCCCCGGCCCTCTTTTGAGCCCGCGTCTGCTGAGGTAGGCTTACGGACGACCTCCCAGACGAGATCCTGAGAAACGTTGGGCAGAGACATTGTGAGAGATATCGTGCTGTTGGAGGATCCGCGAGAGACAGGGTCGTGAGGTCGAATTGAACTTTTGCTTTAGCAACACTGGATCTACACCTCGAATTATTCGACACTGTTTCCCAATTGATTTCTCAAAGTGTGGGCTCGCTTAATCAGCCATTCCGGGTCTAGGGTCGCCCTTCCCGCATTGCCCACATGGCCCGTGCGTGTTGGTGATTCTAGCTGCTACAGGCAGTGCAGATAAAAGTACGAGGCGATCCTCAGAGCCAGATGTCTACGGTTCATCGCGAAGGCATCTTGGAACCTTGCTGTCACAGACGAAAGAGCCGATCGGAAGTCTTTCTAGCACATTCCTACGATCACCGGATTCCCACAAATCAGCGCGTAACTTACGAAAATGAGGGCGTATCCCCGTCACGGACTGTTGTGTGTTTTTGTCTATTTGCACGCACCCTCCAGTATAATTCCCTTTGGCACAGAATGACCCGAGAACAGGAATCAAAACATTTGATGAAGAGACATAGACTTAGAGATACTGCGATAGATATCTCGAGATGTCTTCTGGGACCCCGTCTGTCTCTCTCACTGTCACTTTGCCCCTGAATCTCGAGGAATGTGATGGCTTGCAGTGTTCAGGTGCATATTGCTCGAGGAAACTTGCAACGACCAGAGCTATCCTGAAAGCCCACTAAGCTCTCAAAGAATGCGGCACGGTGTCCAACTGTTCGAACAGCCTCGCCAGCCATGAGACCAGAGACCTTTCGAACACCTTGGTCGCATTGGGTCGCATACTCCTCTTCCCAAGTCGCGCAAGAAACAGCCAGGATGCCTCAAAACATTTCCATTACAACGCCAATGCAACCGCCAGAGACTTTTGTCCGATCAACTGAGCAACACGAGAATAACACTGTCGCCTCGTAGGAACCTGTTCACTCAGTCAGAGGTAGTCTTACAACGCAGTCAAAGTCGTGATCACACTTACATCTTGCTGATGAACCGGTCCTTGTTGATCGGCCGCCCCTTCTTACCATCTTTCGTCCGCGGGGTCTCGGTCCACATCTCTTTCTGTGACCATAACGTTAGCGGGGGCTGCCTGTTCCGTCCTGTCTGCCCGTGACTCTCGCCGACAGGCCCAGATTGATTTGGAATGTCCGAGTAGTCGCTGATCAATACTGGGAGAACTTACGACATTCTCCAACACCCTGCGTTAAAGTTAGTGATCCGGTGTTCCAGGATGTGAGAGTGACAGGTGGAGCTCATTCAGCACATACATGTTGCAATGACGATCAAAAGCCTTTACCCGAGCCAGCCTGTACTGGTCAGCAGCAGTTCAGTAAGACTAACATGGAGCAGCTCACAGTTTGCGGTTTGAGCGAATGCTGATCAGAACTTGTGTATGGCTCCGGACAGCGGTCTGAAGGATGGAGAGGGGGCCATTGCTGAATTCCCATTGCTCCTGGTCTGGTGTTAGCTTGTGTCTGAAATAAAGCGCTGTCCCTGCTCGAAGACGATAGAGATATTGGGAAGGAACGCACCAGCTGGGCAATCTCATACTCCCTGGGGTCAAGGGTCAGTTAGTCCAGCCTCACAAAGAACGGAGGTCTTGAGGTGAGCACTCACGTGCAGTCCTGACGGGGCTTCTGAAGCAGCTCCCTAAAAGACGGTTAGCAGATGCATAAGAAAAGGTAATGAATGTACGCACTGGATATTGACGTCCGCCATTGTTGATGTCGGAGGATGCCGTGAGTATATGAGAAGAGCGTTTCCGTTGTCGCGCTTGACTGGCCTGTAGAATTCTGCCGCGACCTGGTTGCAAATAAAAGGCGGTCACGCCTCAGGCAGTGGCTTAGCCTGAGAGGTGTGTGGCGGATGCACATAAGCAAATGAGAATAAGTGCACTATTGTTCTAACACAACTTATTCTGTTAACGCATTAGCCCTCCTACAACCTTATCTAAATGCGAACAGCCGAGCCACGCGTACGGAACTCTTCGTCATTTCGAATCAATGCGGCAACGTCCACGAGCTGGTTGGCGATCACTCAGCTACAATGACCTCGAGAGGTCGATAAGGACCAAATTCGATTTCATTTCAGAGCACCGGGCTACATAATTCCTTTTCTCCTTTCTAGCGAATCTCTCCTTTGACCAACATCGGGTTCTACCAGCTCCCCGACCCATCCGAGGCCTCCGTCGACTTCCCATCGCTCACCATCCACAGCGGCCCAGCAGCACCAGCAGCACCAGCAGCAGCACAGCGAAGATGGCCTACATTCTCTTCTCCAGCATCTTCTTCTTCCTCATCCTCGTCACCGTCCTCATCTACACCAAGCCGCAGTGGCAGCACCTCCTGCCGGCCCGCCTCGCCAACCTCCGCCTCCCCGGCATCCCCTTGCCGGGGCGCGACTACCTTTACAACCGGCTGCCGTCCACCTTCGCCGGCGACATCGAGGCGGGCCTGTCGAGCAGCTCCTTCGACCTGCAGGGCAACGTCGAGGGCGGCGACTCGCGCGCGGGGCTCGACGACGCCGCCAAGGCGGAGATCCTGCGCATCATGAAGAAGCGCCGGCTGAGGTTCGACGAGGCCCGGAAGGTGTACATGGAGGCCCGGTTCAGCGCCAACGGCATCGGCCCGGACGGCCGGCCGAGGGATCCCAAGTTCGTGAGCTTCTCGTGAGCGTCCCTGGGCTGCGGGGGCTGAAGAGAGGTCAATCGCTGGGTTCCGGACTGGGGAGATGGGCGGGAAGGGCGGACACGGATACGGTTGGAGGGCTGTAATGAGTGGCCCTTGCCCGATACATGGAAGAGGATCTGCGGTCGGCCGTTTCTGGGACTGTGACTTCTGTTCCCTTTGTGTGGAGTTGCAGGCGTTGTGTATGGGATACCACGGTTTTGGTGGATTTCAGGTTTGGGGACTTGAGTGTCCTCGAGGGTCAATAGGGGCTTTTCCTCGGGAAGACCTTGTCTCAGCGTCAGAAGCTCTGGGCTTCCAGACTTACACGGCATGCGCCAATTTCTCTACCTTACGGACTCCATCGTACTAGTCTTCCTGCCATCAAGCAATATTGAAGAACAAGAACACTCCTGCGAGTACTGGGTGCTTGTCCCCCGGGCCCTCTGCAAGGCTATTTAGCAGAGTCACCAGGGGTATTGCCAAATATCGTCTTTGTGATCAGAATCTTATGGACATTCTATTAAATTAGGTACCTGGCTCTAAGGTCGAGCATTTCCAGGGTGATCTCCCAGTGACGCCATGCCAAACGAATGTAACGACCACCCTGAAGCACCCTCCCCAACGCCATCGCCGAATGGATATGTCAGTCGAGTCGGCGGCTCGCTATGTACAAATCTGGTCACACATCAGAGTGACCAGAGCACTCAGCCCTATCCTCCCAACAGCCCACTTCCCGTCATACTCGTGCGGCACAAGACCGTTGAGAGCGGGTGGCCGGTGAACTGCGGGCCGTGAACCCAGTTCACAGCAGTGAGACTGCCTATTTCGTCTTCTTGGGCTCGTCCGGCAGGTAGACGCGGTCGTCGCTGCCCTCGACCTCCTTAACAATCTGCTCCATCTCGTCCGCCTGCTTCTTCCACGTAGACTGGGACATCTTGGCGTCCTTCTGGAACATCTCCTCGGCGGGCTTCCGGTAGCTGCCGCCCAGCCGGTCCCAGACGGTGGTGTACTGGCCGTAGTTGTAGTTGAAGGCGAGGTGATGCACGGAGTGGCAGGCGGCGCCGTTGACGACGGGGTTGTTGGCGATGAACTCGCCGTCGTGGATCATGATGGTCCAGAAGTTGACCAGCATGAAGAGCACGACGTACGAGAGTTTCTGCAGCGGGAAGATGAAGGGGAAGATGTGGTAGGGCAGGCTCTGGGCGAAGCCGTCGAGCGGGTGGAAGGCGTGCGACGCGAAGGGCGTAGGCATGATCCACTTGTGGTGCGGCTTGTGCAGGCGCTTGTAGATGAGCGGGTGGTGCAGCCCGCGGTGGATCCAGTAGATGAAGAAATCGGTGAAGACGAGGAAGAGCGGGAACTGCAAGATGTTGTACCACGGGAACGGGGCGTCGGCGGCCGTGTCGTACATCTTCCCGTAGCCACGCACCTCGGCGACGAAGAAGGGGATGGTGCACAGCGACATGACAGGCATCGCCCAGTTGGTCTGCTTGATCTCGAGCCAGATCTGGTTCCTAAGGTACTTGGGGTGCTCCTTGGTCTTCTTGTCGAAGACGAAGAAGTAGGACATGGTAGCGAAGCCGAAGTATGTGATCAGCCCGAAGACCCTGCGCGCGAGGAAGCTGTTAGCAGTGCCGACTGACGGTTAAAGAGGCCCTTCGTGTCTCCGGAGACTAACCATGTTATGAAGAAGAGAGTGATTGACTGCCGAACGATGTTGTCTCGCGGCCATGCGCTCATGTACGCAGCCTGGGGCGGCTGGACTGAGAAGTATGCGGTGGCGGGCTTGTACTGCCATGTCGAGAAGGCCTGGTCGGTGGCATTTGTGGTCGGGTTCGGATAGTCGTAGGGAGCCGCGCGCGCTGGGTGAGCCCAGGCGTAGACGTAGTCGGCAATGAAGGTATCGGTGAGCTCGAGGACGACATCCATGGTGGCAGAGAGTGAAGGGACGGCGATCCAGGACCCGTTGCGAGTTCAGTAGCAAGCGACCCGGCGACAAGCAGCAGCGCCGGGAGGGACGGGCGAGGTGGATGGGGGTTCCAGAAGGTTTTATCTCGCCGCCGCGCCGGGTAGGCTAAATTCCCGTGCAAGGGTACCTGATATCCCCGAGCGGGTCGGGTTTTTGAGTGACGGATCGCCTGCCGACGAGAAGACCGACCACTGCGCTTGAATCAGCTTCCAGCAATCCCGAATTGCAGAATAGCAGAGAGATGGCAACAGCCGCAGGGATTAGGAAGAGGCACAGTTGGAATTGGCAATAGACGGCAGACGTGGAGGGAGCGGACGCACGATATATAGATGTTCTCCAGCAATGTAGGTAGGTACCTCGATCCAGGGTCCGTATGTAGTACCTGAGGTGCGAGGCGACTCTCAGCGACTTACAACAGCAGCGACATCATCCACCAACGTGCGCCCTTCTCAATTGCTTCCTCCAGGCAGATTCCGGGATCTCAATTGCGGGGCCCAGCAGGATCGCCTGCGATTTCCTCCATTCCGTCCCGAACATCGTCCTGTCACGGATAGCAAAAGGCATGTTTCTAGGGGTCCGTCGTACAATAAACAGTGCCGGTAGTACGATGGCAGCCCCTCTCCCCGGCCCTGATTCGCCTGCACCGCTTCTTCTCATTTGCCCATGCCGTTCGGATGGGAGAGCAAGCGATGCAAGAAAGTGGCCTGTTTTCTCGATGTCCCGCCTCCAACAAGCAAAGCCCCTTTCGCCGCGCCGGCGCACCTACCCACCCTACCGCTTATTTAAGAGGTACCTCGCCCGCCTTGCCTCCCGCACAGAGTACAAAGGAGGCAGAAGATCTGATAAAAAGTCTTGGCAGGGCCCCGCCATCTGCGCTGCCCTGAACGTCAACCGGGGAAGGATCAATATACTTGCGGGATGCTGGTGGCCAAGTCTAGGCCTGATTGGCCCGGGCAGGCTCGTCGGACACCGGCGGCGTTAGCCGATGGTGGGGCCGTTCGTATTCGTAACCGCGTCCACGTCCGCAGCGCTTTACTTCACACCCGAGACCTCCAGTTTCTTCTACACGTTCGGTACATTAGAAGGGTAGACCTTTACGGTGTAGACACGGCATCCCCGTTCCAGGATCCCCTTAACCAACACAATAAAACACAAGCAGGACCAACTGCATGTTGTCCGGATTCCGGACATTCACAGCTGGCTGAAAGTTTTATGTTCAACTGTCTAAGGTCATACATGGTTTGCCTCTGGATCTCAAGCCTCCCCGGGACACCACGGAGCATGACAATACGAAGAATCCGAATCTGTGGTTCGGTCTCCGCCTGGGACCCGAGATCGTCAGCGCAGACGTCGCCCGTTGCCCCCGCGTTACGTAGGTATGTAGGTATTCCAAATGTATCTATCCCGTTGTTCCCAGATATCGCATGGAAGAGGCTGGCTTTCTGCGAGAGTTATCCAGTGTGGGTGGAATGGTGGATTGGTTGCCGTCATCGAGATCCTCACCGCTCAACTGCCGAATACTGTCTGTCCTTTCCTTCCTGTTTCAGCAACGACTTCAGGCTTCATGCTCCCAGGAGACGACGTTATCAACAGCCCACTTGTGGATGCCGTCGAAGTTCCTGCAGGTGTGCAGCGTGCTGAAATCCGGCCAGAAGTCACCCTCCTCGTAGCCGTACTCCGGGTACTCGCGGAAGGTAAAAATGCCAATGTCTGAAGTACACATCAGGTTGATGCGGAGGGTCTCGATGCAATGGTCTACGCATCCTGCAGTTAGCTTGTGTGCCCCTCTGCTTGCCCCGGGACATGTAACGATGTCTATACTTACCGACATGGGCTTGCAGCCCTTCCTCCTCCTCCTGGATATCACTGTAGATGTTGATATAGTAGTCCTTGTGTATTCTCATCCGGAGTAGGTTCAGGCAGTGCAGCTGGTGGAACACCTCGACAGCCGCCCGATAACCCTCGACTCCGGTCTTGGGGTGCTTGATCTTCAGAGAGTTCCTGGGCAGGCCTAGTCTGTCCAGCTCCTCTTCCGAGATCATCTGGTCGCCCACTGTAGGCATATTAGCTTGAGGTCGTCCCAGTAATTCAGGGACGCATCCATACTCTCGGAGATACTGTCCCACGCCTCATCCACCTTAGGACCGAAGCCCACAAAGGGACCTTCCACCAGCGGTGTGAGGTTGTACCTGACCGTGTTATACTCGACGACGGGTGCCACGGGAGCTACTGAGTGTTAGTCTCGACAACGGACATGAACAGAAGGGACATCGTGTGGTCTTCAGCGTCGACATACAGTATGAGGAGAATTGTCGGGTGACGGTGAGGTCCGATGGCCGAGCCGTCCTCTCACAAAAGGACAGGGTGAAGAGAGTCATAGAGAGAGACAGCAGAACCGCATGGATGAGCCATACCCAGTGCCTCGTTGCCTGCTGTATTCTACCCGAGAATGACTCCCCCCCGAGCTCCAATGTCCGCGTCTGCTTCTCCTGGGTGCCATCAAGGCTGGAATTCTCCTCATCAAGAGGGACTGAATGATAGACTCTAGCCATTATTGGAAATATCATGTATACGAATAACAAAAGACGCACACCAGGTGCCAAGTGAATGAGAATGCGAGCTTCTACCGCTTGGGACGCCGTCGACCTTCCCGAGGAGAGGCGGAAGAGGAACAAGAGAGAGCTGGGAAGTGCAGCCGAGAGGGAAAGGCGGGCTCGACTTGCCCTCTGCTCCCAATGCACAGACAGGTATCTCAGATCCTCTCAGGGACAAGCCGGATCGTCGTAAGGCCTGACGCAAGTCACGGAAAATCAAGAAAGCAACCAGAGATGAGACGTAAGGCCAGCCCGCGAATTCTTTTCGTGATTCCCCTGGGAAATGACGAAAATCACAGAAGAAAGCAATTGCAAAAGAGGGATCGCAGGTCGCAACGGGCGAGACGTTTCATAGCTGTTATTAGCGCTCTTACGACGCAAGCCCAGAGAGCAGTCCGCCGGGGTAAGGCAATGAGACGAAGCTATTTCCAGGCCTGCCGTCACCCTGGCCGCTTCCCCACAGAAGAGAGAAAGGAGGCTCGCTAAGAAGCAATAGGAGGAGGCTCGAGCCCAGCTCGGGCTTTAAGAGAGGCTGGAAGACATCCGCGATCCCTGTCTTTGCGATCCCAGGACGGAGATCTGTACGAAAAGGCTCACAGCAGTCTTCCAGGTGACACTCATCGAAGGTTTCGACCTCTCAATTGAGCGAATGGCCTAACCAAAGAAGCCGATGGTGTCACGTCTCAGGTTGCGCCGCTAAGGGCAGATGGAACTCGACGCGGGCGTTGAGGTTTCAGCAGCGCTAGCGTCGGCGGGAGCTGCGGCCCTAGAGCAAACAATTGTGCAGAGACACAAGCGACAGGTCGATGGACAGGAGAAGACGTTCATGATCCTCGCTGGTCCAGACTTGAAACCACAGCTCGCCGTCGCCGCTGATTCGCGGTCCCCGCATTCGTGGCTGGCAGCTGGTAGTGATCCTTTATGCCGCAGTAGATCGCCGGCGCTGTTGACGCTGGGACGCCGCTGCAACATGGATGAAGGCAGGACGTCGCGAAGCAGGAAGCTCTAACCGTTCTAGTTGTCGCTGGATGGATCTGATTCGTTCCCCCTTGAAGCACGGCTTAAGCATACGAAAGCTTGTCTCCGGAAGGTCTCAAGCTGGTCCGCATTGGAGCCAAGCATCCAGACAAGAGGCCTGTTGCCGCTGACACTTGGTTCTAGCTCAACAAGGGCGATGATGCCGTCCCTCTCTCCCCCTGCCTTCTTCCCCTTAACGTGTACGAGTGCCGACATTGCGGTGGAGTACATCTTGCGAAAGAGGCATGGACTTCATACTTCCCGTCTCGGCCGCTAAGGCACGGGAGGAGCTCGATGTCACCCCCAGGTCTCTGACTAGCCGACGACGTGCTGGACTCTCTACCGAGCCTCAGAATAGCATTCGAGGCCCACAGGTTGTTTTGGTCTTGCATCTTTGAGACACAAGCCTCGTCGAAGGCCAGCGCGCCGGCGATGCTTGTAACTTTCGTCCAATGATCCCGGCCGTGATGACCCCCGGACCCCAGCATTGCCCTCTCCCTTGGGACATCCGGCCTTGCCAGCCCTCGCAGCCAGCCAGCCAGTTGCCTAGGAGTCTAGGACGTTGGGAAGCACATATAAAGAACTCAAACTCGCTCAGAACTTGCTCAGGAGTCTCTTGGTCTGCATCCAGTGTCTTGTCTTTCCCTTGGCGGCTTGTCTTCCGCACCCTTTTCGTTTCTTGCACTTCCTTGTCCCTCATTTCAGCTGCCGGCCAGCAGGATTTCGATTCATCATGCATACGCAGTCGTTTGTGCAGCTCCTTGTTACAGGCTTGGTCGCCTCCTCGACCGTAGCCAGCCTCGAGATCCCTAGCGTTGGAGGTTTGACCCGCCGCCATGTCGTATGTTATGACGTCCGCCCCGAACGATGGTGGTGTCTCCCAGCTAAACAAGCTTTCTCTTCAGGGTACCCTGATGGCTATTGCTGGCCCGGCCTTGGCTATGCCTGTCGTTGAGCAACGTGAGCCTCAGTAAGTACTTATGTCTTCCATCACCCTCCACCCACAGGCCGCTGACAACCTCTTTATAGCCACCAAGGCAAGAAGAAGAAGCAGCAACGCGACTTGGAAGCCGTAGCCGACATCGAGGCTCGCGAGCCTCACCATCAGGGGAAGAAGAAGAAGCAGCAGCGTGACCTCCTAGACGCTGTCTCCGAGCTTGACACTCGTGAGCCCCACCACCAGGGCAAGAAGAAGAAGCAACAGAGGGATCTGGAGGCCGTCTCTGACCTCGAGGCCCGGGAACCTCACCACCAGGGGAAGAAGAAGAAGCAGCAGCGGGACCTCGAGGCTGTCTCTGACATTGAGGCGCGCGAGCCCCACCATCAGGGGAAGAAGAAGAAGCAACAGCGTGACCTTGAGGAGCTCGAGGACCGCTCTCCTGAGCCCCATCACCAGGGCAAGAAGAAGAAGCAGCAGCGCGACCTTGAGGAGCTCGAGGATCGGTCGCCGGAGCCTCACCACCAAGGCAAGAAGAAGAAGCAGCAGCGCGACATTGAGCTTGAGGATCGGTCACCCGAGCCTCATCACCAGGGAAAGAAGAAGAAGCAGCAGCGCGATCTTGAGCTAGAGGACCGGTCTCCTGAGCCTCACCACCAGGGCAAGAAGAAGAAGGTCAACGCTTAAGCGCTGCGGGTTTCATTCTGTCTCTTACCTCTCTTACCTCTGCTCGTGGCTGTGGTCGCTTCTGTGGACAGGCTGAAGTGTACACATACCTACGTACTTGCGATGTTGGCAGCTGTTGGCGCCACTGTAATTAGCTCTCGGGATGACCAAGTCGAGGATGGTCTCGATCGCGCGCCGGTCTGTAGCATGCAGATGTCCAATCGATTCGTTTGCGCACTGGAACTCTTGGGTTTCAAGTTCTTTGCCCAGACAATTACGTGCTAGAACGCATCATATCCCTGACCATGGTTCTGAAACGACTCCTGCTACGAGCTCACTTAACTTACCTAAGATAGCCAAGTGAGGTGCTTGGCATATTTCAACTGCGGCAAACGAGACTACAGCTTGCTTGAACAGATTTCTCCAGAACACCATCCCGACATTGTCTTCCTTGGTTGTCGTAACTTTTTCCCGACATTCACTGCCTGCATGTCCTTGACTGCATAGAGTTTCGCCAACCAAACCATCCATACCTGTGAGAACGAGCTTATTCGTTAATCCGGGGTGTCATCTTCTATGCCTACGCTAAATGCTCCTTGTTCTCTTCAATGTACTTCTCGAGTCCCGTCAGCGGGATGTTCCGCTGGTAGTTCAGCATCTTCTCCTTATCCCAAGCCACTCCCACGCCGTCGGCAAAGACATTCCTGTACTTGAGCCAGATATTGCCAGGGTCCTCTGCCAACTTCTTCCTCAGCGTAGGGACGTCCAGAAGCTCCCTCTCGAACTTCGTGCCGTATGCGGCGTCGAGCGCGTCTGCCAGCTGTCCGTATGTGATCGTGTCTCCGCCAATGAGCACCACCCTATCCAGGGTGTTTTCCCCGGGCACGTAGACCATCTCCGCGACCATGACGCCGATATCCTTGGGAATAGTGACTGTCACCCTGTTCTCCCACCCTCCCAGAGCCCGGACCGTCCTCCGCTTCAAGTCGACCCCGAAGTCCGGCAGGAACAGGTAGCTCATGAACAGGCCCGTCGAGACGATCGTCCAGTGCGTCCCGCTCTGCGCCCGCAGCATCCTCCGCACCTCGAGCATCTCGTCGAACAGTTCCTGCGAGCTGCCCTTGCCAATCGCGTCGTAGTCCACGCCGAACTGCCAGGGGAAGTACCGCGGAACGCCCGCCTCCAGCGCCGCCTGCGTCACCCGGACTTGTATGCCGGGAGGCATGCCGTAGCCGCCGCACTGGACCACAACATCGTACTTCTTGAATGTCGCAGCCAGGGCTGAGACAGGGTCACTGACGAAGTTCCCGGCCTCGAAGTCTACGCCAAGGGAGCGGATGTGGGCGTTGCTCGCCTGCTTAGCTGAGTCTTGAGATGCGATGGACGAGGAGCGGAGCAGAACGGCGATCTTGCCGCCCTCGCGCTTGGAGTGCCGCGAGAGGGCCTCGAGGACGGCGGTGCCAAGCTCGCCA
This sequence comes from Pleurostoma richardsiae, assembly GCA_030052745.1. Lineage (NCBI taxonomy): Eukaryota > Fungi > Ascomycota > Sordariomycetes > Calosphaeriales > Pleurostomataceae > Pleurostoma > Pleurostoma richardsiae. The sequence goes on from JANBVO010000043.1 coordinate 130,543, forward strand.
GCTCCAACTACGAGGACTGAAGGGGCCATAGTGGGTGTTGTTGACGTCGATGCGCTTTGCCGTGGCGAATTTTCCGTGGGCTTCTGTTCAAGGTGCGACTCGGTTGAGGTGAGCGCAGTTATATAGCTCTCCAAGTCCCCTCAGGTAATCGTCTGCATAAGGACCCTCGAGTCGTCACCTGTAGCTGCTTACCGTCACCCCGCTGACAAATTTGAAGCTCAGCCAGGCCGTGCCAGCGCAATCCTGTATTGGCCGGCCCGCCCTCTAAACACGATCGGCCTTTCCCGATTGGACGTCCGGCGCCGCCAAGATTGCCGGCCCCGCTGTTGCGGAGCTTGTCGACTTGCGACCGGGCCTTAAGTCCGGGGCTGCGCCGGTAGGCCGCCGGAAGAGGGCCGGGTTAAGCGCAATCTTACAAATACGCGGGGTAATAACCTATAGGAATATAGGAATATGACATGGTAGTCAAGGTCATATCGTGTATGGAGGAAGACCGCTTCACCTTCTGAGAGCTCACGGCAGTAACCAACGGCGTTAGGATCAAATTCCTGTATACCTAGTGCGGCGGGACGGAGACGGGATAAGTAGTGAAGTGCCGCTCCATTCTTACTGTAAGTATCTTGGCTCTATTTAACTTCTGCGCCCAGGATCTCAGCATTGATATGGTCAGGAGTGTTCCCAAATATGAGACTGACAGTCCAAAGCAGTGGCAAGATCAAACGGCAAGAAACATCGACCAAGTCACTGGTGAAGGACTGACTCTCTGCCGGCAAGCAGGAACACGGTACAGCAGAAATATCGAGTATACATCCTAACATCACAGGTTAAGGTGAATGACAAGGCTCACACTGGAACTTGGTAGGCGGACTTTGCAGCTGGGTAATAAATGTGATAACATTGACCATCATTTTAGCTAGACCGGGAAACAGAATACAGTACATCTCGGAAACCGGGATGAGATAACAGAGTATACAAGCCGTGTATTACAATATCTGTTGTATTAATATATCAGGTCCGGAGTATTATATTTTGACGTGATGCCCGGTAAATTTACAGAGGGGTAATGGCGGTGCTTAACGCGGGGGTGTCATCAGGTTTCTGAAACATTGCTCCTAAATAAAGCGGCGTTGCTGTGGAAACCATCCCGAACCGGGAAGCGCGACCTGATCCGCTAAACAAACCACTGACGTCCGACTCCGAAAAGTCGCTCGGCTGTAATCATGTCTTATTGATCGACCACCTTTCGCTACGTCTGTGTACCTCCGCCGCTTACAGTCGGAACATCGCAACACGGCTCCCAGAAGACGGCATCTTGACGCGCGCACTGCATTCCTGTCCCTGGGAGATGTGTAGCTCGAACTTGCACGCCTGACGTCGGGGTTCTTGAAGTTCGCGCGACTGTTCCGGCACCTTACCTTTCGCGTCTATGATACCGCGGGCGGACATCAACAATCTGCAACCCCGCCGAGACGACGACGACCTTGTGTTATAACCGTGTACAAACATCGGCTGCCACCCCAGCTGCTGAATACCGAGTCCCTCACAGCAGCGCTCGCTGCTGTTGCTTCTGCGTGACGTTCTAGCTTGCTGCTGTCACTTCTATCTTCGTCGACATGGACGCCAGCTTCCTCTCCCAGCAGGTCAATAACATCATTGACCAGCTACATGGCCTATTCGATGAGATTGGCGTCCCGACCCACGAGCGCGAGAACAGAGAGGCAGAGGTTAGTTCCCTTTGGGTGCCGACCTAGCTCCGGTTACTGACTCTACGCTGCACAGCTATTCGATGCTCTGTCGGAAGCCTTGAATGCCCATGTTCGCCATGTCGCCGAGGAAAAGCAAAGTCTCCTCGATGAAGCCCAAAAGATGATCACCGCCATTCGGCAGATGGAAGTGTCTCTTGACGGCACTAAGATGCGTCGTGACCACCAGGCCGAGGATGACGACCTCAAAATTACATATCCCCTGACGAGATGCTTGCAAGTCTTGAAGGAAAAACATATTCAGATCAACAGACTCCACAAGGAGAGGTTCGAGCAAGTGAAGAGTGCGTCTGCTCCAGCAACTACTTTTACCGTATATGAGGCCGAGCGTGATCCCTAACAGTGAAGCAGAGCTTGTTCAGGCGCTCGAGTCTTATTCATCCCATCTCGAGCCAACCTTTGTGAAGATCGCTCTGCCGCCGACCGCGCCGAACCAGTCTATCCCCGCCAACTTTGATCTCTCACCTGCCTATGTCGACCAGCTCGATGACGAGTTCACCAGGGTTTACGAAGAGTATACCCGCCGGGTCACGACGGTCAAGGCGTTGTCAGAGAATATCATTCAGCTGTGGGCCGAGCTGGGCACTCCACAAGCACAGACTGACGGCGCCATTGTCAAGTATTATCGCGACGCGCCAGAGCAGCTTGGCCTGCACGAAGAGGATCTTTCGCGATTGCGTGGCAAGAGGGACAAGCTTGCCGACGAGAAGAAGAACCGCGAGAAGCGGCTGAAAGACCTCAAAACTGCCGTTGAGGCATTGTGGGACAAGCTGGGGGTCGAGGAAAAGGAGCGTAAGGCGTTCCTCAACAGCAATAGGGGTTGTGGTGTGCGGCAGATCAACGAATTTCAGGATGAGCTGGCCCGACTCAATGAACTGAAGCGGCAGAACCTACATCTGTTTGTCGAAGATGCTCGTTTCAAGCTGCAGGAACTCTGGGATGCGCTCTATCTCTCCGAGGACGAGATGCTAGAGTTCACGCCTGCCTTCTCAGATGTCTATAGCGACGCTCTTCTCGAGGCCCACGAGCGAGAGATTGCAAGGCTGGAGGCACTGAGAGAGCAGCGAGCTCCGACCTTAGCGCTGGTGGACAAACACAAGAGCCTAATTCGGGAACGCGACGAGCTCGCCGCGTCCAGCCAGGATGCGTCGCGTCTGATGCTGAAGGGACAGAAAGGAGAACGACGCGATCCAGGAAAGCTTCTCAGAGAAGAGAAGATGCGGAAGAGGATCGCCAAGGAGCTGCCCAAGGTCACCGTTGAGCTGCGCAAGATGTTGGAGAAATGGGAGGACGAGTATGGCAGACCTTTCCTGATCCATGGTGAGAGATATCTGGACGCGATCGAGGCCGGCGACAGACCTGCGCCTGGACCCAGGTCGAAAACGCCTGCCGGGCCTCCACCGTCGGCAACGAAGGGCGCCAGATCCGCGCCACCGAGTCGGGCGAACAGCGCCGCCAAACCCGGCTTGGCATCACGGGCTGGTGCGAAGACACCGACAGCAACATCGCACGGACCCAAGAAGATGCAAAACCCTCATCCGACAGTAGCCAACACCAAGGGCAGCCCGTCCCGGATCCCGGCCCGTGTTCCGCTATCGAATCTCAAGCACGGGAACAATTCTCCAGAGCGTCCACGACCCGAGTCGAGGATGGACGGCGGTGTCTTGAGACCTGGCCCACCGCTGATGCGGGCACCACCGCCGAAAATGAGGGACCTGGTGCCTGTCCCAGAGCTCGAGACGCCAGTTAACCACTATCGTTCTGCTGGTCTGGGATCCAGCATCGTCAGACAAGTCGAGCCGGAAGACGTTTATGACGACAGACCGCTCTCGCGACACGAGTACAGCCGGCCCACCTCGCGTGACTACCACGCGTCCATGCGCCAGAACGAGCGCTTCCCTCAGATGACATACCCGCAGGCTCCTCCACCGGCCAGACAGACGTCAGGCACTTCGACCACAGTCTCGGGGTCTGAGAACTGGGAGACGTACGACGACAACTCCGAGCCAGAGGTGGATGCCTCGGACACGTACTACGCCAAAGTGCGCGCCGCGAGAGGGAAGCGGCTCAGTCCGGAAACGGGATATTCTCGACATCAGGTCAGCCAGGCCAAGCGCATACGGGGCATTCCTCCGCAGTCTCACGCAGGGAATGTGATGGTCGATAACGAGGGGAACCGGATCATCTCAGGGAGCGACTGGACGGACGAGGATGCGTTCTAGCTTCTGAGCGCTTTGATTTTGGGATATTGCTGGGATCGTCATGGATACGATTCTGCCGATGACTTCTACTGGCTCTGGGAATGCCGGCTTCAGCTTCCATTCTTTGTATTTGATTATCGCATAAGCCGGGGAGGGCGGCCTGGGCGTTCTGTCTCAAGGACAGCCGCGGGCTGATGCCTCCCTGGCCAAGTTTTGAGCTACCAGGACCTCTCGAGAATGGGGGGCATTCTGAAGTCCGGATTGTTTGGGGAAAGGGGGGGAGCAAAGGGAGGCTGTCGGGTGCAGGGACACTCGGGCTGCGCGAATATTCTGGAGTCATGGAGCGGCGTTTCCAGGAATTGGGAACGTTGGGCTGGTTAGGTGTTGCTGCTGCTGCTGTTTAGATGTCCGTGATACATGCGAATCTCAGGATCGATCCTCTTTGCTTTGCATATTCCTCTCTCTCCCTGCCTGTGACTCCCTGAGCAACCCTTGGACCCCTTGGCTGCCTCCCTGCTCAACTACCTGTAGAAGCCACCTAGATACCTATGAATGGAGTATCTAAGCAACGAATGACATGTCATGCGCTTACTAGGTACGTCAAGGTACTCCGCTCCCTGGTCTACACCTACGGAGTACCTATAGCAGATAGTGTGCGGATGGTACGGTTGCTTAGCATGACAGCCCCCTATTTTCAGTGGGTTGGCGTGGGCCGCCTCTTCCGAAGCCGTGGTGACAGCCGCGGACTAAACACGCCGGCCAGCGGACCAATCCCCTTCACCTCAGCCCTACCAGCAGCACCAACGGCCTCCGGTGCCAGTCAGGTACCTACGACCCTGCCTGCTTGCCCACCTGCATCACTGTGTCATCCATCTCTCCCTCGATGCCTGAGAGAGCAAGTTGAAGGGCACAAATCAGGTTGGCTGGCCTGGAATGATGATTACACCTTAGGCTTGTTTACAGCTGTGTCAACCTGCACAGACAGCCTGCGTATAGGCCACTGCAATGAGTGTCGCCTGGTGCCTCCTCCCGCTCTGAAACCACGCCGCCCGAGCAAGCCGCATGCGTCCTGCAGCCTCCCGCTTGACACGACGCCCGCCTCATGAACCCCCAACGGACCCCGAACAATCGCGGTCACCTGCAACCCATCGCCCTGAATACGAACGCAAACACAAACCATGACCTGTCGCCGCAGGCTGCTGCCCTGAGAGGCGCATCCCTCGCGTTTCAGAACCACAGCCCGAAGCCGCCGTCCAGCCCGTCGCCCGCACCGTCCACGCCCCGCAACAACGGCGCTCTCGTCGCCGCCTCCGCTGCGTCCCGCGAGAAAAGCCGGTCCAGAGGCCCAGCCGGCCTGCAGCGGGCGGACAGCACAGGCAGCAGGAGGGCCGGCACACAAGGCGGGATAAGCAGGCACACGACAGGCGGGAGCCTGCAGAGCCCCCAGGGGCCGGACCATGCCGCAGTCAGCCAGCGGCTGTCCCAGTTCCTGAGCTCCCCCGCGTCCGCGGCCGGCAGCAGCCCGTACCTCCTACCACCGCCTGGTGGGAGGCTCGGGGCCGATGTGAAGAGGAGCCCGAGCTTCATCGCTGCGACGCTGGCCGCGAGCCGGAGTGCTAGTCGCAGCCCGAGCCCGAGTCCGAGTCCCCTCCCACAGAGCACGGCGACCTCGCCCTACGGGGCCGGTAACGGCAGGCAGCTCGGGGCGATGGAGAGGAGGCGGATGAGCGTCGGGGCGAACAGCGCCGGGTCGTCCGGGACGAGCCTGGACCTGCCGGATACGAGCTCCCTCGCACCCACCACGTCTCTGATCTCCATGTTCGAGGATAGGAAGGGAGGGGATGGCGGCCCGGTGAAGAAGGCTGACGCGAGCCCGGGCCGGCGGCTCGATATGCGTCCTAAGCTGCGGCCGCCGACTCCCCCGCGGGATTTGAGTCCCAGGAGGGACCAGACAGACCTGGAGCCGAAGAAAGCGGCACCGAAGCCGAAGCCCAAGCCCAAGCCTAAACCTGCGGCGGAAGTAAGAGAATCACAAGCAACTCCTGCACCTCAGGCCGTGATCCCAGCTGTGGCAGAAGTGGTTCCTCCCAACCCAAGAAGGCTCGAAGAGAAGCCGAAGTTGCGCCCGCCGACTCCTCCGCCGGCCCGGAATACTACCCCGTTAAGCCAATTGCGGTCCCAGACAGCGGCAGGGGACATCACCAAGACGTCGGGAGTTACGCGACTACCACCGCGGTCGCCCGGACCCGAAGGGCAGGTCCCTCCTCAGGATCTCGATAGTACCCCAAAGCAGCGGATCTCCTCATCACGACTTGCGAGATCTGTCTCGAATTCCTCCTCCGACAGCTTCGTATCTGCGTCTTCCAATCCATCGCTTCAGCCATCCTCACCCACTCCAGAAGAGCGCGATTTACGGTCACGAGCGCCCTCACAACCGCCCAAGCCCAAGCCAAAAACCCGAAGACCCGCCTCTGTCCGTAAGAACACCACCGGATCCCCCACCCGTCCCGTCGTACGCCGGAACCTGACCGGCTCATCAACGGCTTCCCTACCCCTTGACTCACTCACCAGCGCCATCATGGCCGGCTCGCTAGCCTCCGCCCGCCACGTGCCCGCCTCACATACGCCTCCTCCGCCGCCGCCGAGTCGGCACCCTACCCGGCGCACCGGCATGCCCCAAACCCTGCGGCAGCCCCCGTCGCTGTCCGACGAAGAGGCCGCCGCGCGGCACCACCACCATCACCACCACCACCCGCACCCCAAGGCCCTCATCATCGGCGGCAAGAAGCACGCGCACCACGAGGGGGCGCGGCACCGCTGGCGCGAGTCGGTGACGGAGCGCGAGCGCCGGCGGTACGAGGCCGTGTGGGCCAGCAACCGGGGCCTGTTCCTGCCGGACGCGGACGCGGACTACGTGGCCAACGTGGTGGTGCGGGACATCTGGTCGCGCAGCCGGCTGCCCGCGGACGAGCTGGCGGAGGTGTGGGACCTGGTGGACCGCGAGGGCCGGGGGGTGCTGAGCAAGCAGGAGTTCGTGGTGGGCACGTGGCTGATCGACCAGCGGCTCAGGGGCAGGAAGATCCCGACGCGGGTGACGGACAGCGTTTGGGAGAGCGTCAGGGGGGTGAGGGTCAGGGCCCCGGTGGGCAAGGGGAAGGCGAAGGGGAAGTGAGCGGATGAATGGCTGCTTGGCTATGATTGGTTTTGTCGTGTAGTAATGATACCCCTGGTGGCTTGTGTGGTTGATTCGAGCTCGTGTCGACAAGTGCTTAGGCGCTGCCCATCTCCTCCGCTCCAGAAATATAGACCGTCTGGTTTTCGAGGATCTGACTGCGGTGCTTGTCGCCTTTGGAGGCTGCCCGCCGTCTGGGTCGTACTCGCACGAGGCATGTCTTGGTGTTACGCACCGAGTCGAGCAAGGAAGAGAGCTTGATTATCTCGTTTAAGCTGCTTGCATGATTGAAAATGACTATTTACACCACATGGCAGAGCAAGCCACCGTTGTCTAGTACGAGGCGCAAGCTCTCTTTCCCCTTGATGGAGGGAGGCTCCTTTCGCTCCCTACAGCAGCCCCTGAGTACCGTACCCTCCAGGGACACCATTCACAAGCATTGCGAGTAGTAATCATTCAAGCTCTTGCAGGTATACCCGCTCGCGCAGTTGGTACATCCACTGTAGCCGATACCGCCGCACTGCGCCCACTGAGCCGCCGCGCAGCCCCCCGTTGATGCCGTCGTCGTCGTCACGATGTCGATCACGCTTGTCGTCCCGATGATGGAAGTCGTGGTCACTGTCGACAGCGTGGACGGGGCTCCTGCCGCGGATGAGCTGCTGCCGCCGCTGCTGCCGCCGCTGTCGCCGCTGGTCAGCCGGACTGTGACGACGGAGTGCGCAGGCAGCGACACGGTGACGGCGCCGCCGGAGAGTGTCGCGCCGGTGGACGCTACAGAGTGCGAGTTGTCCGTGAGCCAGGCCTCGGCGACCGCGGGCGCGAAGTCCCCGCTGAAGGAGATCATGGCAGACTGAGCCGAGCCCCCGGAGTTGGTGAACACCGCGACGACGGAACCGTCCGTGTTCCTGAAGGCGCCGATGGCGACGCTCGATATGCTGCCGGAGGTGGCGAGGCGGACGGCACCTGCGTAGGCTTTGTCAGCTCTTTGCACCAGACCGCGTCAGGGACTCAGAAAGTGCGGATCTCGCTGCTGACCTGGGCGGATGAACCTGCTCCACATGGCGAACGCCCACAGCCGGCCGGAGGGCGTGGCGGTCTCGCCGTCGAGCACGGCGACGAGGTAGCTGGACGCCTGGCCCTGGTTGATCTCGGTGCCCTGCCAGTAGATGTACGCCGAGAGGTTGGCGCTCAGGATGCCCGTGGCGATCTTGCCTGCCCAGGTCATGCCCTCGCAGAGGCCGCCGCTACTGTACCATGTCGTGCACCACTGGCTGTTTAGGTCGGCGGCCTCGGTCTGCCAGCTGCGGGTTTCTCGTCAGTACAAAGCTCTCTCTGATCAATGCCTTGAGACCCCATGAACCGGCGGAGGGGCAGGGACGAAGGCACATACACGGTGAGCTTCGTGTTCATGACTGAGTTCGGATCTCCGGAGTACATGTGGCTGGTCATGACACTCAGATACTTCTCCATACCGGCCGACACCAGCGCACTGCCTATCTTGAGGGCGTTGGGCCACCCCATCGCATCACAACAGGTCATCTTGATATCTCCGAGGCCGGCCGCCTGCAGTGCGTCGTGCAGCGTGGGGATGAAGGAGGTCGCCTCCTGGGCATTGTTGACGTTGATGAGCATGGAGGAGTACCCGACCGAGTAGTCCGGCTCGTTCAGGAAGCCCAGGTGCGTGACGTTGATGCCCGCCTGCGCGTAGTACCTGACGTACTGCACCAGCAGGTCCGCGTACGCCGCGCGCCAGTCGCCCGAGGCGCACGAGTGGCCGGTCGTGCCGCACAGGTACCCGCCGTTGCTCTGGTCGCCGTTGGTCTTCATGAAGCCCGGCGCGCTCCACGCGTCCGCGTAGATGGTCTGCACGCCGTACGACGCCGCCTGCCTGCTGAACCAGACCTGCCCGGAGTCGTCGCCGTCCCAGCTGTAGGCCGGGGTGCCGCCGGGGCTGCCGGGGCTGGTGGGCAGGATGCTGTCGCCGCTGCCGCCGGATCCGATGCGGTTGCGGATGATGGTGAGGCCGGCGCCAGTGCTCGTGTTGAAGAGGTAGTCGAGGCCCTGCTTCTGGGGACCCGCGGCGAGGTTCTGGAACTCCTTGGCGCGCCCGAACGCCTGGGAGACGCCGAAGCCGTCGATATGCTGCAGGGTCGAGCCGACGTTGACGGTGATGGCGGTTTGGGCCGCTGCCAGGCCCAGCTGAACGACGCAGAGCAGTTTGCTCAGAGAAGGCATGTTGGTCTAGCGTTCCACCTGCTTCTTTACGGATGTCCGTTCTGCAACAATCTTGCCTTAGTTGTGGGCGCAGCGAATGCACTTGGCCAAAGGGCCATTGCCCCTATATAGGAAGACATATCAGATGCTGGGTCCCCTCTCTCGTGATGGCAACGGTTATATTCGCCGTCTTGGCGACCAAAGGAGGAGAGACAGTGAAAGCTCCCACGCCTCCGCGGTGGCGGTCAGGTCACATAGAGGAGCTGGATGGCAGCTGAACCCCGAGTTCGACTGTTGCGGTTGCATTCCTATAGCGTCATCCATATTAGGCAAAATTCGCGAGACCTGAGGAAGTGCCTTGGGGTAGCAGGGTCGGATGGTCATTGACTATGTTGCTCCGAGTTTCCTAAAAGGGGTCTGTCTGATGAGGAGACTCGGAATATTTACGACGCGAAAACTCCGTGATATTTGCGGGCAAGCCTATCATGACGCAAGACGAAGCAATACGCTGGGTAGCATTCAAAAGCTTGCATTGGAAACTAAAAGTATTTATGGTATGCCTGTAACTGATATGCAAGCTCCGGGAATCGGTGCCATACAGATAGGCAAGGTCACGCTTTGGGATACAGCAGGGGTTCCTTCACATGGTGCACCCGCAGGAGTGAGAATATCATGCCCATAGAAAGAGTATACCTAGTTGGAGAGAAGGAGAGCATACTGCAGGAAAGCAAGGAGAGAGCGGTTCGAGATATGTTTGCTGCTCGAGCTGAGATGGCATCAGAGTTGCTCGGAGACAGTCTGTCATGCAATATTTAATGCGATTTCGTTACATCGAGACGAGTAGTTATGGAGCATCAAGTATCATCACAACCCAAGGCTTCCCCCCAAGTTGTGGCTCTCGGTTTGCGGCCGTCTTGTTGGGTCGGAAACTTCATCAGAGTCGCTGCAATAGCACCCTGAACACCAAAGAACAGGAACAGCGCTGCTAATGTAATAGAAACAGACGTAGAACCTCCAGCCTCTTCCGTCCAAGCTAGTATTACTGGAGATGTTGAATCTATACCCAGACTGGTATGCAAGACCGTTCAACAGCAATCCTTCGAATCCATCAGCCTTTCCCGACCATAATGAGCCCGGACAACTCCTGAAGAGAAATAGAGACAGAAAAGAGAATCAAAATAACATATGAAGGAAGAAAACATTTAAAGAACTGAGGAAACAGCCGGAGGAACGGGATAAGGAAGACAAAACAAAAAAAGGAAGATCTTCTTCTAGCCGCGCCAGGTTTCGATCCTGGGACTTCGGGGTTTGCAATGAGATATATGAGATATATGAGCCCCGCACGCTTCCACTACGTCACGCGGCTTTGATTTATTGTTGAGGACAGGCGTCGTATTGAGACTGTTGTGGACAGGGAGTGTGTGGACGGGCCGAGGTGTTGGCACTGATGCTGTCGCGATGACTCACGGAATGGTGAAAACTTCGTGAAAGTTCTCCACCCAGAGACGGGTCTCCTCCACAAGAGCCGACAGGGCCGGGCCGTAATTAGAGCACAGAGCCGCCTAAAGGCTGCACGGAAGGGGCCGAGTTCAATTCTGGACGTGGAGGGACGGAGTGTCACAAGAGCCATAGCAGATGGAAAAGTGCGGGACGAAACAGTCTTGTGAAGCTATAGAGCAGGAGAAACATACGAGAAGAACCGTCTAGGGAGAGGATTGTCCTTCAGGAGGAAGGGCAACAGGAGAATGGGGAGGGCTGCCGAAAAGGATAGGTGTGGTAATCTACCATTCTACGACAGCCTTCGATACGGATAGGCAACACTGCCATTAACTTGCAGACCTGAGAAGCTAACAAGGAACACGGACGGAGCTGGAGAGTTTCGTATCACAGAGACTGCATTGGATTGTCTCCAGCAAATATCTAGACTCCAGGCGTGTCGTCCACTGCTCATCCTGGACCAACAAAACCACATCCTCCTTCCAGAAACAGCCAAGACAACTCGCAGAACGGCGAAGAAAATCAAGGAAAGACAAAACCGATAGCCGATCCATCTTCTGTATGGTCGACACACCGACCGAAACGCCATGCTCATGTTGTGGTATCAGGCCAAAATAGTTCGACAAGACAGCTTTTGCAGAAAGCCAAGGGCTTAGCTCCAGAAAGGAGCTTTTATAGGGACAAGGGAAGAGTGACTGTATGTTCGTGAACCGTCCAGGCAGGCGGAAAAGAGGCGACATGTGAAGGTGATTAGAAGTGGTTATAAAGGTACAGGTGAAAGCTGGTAGAAGAGAATCAAGTTGAGGGTGCACGACATGTCATACCGCAACAGCCTCGAGTGGTTCAGCAGGCTCGATGGGCACACCGGCCCTCGATGCGCCTGGCGTACTCTGTGCCGGGAGGATCTCGGGATCGGAGATCTGGATATCAAGCTGCATCAAAGTCAGTCAAGGCTTGAATGTATACAGCAGAGATGCAGGCATTCACTATGACTTACGGTCATATAGGCTGTCCGCCTCAAGGGGACAATCTTTGGAGGGATGACGCCTTCTTCCGAGCCCAAGGTCTTCTCCATCTCCGCGTTCCACCGCTCGATCCACTTCTCCAGGTTGCTCAGCCGTGACTTGGTGCCTGTCAGGCCCAGGTCCTCCCACAGCCAGCCCGTAAGAACGCCGAGGACGCCATCCAGGATGTTCCGCCACGCGTACGGCTTGAACGCGGGCAGCAGCTCCGAGTTGACCTTGTCGATGACACGGCGGAACTCCTGCTCGGACAGCCCCGCCGGGTCGAGGATCTCGGGGTACATGTTGGAGAAGGCGGGCGCGAGGTCGCCCTCGGCGAGCCAGTCGCGGCGCACACGGATGACACGCGTGTTGACGTACTCGGGCGAGTCGAGCGGCACATGCGGGTTGAGATGAGGATAGCACGGGTGCTGGGGCCCCCACTCCTCGTCGCCGGCCTGCTGTTGGTCCGGGTCGCCCATGATGGACGAGTTGCTCGACGAGATGGCGGAGCCGATGCCGTCCGGCATGGAGGCGGTCGAGTGCCGCGGCGGCATCACGTCCGGGCCGCGCTCCAGGTCCTTCGAGTAGCCCCGGCCGGCGGCCTCCTCTTCGTTGTCGGTGGACGTCATGATGGCTTTGCCTTTGCCCTTGTCTATGTTGGATGGCTTCCTGGGACTGATCTTGCGGTCCTCGCGTATGAGGCCGAAGGACGCAACCCTCGGGTGGGTGATGCTCTGGCCCCTCTTCCTGAGGCCGGTTATCCGTGGACGAAGATCCTCCTCCTCCTCCTCTTCCCTATGCGGCGGCGGCGGTTTCCTGACGGTTGACGGTCCTGCCTCCGGTTCGCCGGTGGGAGACGGGCTCGCTGTGACGCTGCGACGCTTCTCGTCGTAGGAGTGGCGGACAGACCTCGGGAGGCTGACGCGGTCGCCTCCACCACTTCGCTCGACCTGAAGGCTCGCCCTGGTCGCGCCCGACCGATTCTGTCGCTGCTCGGGGAGGGTGAGGAGAGGGTAGTCGCCGGTTCCGGTGCTGGTCGGGTCGGCGGGATCGGCGGATGCGTCGAGGGCGGGATGGGAGAGCGGGATTGCAGGCGGGGGCGGAGTCGATGGGCGTCGACGTCGAGCGGCCGGTACTCGGGGTGTGGAGTTTGTGGGATTCCACAGGCGAGCCGCAGAGAGCCGGCGGAGCGGTCGCTGGAGCGAGTTGGATGCGCGGTTGCGGAAGGGCGACTGCAGGATGTTGCCCTGCGGCGCGTAGCCCCTTCGCGGGAAATTGGCCCCGGCGGCGGCGGCGGCTGCGGTGGTTCGATCTGGGCGTGGGCGGATTGAAGAGTGGGCGGCTGCTACTGGGGCAGGTGGATTCGGTATCGTGTCGGTCGGATAAGGTGGCTGTTGGGAGATGGAGATGATGCGTGGATTGCCTGACGCATCTGCACCGGCATCCGGATGCTCCTGATGAGTGGGACGGGGTGCTGCTAGGGCGGAAAGTTCGATGGGTTCCGAAGGCCTTGCTGGCTCGCCGTGGGAAGCCGTGGGAAGTAACTAACAGCGGCCGCCGAGACGGCCTTTGCCTTTGCCTTTGCCTTTGCCTTGGTCTTTCTGACACGACGAGGGCGCCTCAATTGGTTGAGCCGGGCCTGCAACTGTCGTGCCGACTTGCTGTCGTCCTCCGTCGAATGCAGAGCGATCTCTCGGTGGCCGGGGCAGCAAGATGGTCTCGAGGGGCGGAAGAGGGCGCAGCGGCAGTGATGGCGGCAAACGGGAGGGCGCTGCAGACTTTTGTCGCCAATTAATATTAACCGTGCTATAGCCCTGGCGTGTTGCTCCGCGTTATCGTCGCTCGGACAATCACAACAGTCGCAGTCACGAGCCGAATGCAGCTGCAATATCGACCGCAGGAATAGGGCTCGCAGATTTCGACGCAGGCGACGGCCGGCGAGGCGCGGAGGGCCGGTCCTAATCAGGGGAACGACCAAATTCAGCCTAGTCGACTCCCCCAGATCCAGCATAATGGGACGCTGTTGGCCGGCATTCAGGTGCCTGCGCCGCTCTGTTGCTGCTGCTGCTGCTCTCAGAATTCTCAAGTCGAGTCTTGGATGGTCGGCTCCGTGTGCAGTGGTTCTTTGGGCTCGAAAAGACAAGACCAATTGCTGGTGATTCTCTTGCTCACAGCTTCGACCGTCGTATGATGTTTGAGTTGGCAATGGGCTGAACGCACAAAGCTCGAGGTTGGCTGTTGGGCTGAACACAGAGCGAGACAATACCTCCAGGGGTTGGTTGTTAGTCGGTTGGGCGTCAGACTGTGACGGGCCCAGCCCCAACCATATATATCGAGTATCTCGCGCAGTCACGGCCCGGAGCAAGCCTTGAGCTTGTTTCTGGCATTACGCAGACATTCGAAATCATCTTCTAGATTTGTTCATGCTCGAAACAGGACATCTATTCCGTATTGGCAATATCCAGCTCGGCGTGTCCATCAACAGGGATCTTCACCAAACCCACCACCCGCCAGGGCCCAGGGCTGCCAGGTACCTAGGCTAGATTGCTGGGTAGCGAACCAGGTTAGTGTGCCCCAGGAGACGAGATGAAGAATCCCTGACCGCCTGCAAGCTCTTCTTGCATGAGAGCTTCGGGCTTTTCTCGTCTCATGGATATCGCCGGCAGCGCTTTTGTCATCTGGTCCCTGTCCGTGTCCTCCGACTCTCAAGCAGCTTCCGTCGCACAACTTGGAGTCTTGGACATGGGAGACGAGCGTCCCTCCCGTCTGTGCGTCGAGAGCATGACGGAGCACAATGTCTTCATATTCCGGAGAGACACAGCCGTCGGCAGACCCCTGTAGCACACGCTTTTCCCTCCGCCCATCACTTGTGGCAACATAGGTACTCTCCCTCTTGATGCCCAACGTGCCCGAGGAACGGAGGAGCTGTTCCACCTTCAACAGCGTCGCCGAGCTCAATCTGAAAGAGACTCTTACAGCGTGTCGAAGGGAGACACATTTTTGCTTCTGGATTTCACGGAGCGAGATCTCGGGGGTGCCGAACAGGCGCCAGTCTTCAAATCTTGGATGCCATCACGTTCCTGGGCTAGCCAGTCAGACAAGACAAGGGGAGCCTGTTGCTGACTCCTAGTCCTGGTCGTCGTCCCATGTACACGTTATGGAGCCTTCCCAGGCGGTCGGAACTGTCGGATCAAGGCTTCAGGCTTGAATCCATACCCCGTACGACGGTTTCGAGCGGGTGAGAGCGGTCATACTGTATTTTCACTGCTGTAGATGCAGCTCAAGATCATTCGATCGCAAGACGCCCGGGCAGTTTGCGCCCGAGGCACGCACATGCTCGACGATCCTCTCGTAGCTGATCTCCCTTGATTGGCCAGCCCGTCATCCGCGTTCCTTGCGTCTCAGGCACGGTGCGGGACGCCTCTCTGCACGCTGGTGATCAGTGTTTGGAGTACAGTACAAATGGACATGCAGACGACTTGCAGTGGCCGTCCCGTAACTTCGATGCTAGCACCTTAGCAACTTAGAGACCTGTGAGGAGCGATGCAGACACGCATCAATTCTGTCGCGATACATCAATATACGCTGCATCGCGGGAAGTCCCGCGCAACTTCAGTGCTTCTATCAAGGGCGAGCTGCAAGCTGAAGCGCGAACTATGTAGAGTGACGCCGGCATGCTGTGCGCCACGGTCTAGCAGCCGTGCCAGACGCATGACGTACTGATTCGTCGTCCATTAACACGTTGAACCACACAAGAGACACGGCACACGTCCTGGAGTCTCCCCACCTCGACAGCTGGAGATCATCTGCTTTCCCCCAAATACTGCTCCGATGCAAAAGTCGTAGGAAAGCAGCGTCCATGCGAGCCTTACCAAGCCGCTGCCGACATGTCGGACCAGAAGACGAGAGTGGGCTCGCCCAGCAACGACGCGACGCCGAGCAAAGCGGCCGCGACGACCAGCGCTGCGTCCTCTCCCTCCCTTGCTGACGCCGCACCACCCGGACACGCCTTCAGACGCGCCGCGACCGTCGATGAAGCATCGCAGTTCCGTCGCCGGTCCCTGCTCGCCGGCAGCCCCATCTCTACCGACCAGCACGCGTCATTCGAGTCGCCGCTGCGCCGCCGCAGCTCCAATTTCTCCGACTACAGCATCGGCGAAGCTCGTCGGTCCCTGCGCGACAGCACCGACGACATCCTCAACCCGCGCGGGTCCAACGTCGAGTCTCATGGCGACTCCGACTGGGCCGGGTCGCTGCCTCTGGCGTTTGCGCTGCTCCCGGCGGCCATCGGCATGCTCTTCCAGAATGGAAGCTCGGTGACTACGGATGCGATACTGCTCTGCTTGGCAGGGATATTCTTGCGGTATACGGTGACGCAGCCATGGTAAGTTCGGCCCTATTTCCTCTGAAGGGTCGCTGCGCGCCTATGTTATCTAGAGCTGACGGTGTGGGTAATGCAGGCAGTGGTATCACTCGGCGCAGGAGGTCCGGGTAAGGGAGGAGCTGGCCTCTGAGCTGGTGTTTGACGATGACAGCGAGGGAGATATGAGCCCTCATCCACCGCCACCCTCAGCATCCGCTGAGCCGCTCAAGGACGTACCAGAAGAAGACGCTCCAGAGCCCGCCCATAAGCGTCGCTCTGACCGCTCGCATTTGAAGATGCGAGAGTCTGCACTGCGTGAACTCTACGTGCACGAAGTACTAGCGTTGATCTCGTGCTTCGTCTCGCCCGCCGTGGGAGCGTATCTTTTACACACCATACGAGCTCAACTTAGCCGCCCATCAGAGGGTCTCGTAAGCAATTTTAACCTTACTATATTTCTGATGGGCGCGGAGCTGGCGCCGCTGTCGCATGCTCTTAAGCTCCTACAAGCTCGCACGCTGCATCTCCAGCGGCTCGTCAACGACAATCCGTACAAAGCGGGCAAGCCGATGCCGACACCGGCCCAGTGGGATGAGGTAATGATGCGACTGGCCCAGCTGGAGTCCCGGACCGCGCCAGACGACGCGCTGAGCGGCACAAACGGTAACAACGGCAACAACGGCAGCACGGGCTCTCCCTCACGTCGCACCAAGCAGGACGCCGCGCTGGTCCGCGAGGTCCGCAACACCATCCAGCCAGAGCTAGACGCCCTCAACCGTGCCGTGCGCCGGTACGAGAAGAAGGCGACGGTGCTGGCGTTCCAGACGGAGTCGCGCCTCGGCGCCCTCGACACGCGCGTCAACGACGCCGTGTCTCTGGCCGCCGCCGCGGCCAAGCACAGCGGGAGCCACCAGCAGTGGAGCGTGATGGGCTGGATAGTCGCGATCATGCTGCTGCCCTTCCAGACCGCGGCGGGCCTGATCACGCTGCCGTTCAAGACGCTGTCAGCACTGCTGTTCCGCAGGAAGACGGCCGGCGACAAGAGCGGCGGCGGCGGCAGGGGAGCGCGGAACAGCAGGACGGGCCAGGCGTACTCGTCTGACAGGGACAGAGTGCCGTCGAGGCTGTCGAAACGATGAAAAGCTGGGCGCAGGGCACTTTTTCCTTCTGATATTCTGGGCTCAAGGGTTATTGGCTGTTATGTTGGGTTTCTATTACCTTTGGAGGAAAAGTCATCATCGATCGGACTGCTTCATGAGATACCAAGGGCATATGACAAGGTACGCGGTATGGGCTAGGTATCCTGCTATGGGAGAGCTGAAGGATGTTAGTGATGGTCTCGCGGAGAAACAGGGGAGGGTCTGCTTGGCAGGTGTTGAGCCGGAGAAGGTTCAGGCAGAGGCGGCTCGCTGGAGCAGCAGAGCCGTGCCGGACTGCCGGTAGCGCCTCGGTCAGTGAGGCCGTCATATGTCGCCGAGGACGGAAATTGAGTTGGACTTTAGCACGCTGTTAGCACGGTGAACTATGGAGGCAGACTTCCAACAAGAAGATCATTCTCAGCTCGAAGCAACAGAGCGTGATGCTTGTCGAGTGTTGGATCATCCGCTGATGCGAATCTTCATCTCCCACATGCAGCCTGGCTGCGCTGTCCCAGTTGGCAGCCTAGCCGGAACTACCAAGACGGCAGGCAAAGGTAGAAAAGCAAGTTTCACGAGATTCGCAAGCGCGCCTTCGAGCATCTTGAGATGGACGATGCTTCGTGTTTCTCCTGTCCATTGCAGTGTAGAAAATAAACCCCTGGCCATTTCCTCACCCCATGAGGAAAGTGCATGGCTCATGCGGCTCGCCTCTTCATCAGGTATCATCTACGATCTTGGACATTCCCATATGGCTCCTTATGCGAACAGCCGTTCTTCCGATTCCCGTCCCTACCTACGGAGCACACTAACGCGACCAGCTGAAAAGATGGGGTCGTTAGTTAGATGAAACGGTCAATGTACATTACCTCCGCAGATCGATCGACGGCTTGATTCTTTTTCTTTTTCTTGCTTCATTGCTTTTCTGTGGAGAGGTTTAAACCTCATCAGTTACGTTGTATGAACTGCGAAGTCGAAAGATGCGTGAAGACGACCGCAGCACAGGAACACGAGACGACGCGTACGCGTTACAACACTCCAATGTCGCTCTCCCCGCCGTGAAACCGCGAGTGTGAGATATAGGTGGCTGTGAGACATCGCTGCAAGAGGAAGCGAAGTCGCCTTGACAGTTATGCGAATGAGCACTGCCTGCCTCAGTTTAGGTCTTGAGAAGCCACAATTCATGCGGACCTGGCCCCTTTCGCCCTGACAGCAGTATCCTTTTCCCCCTTAAAGCCTTCTCAGCCTCCTGTTCCAGGCAGGCGATGGGGCCATGATTCTCCTTTTGGACGGGGAGAATCAATGCGCTGAGATCGACTCCAGCACTGGCAGTGGAGCTTTGTACACTCGCGTGGGAGTGGGGCGTCTAATTTCACGACCTCGAGGTGTCTTGGACACACCTGAAGCACTTCGCAAGCTGTTCCTGTCCTCTTTAGGCGACTGACGAGGTGGCATCGCTTTGTTGGCTGTTCTCTGGCCCAATGGACTGGTCCTCCGGATGCGGTCTGGCTAGCTGTCTTCCTGGTTGGCGGCCGCTGTGACGGGCCTGTCACTATGAGTTGTCAGGACAGTTGAAGCAGGTTCTTCAGCTGGATGAATCGTCACCACACCGGTCAGCGTATGCAGGCGGCGGCCGGTGAGGGCTTGGGTGAGGTTGCGTCGAGCCTGCGTCACCCGTGGATGACCGAAGGATGCAGCAGCAGCGATCGCGTCGCGGATCGGCCGGTCAACGATACGCTGCAGGCCTAGGAGCAGCCCGGGAGATGCACGCGTCCTATCTGCTTGAGTGGGCCGAGGATGCAGTTGACGGGTGCAAGATGGTGTCAGTCACAGGCGCGCTGCTGTTACCCCATGAAGCAAGCAGCTCCGGCCGTACGCGGCAGCTCGCACCTTGATGCTTTCAACTGCCGTGAACAGGCGTCTGGTAGAGCTTCCCATGTGAATGCCATCATGGAAGAAAGGCAATTGATTGCTTGACTGTGGGATACATGCCCTGTACCATCCTACCTACGCAAGGTACCTTCTACACTCTACTCAAGTATCAGCATATCATGAAGCTTTGGGGGAGGGAAGGATCAACTGGTGAAGTATTCCGTACCTGCACTGGCAGACTGGATGCTGTTCTCGAGCTCCTTCCCTGAACAGGTAGGTGGGTACGTACATGTACATCGGTCTGCGCATGGGCCAAATTGGCCCACCTCATTGGCGACGGAGCCCAGGATGATGTCCCGCGCGACTTGGGGGGAGCTGCACCAGCATCATCTTTTCTTTTTCTTCTCTCTCCACGGCTCAGACACGCGGCTGGAAACTGCATGTTGGTAATTTAGCCTGCAGCAGCTCACCCTTGCACGGAACACACACACCCATGCCGTAACATCATTCGGCGGAAGCATCCATCACGCAGGTTTTCTTCCGTCTTCTTCCTGGACGATGTCGCAACCACGCATCCAGCCAGCGTAGCCTCCAGCTTGATGGAGAGGACGAGAGAAGCCACAGATATCTGTCTCGCCCATATCGGACTGTGAGATGTCCATCTCGATGAAGCAGGCAGCCTCTCCTGCCTTGGTAGCAGCTGCACCTCTCCATCATCGATACATCATGGTGAGGGAACAATGAACAATGACCACTTTCTCCTTCGGCTCCTCGAATCCCCTCTCACCCGGGGCGCGTCGGATGGCTAGGCCGGCGCAGACAAGGCTTCTGGGGCCCGGTATTGACCAGGTCCTCCAGGGCCAACAGGCGATCCTAGGTGCGCCTTGATGGGGCCATTTCCGCGCAATTTGAGATGAAAGCGCCTCAATTCTGGGACAAGGTCTCCTCGGCTGCTCATTGCCCAACGAGGCTAAAGCAAGCAGCCCCTGGTCGGCCTTGTGAAAGTCTCCTTAGCGTCTCCCGAGTCGCAACTCCCCGAACGCTCCTCCTAGATCCGCGCCTCACGTCTTACCCGATTCTGCCACCTGCTAATCTCCCCAGCCTTGATGCTGTCCAGTCGGACCGCGAGTTGGCGAGTGCTATGGGCGTCACTTTGCAGCGAGAGCTGGGCACAGAGCAAGGAACCATCGACTATGGACTGACGAACCCCGCCATGCGCTTCCTGATCTCAGGCCCCTCGACACGACGCGCTCGTTCGAGCCCAATTAAACGCCCGGCTCCCCCAGCTCTGTCGGATGAGGTAGTTCCTCGTCTCTATGAGGTGCTGAGCAGGCATAACTTTTGCTTCTCATACTGCCGTTTTTGCTATATTCAACTCTCTTATCGTTTGATCACCACTCGTTACGCCAGAGAGACAAGCCTCGTGGCTTGTACCTGGTTCTCTCTTCCCCTTGTCCTTCTTCCATGGGCTTTGAGCTTAACCCATGTTGATATCCTTCTTAGATCCTGTCTCACTCCGTTCTCGTCCTGGACGATACCTCGAAGAGAATTAAACATCTGCTCTACTTTCCTTTGCCTTAATATCCTGGTCCTACCCACCCTTCAACTGGCCTTGCGCTTCTCGAAAGTCTTCGGCGAGAAGGACTGTCTTAATCTCTAATAATATTCGATAATGCGCACCATCAGCGGGTGACCTCGACAACTCCTGGGTACTGCCGGCTCACGCGAGTATCAAGCTAGGTTGGCACGGTGACCCCCCAAGGTCAAGACAACAGTAGGAGGACGCCGGCTGTTGAGATGATACCCAGGTCCTCGACGGTATGGGCGTTACTATGCCTGTACCTTTTATTTGACCTTGCAGCCGCCGGGCTGCTTCCAAGAGACGATCCTGTGCCCACAGTGACAGGCGTCACGACTACTAGTGAAGAGGATGGGACTCGATCTACTACTCCGACCACTTCTGTATTGATACAGACGAGCTCCGCAAACCCCACCGACAGTTCTTCGTCTGTAACGTCCACGGCATCGATTTCAACGACATTGGCGGCAACAGCATCAACTACAGTGTCGAGTGCCTCCTCACTTTCAACTGGGATCGATGGAACTGGGTCCCTCAATGAGACTTTGTTTAATAGTACGTCGCAAATCCTCCACCTGGGGATCTGGATAAAGCTCACAAGACTTATAGCCACTATACCAGCCGGACAACTTCCAATACAGCCGCGAGTTACGCCAGGATGGGGTGTTGCCGGCGTTATCCTCTTGGGATGTGGCGCAGTATACGCATTGATCGGGATGAAGAAGCAATGGCTTCATACATTCTTTTCCACCGCCTTCCTCGCGAGCTTATCAACTGCCGTTCTCATTGTATACGTCATGCCGGTTCCCGTCAGCAACGGGGTACAAGGAGCCTATGTTGTGGCCGTCGTATGTACGGGCGTCGTACTTGGCGGTGCCGCGATCATATTCAAAGAAATAACGGAGTGTATGGGTTGCGTTCTCGGCGGGTTTTGCCTGAGCATGTGGCTTTTGACTTTGCGAGAAGGCGGGCTCATACAGAATACCAGTGGCAAGATTGTCTTGATCGCGTGCTTTTCGGCAGGAACACCCATTCTTTACTTCAGCCACTATACCAGGCAGTATGCTCTCATCGGTTGTATTGCCTTCGGCGGTGCAACGGCGACTGTACTAGGCATCGACTGCCTCAGCAGGGCAGGTTTGAAGGAGTTCTGGGCCTACATCTGGGACTTGAACGACAATATCTTCCCGCTCGGAACTGTCACCTATCCTCTCACAAAGGGCATCAGGGTTGAGCTAGCAGCAACCATCATCATATGCCTCGCCGGAATTATTTCTCAACTAAAGCTGTGGAGAGTGATCCAGGAGCGTCGGGCGAAACGGGACGCCAAGCGAGCGGAAGATCGACGTCAGCTTGATGAAGAGGAGGAACAGGTGGGGAGACAGATTGAGGAGGCAAACGCACAGGACAGGGGCCAGTGGGAGGCTGTCTACGGCGAGAGGAACCGCGACGCTAGAGACTTGGAGAGTTCAGCAGACTCCGGTGTGGGCGATATGAGCAGCGAAAAGAGACTACGGCACAACAGCCACGGGACTGCCACTACCGGGACTCGACGAACGTCAGACATTGCTGAGCCTATCGAGATGGCAGATTTTCCCACAAGCGAGCAGGTTCCAGCTGTGCCACCAAAACCGAAAGCTGCAGCTCAAATGGTTATGGGAAAAAGCGAGAAGGACGGCGCAGTCACTGTCCGGGTCGCCGTGGATGAGGTTCCCAACGGTGAGAAGTCACCATCGCTTGAGGAACAGAGGAAAACCTGGGTGATAGGCGGCGATGGCGAGGCCCGCCAGGTCGTCACGTCTGTAAGGAACAGCTTGAAGTCTGTTCCTACCTCTCCGATTCCAAGCATTGTCCCGCTTCCCTTCAGAATTCCCGAGGGGCAGCCGGAAGACGACGACGGAGAGCGATCATCAGTGGCAACGTTCGCAGATGAGGATGGAGAGGTATTGGCGGGCGCACAGAGTAAGCGAAGCTCGTTTGCAAAGCGTCTGTCGGTTGGCAGTACAGAGCTGTTGCGGAGGTTGTCCAAGAAATCCTCAGACATGCTGGACGGATCGGAGCTTCGTCAGCGCGAGAGCGAAGAAGATCTAGTTGTACCGAAGGTGACCAACGACGACAACGAGTCCTTGGCCGCCACAATCGATGGGATGAGCTCAATTGGGGACGATCTAGCCTCAATTCATGGTACCGCCAGACCGGAAAGTATCGAGATCAAGGCCACGCTAGGGGGCCAGGAGCAGCCTGACAGCTCCTCACTGGAGCCGCCGCATGATGCAGAGGTTACGGGTGACAGGCCCGTGTCGATGTCCGGAACCATGTCGGCTGACGTGGTAAGGCCTAGAAGGTCTGAAGAACCGAAGGATGCGCAGTCGCTCGCTCAAGAACCTAGGTTATCGGTTGAAGTGACGCAGAAAGTGGCGGATGGCAGCCGAGATCTGGCTGACGAACTAAAGGCCAAGTCGGTCGCGTCTGTCGGCTCAAGTCGTGCAAGCTTGACTAAGGAGCGTCTGCCGCAGAGCCTGTCCCGCGTTGCCATGTCATACCGCACTAATGAATGGGCCAAACATCTTAGCACCGCCGATGCTCCGGCGATGGAGGACCTGGACGTGCATGAAGATCAAGGGCAAGCACCGGCTGCGGAAAAGGTTGCCGAAGCTCCGGCTCCTGTCAAGATTGAGGAACTCCAGCAAACAGCAGAGAACGGCGCCCCTCCTCCTGCGTTGCCTCGATCTGCTGCTTCTGCATCGGCGTATCCGACGTCCCCGACAATTCTAACACGGGCAAATTCCCAGAGTTCAGCCGTCGAGTCTGTCCACGCAGGGGTCTTGCCGAGTCAGTCCCAAGGGAGGAATGGTCTCAATCCTCCTTCTCCGACAAGTGGTCTACCGGGACCGCATCCCCGCCCCGGTCGGCGAACATCCAACATCATTGCCGAGCCTATTGCAGAAGAAGGTGACTATGAGCCGACCACGAGTAGCTCGGCTCCAAGCATTAGTTCGGGGCGTAATTCCATGAGCGCCCCTTCAAATTCCTTCGAGCCAGGCGTTCTTAACCGCCCGCCAGTCCCCGGTGTGGTCTCCTACTCCAGCCCACAGACACTACTCGGCAAGCGTGAGATGCTTTTGCGCAGGGTATCTGGTAACTCACCACCAGGCTCCATACAAGGCATGGTCGTTCCTCCATCTAGCTCTCACAACTCGTTTTCGCCAGTATATGCGAGAGCCCCGGGGGCTTCGAGCGCCTCACCTGGCGGTATTGACGCGGATGATCTTCCGCTTAGCCAGCGCCGAGAGCTCATCCGCCAGAGCAGTCTTCTCAGCTCTCGACCATCCAGTGCTTCTATGAACCAGATGGGTATATCAGGCGCACCGTATTCCACGGTTAATGCCACCGCCGTACCCTTCGACTCGCACCAACCTCAGCGCAGCTCCACACTGCCCAGTGCAGCGGTGCGTGATGCGCGGCTCGCCAGCTTCAGGCAATCCGTGTCAGCGGATCTCAGGGCCGGTACGCCCATCATCCAGTCTGGCACCAACGGCAGGGAGACGCTGCTCGCCGGAGGTGGAGCATTCGGCTTCTCATCACCAACACCCCTAGCAGCAACCAACCGCGACGCTGAGGTCCGTCAGAACATCGATATGCAGCGAAATATCCTCCTGAGTCAGCGGGAAGCTGAGGCGCAGCGCCGGGAAATGGAGCGGCTGCAGAAGGAGGCGGGAGACAGGGCGTTCGAGGAGCGTATGCGGCGCGGCGAGCTGCTTGATGTGCACAGAGAGGCGATGCGCAGGATGCAGAGAGGCGCAAGGTAGATTTAATCCGCCTTTAAGATACTTGGTCCCGGAGAAGTCGCTCTGTCTAGACGCCTGAGTCACTTGCCCAAGGGAGACTCTCGATAGGGCAATTTCTTTCTTGAGGATACCCGATACCCCCGTCTTTTCCTTCGTTTTTGTTCAGTCTATTGGGAAGAGGGGAGTTTGGATATACCAGAGGTCTTAGATATAGAAGACTTGCCGGCTCAGTGGTGCAAAAAAAGGCCAGGACGAATGCGAAGGACACCGGAGTGAGGATCTAGGATACAGCAAAACGGAAAATTGACGGCCAGGGGGATCAAGGCGGCGTCAACATGGCCCCCTTGTTGGATAGGGGGCCAATCCATCTAACCGACAATTCCTTCACTACATGTATATATATGTATATGCGTCTATATGCACTCGATACACAAAGTCACTCGTTGCCCCTACCAGACACCTGTTTGTTCCATCTGTCGAGATACCAGTACTATTATGCTGTGCCTATAATAGGAACTCTTACACGAGAACTGCGCAAATTGCAGGCTGGGAAGACCTGGCCGAAGGAGTGGGAGGTCCGGGTCGTGCACCGAGACATCAAGAGGCCGTCACGGAGATCCAGCAAGGGAGAGCAGCAGACGAAGAAGCGGAAGGTAGAGGCCAGAGCCGCCGACCGCGATGGCTCAGCAGTCTGACTGAGCCTGAGTCCTCTCAGACCCGACGGGATATATGAGAATATAAGCCGTACGGAGTACAGAGCAGACACTCGCACTCCTCGGCAGAGTCGGCATGCACACACGCATATCTCCAGTAGCGGCTCGGCCCTGCAAGATAAAGTCGACCTTCCTTTAGCGGGAGATCGCCGCCGCCCCTAGCGAGGCGCCGGCCGACGTCGGTCGCCCGGAGCCGGTAATAAGCCGGCCGCGCCCCGTTGGCGTGCCTTGCGTGCTCGACCGCGATAATCACATCCGAGGCTTTCAAGATGCAATCGACAGAAAAGTTTTGCCGTCGTGAGCTGCTCTCCGGGTGAGAACTGAAACTTCTGCGTCCCAGTTCTCGGCGCCATGTCCTGCTGGCCGTCCCGGAGTGACAATCATGGCGGGAGAGATCTCTGCAGAGAAGCCCCGGAAAGGGGCCGTCGAATCAAATAAATATCTCGCGCTCCTCGTGCGGACAGCCAACGTGATAGTGGCCCAGTGGCTTGTCATCGGGTTTGGACTGAGCTGTGTTCTGGCTTACTACTTTCCAAGTGCGTCACTCTCTTTCTGAATGGCTGCATTCCCTCCCTCTGACCTCTGATCAGCCGCTGACAGCCAGCCCTGCAGATGTCGCAGCCCACGGCGGGATCATTAGGTCCCAGTGGAGCATCCTCTACGGGGCCGTGGCCTTCATCTTCCTCGTCAGCGGCCTGCAGCTGCCGCGCGAGAAGCTCCGGCGCAACCTGACCAACTGGCGCCTGCACGCCATCACGCAGGGCGTGAGCTTCGTGCTCATCCCCCTGCTGCAGCTCATCGTCGTACAGATCGCCATCGCCGCGGGCGACCTCTCCAGCGGCACCATCGACGTCTCCGTGCTGGTCGGCATGGTGGTCGTCAGCTGCCTGCCCACGACGGTCGCCTCCAACGTGGTCATGACGCGCAGCTCCGGCGGCGACGACGCCGCCGCCATCATCGAGGTCGTGCTGGGCAACGTCTTCGGCTCGTTCCTCTCGCCGGCCCTCGTCTACGCCTACCTGCCCTCGCAGAGCCAGTTCGACGCCTGGCGGCCCGCGAGCCCCAGCACCCTGGGCCACATGTACGCCGGCGTCGCCATGCAGCTCGGGTGCAGCGTGCTGGCCCCGCTGGCGGTCGGGCAGGTGGTGCGGTTCCTGTGGGAGAGACAGGTGACGTGGATGCTGGAGAAGTTCTACCTGACGAAGCTGTCGACCTTCTGTCTTATACTTCTGGTGTGGTAAGTGTAGCACATCGACTTGTGGACCTCTCAAGAGGACAAAAACCACCTTGCTGCACTCGAACGCTGACATGAGGCGATCCCTAGGACAACCTGGTCCGGCGCCTTCCAGACCGGCGCCCTGCAGCAGCTCCCGGCCCGCTCCATCATCTTCGACGTCTTCATCAACATCGCCATGTACGCCGTCTTCACGCTCTGCTGCTTCTACCTCGCGCGGCCGCCGCACGCCCTCGTCCGCCTGCTCAACCGGCATCTCGCCGACTCGCCCGCCGCGAGGCGGCACGCGCCGGCGGCGCTCAGGCGGGCCCTGCGGGCGCGGCGCATGCCCAAGGCGCAGGTGGTGGCGGTGTGCTTCTGCGGCGCGGCCAAGACGACGAGCCTGGGCATCCCGCTGGTGACGGCGATGTGGAGGAAGGCCGACGACCTGACGCGCGCGTACGTGCAGATCCCCGTGCTGCTGTACACGATCGAGCAGGTGTTCATGGCGCAGGGGCTGGTGTACTTCTTCAAGTGGTACCTGCGGAAGGGGGAGGGCGACGAGGAGAGCTCGGGCGCCGACGATGAGGAGGCGGCTGTGGTTGCGGTTCGGAACGACGGCGACAGGACGGGTGTCGTGGAGGGCCGGGATGAGATCAGCAGCGATGGTCGGAGCCTGGACGGGGAGGATACGAATAGAGCGGTGCCGGAAACGAAGGAATCTTGATTTACTGGGCTAATGCATGATGGGCTGGCGAAGCCAATAGACTGTTTAGATCTTTAGACGATAGACTCAGCGGAATGATACCCATTGTCGATCTCGCCTCGTACCAATCCGCCATTGTCAAGCCGAATTGAGAGTCACCGACTGGAGGACTAAGGACTGGCCGGAGGCCGCGTGTTACTTACAATGCTCTCTTTGATAAGACTACCACCTCCTTCTGCATACACTCGGCACCAGCATCAAAGCTACCACCATGCAAAAGCAGGGAGAACCGGCAGGATTGGCGGTATCTCAATTCTTAGAGCCTCGAAATCCCATGGCTCCCCTGAATATCCACTTGCGAACACGTCCCTCGGAAGGTATCCCCCGCTAGCATGGGCGTTCCGATGAGGATGCGAGGTAGCGGGTGGGGATGCCTTCGAATGTCACCCACCATAAGTAGCCGTTTCGCCTGTTCGACGAGTTTCTCATTCGAGTTATATGGCCGACGTGCCTTCAATGCTGCCAGATCGTCCGAATCGGCCTCGCCTCTCCCCATGACCTCTCGCCCAGTCCCGCGCGCAAATCTCCTTCGCAGGGAGGCGCGTCCCACCTGACCTGGTAATCCGCACCGCGTCCCCTGGTCACCACGACTATGAAGTCGCCGTTAGGTTCCACGTCGGGGTCAAACGGCTCGTCTGGCTGTACCAGCACCCTGTCCACGCCCCGATCGGAATAGATCCGTACGGACGCCCCAGAATCCGCCCCATCCCTCTCCGCGAGGACCTGTGCCCAGAAACGCTGCATCTCTACGCACGAGAGCTTGAACTTAGCGAGGAACAGCAGAGGACCGTCGCAGACGCACCGGAGGCGCTTCCAGCCAGAGCCCCGCGCCACCAGTTCGCCCAGTGTCCGGAGCAGGTCCGACGAGTCATACGAGGCTGTCACTGTGAGCTCCTCTAGACGTAGCCCCGTGAACAGACGCATCACGCCGCCGACGAAGAAGACCTTGCCCTTGCTGATGATGGTCTTGTCGAAACACCTCAGGCCGTCGCCGCGAACGCGTATGTACCGGATGTCGGCCATGCTCAGGTGGGGAGGCAGGGAGGTCAGCTTGTCGAGCATGGCCTCCAGGCTCTCAAAGTGCAGCAGCGCCTTGCTGAGCCACTTCTTTCCGAGCTCGAGGTAGATACGCCGACAGGTGTAGATGATGGCGAGCTTGTGAGGCCTGCGTATCGTCATGCCTTCGCGCACGGCATCGAGCTTCCGGTGGCCGAATGTGAGGGGCGTCATTCTCCATAGGATTGTGTATACCTCATCCCGGAGCTCTTGAGGCAGTCTAAAAAGGGGACATCGAGACTGCCCCTGACAGGAAGCTGTGTTCCCAGCTATTGTGTCCTTAGGATTCCTGTATTGCCTGACTGGCAACATCGTGCCCGGTAGATGTCCCTCCATGGCGCCTCGCAGGCGGGATTGTCGCAGCCTTCTAGAACGGAACCGAAGTTGCCATACACCTAGGGGATGCGGAGGGGACTGAGAAGCTGCAGGTTGTTTTTCAACAAGCACAACCTGAACTCATACCTGATTCCATGGGTGATCCCGTTTTAAAGTATTCACTTACATCTTAGTCTCGTTGCACGCCTGGTCGTACTCTGCAACTCTTCAGGCCCAAGTCATGACGACACACTTGTTTGCTCGCTAGTCCGTCAACTGAAGCTCATTTCTGCAGGCGGGCGACCTAAAAGCGGCCACGCGGAAGAGTCTTTGTTCAGCGGCACGCCCAATGGGCAGCATGACTCGCACATTTCCAGGAAGCAGTTGGCCGACAGAGACACAGACCGGAAAAGACGCCCTTGACACCGTACACCACCTACTGCCCGGAAGACTGGCTGTGGCTTGCAGGCGCCCAACCTTGCGGCCATTCACACAACTAGCACCGATCGGCGTAGCTCACTTGAACAACGCCATAGGAGCGGTATAGCCCTTGCACGGAAGCAAGTGAGCTCGGCCCGGGTCGAACAGAGCAAACTAGTGACGCGGGGGATCGCAACCGATGAGCCGGTACTCCCACCGACCTGGTTCTCCTTCCCGCGGACGTGTGTTTGCTCCTGATGGTAGGCCGCCACTGCGGCTGTCTTGACGGTACGCAGCGAGAGGGGTTGCGCAGTATGTCATTCATCCCGAACCAGGAGGGACATACTTCAGAGACAATCACGAGACTCTCAAACAGTGAGATTGCTCCGGTAGAAGAGATAGTACAGATGCCTTCGACAACTCAAGGTGTTGGATGAATTAGCAGCATTAATGGTTCGCCTAGCAGCGCTACCTATTGACTGGTATCAGCTATAGGGACTGCAAACAGCAGAGCTGTCAAAGGACTAAACACGCTAGAGGCACAAGGGTTCCCTCGGATAGATAGGGAAGAGCCATTGATTAGAGTAGGAGAGTGAGACAACACAATCCTCATTCGTGATGAGGTTGGTGGATGGAGCTGAGTCGGTGCCTCTCGGCAAGCGGGTCTGGGCGCCTATGCTGTCATGGCTTCACTAGAGCAGAGCAGAAGCGGCTATGCCCCACTGACGGCAAATAGACTTGGTGATGACAGCTTCACGGAGACGAGACAAGGAGGACTGAGAGGCGCACACGCCCAGGCAGGTAGGTTGCTACACAGTAGAGCGAAGGGAGTGAGGCCATCGTGAGGGGGTGGCGGCGTGCGTTGCAGCGGCAACCTGGCGATGGAAATGCAAAGAAACAACCTGGAAGGCGAGCGAAGGCAGCGAAGGTGCTTGACGTCTCCTGAACAGATTTGCCCCGCCATGCCCGCGTCCCCCTGTGCGCCCCGTTTCGTCCCGCGTAAAGTGGTGATACTTAGTGGTTCGGCCAATCACAGCTCTGACTGCCGCCTGTTTCTGTGTGTGTCTCTCACCTGGAGCTTCTGCCCCAAGTAGAAAACCCCAAAACCGAAAGGCATTACTGATCGCCATCCTTCCTCGGTTGCGTTTTCCTCAACCCCAACCAAAACAGACGCCCTTCTCAACCGGTGGTTTTGAGTTCCTCAAACAGCCACTCTCACAACGGCAAGCCCAAACAACAGACGCGCTACAGCACCGCTGCACGCAAAGCTGCAGACATGAGCTTTGATCACCCGCTTCACGGCGGCTGCTCCTGCGGCCGAAATCAATACATCATCCAAGTCCCCCGAAATGCCAGTGAACGGGCACAGGTCCTGTTCGACACCCAGCCCTCACAGCGTAAGTTCATCTCCTCGCTCCTGCTATGACGGACACTCTTTTTTGCAGCTTGTTGCTCCCCAATTGAGCAAACGGACCGCAGACCACGACAAGTGCTGACCCAGCCGTGTCTGACCAGGCCTCCCCCTCGCCAGCCCCCTAACCGCCTTCATCCGCGTGCCTCTCACGTGGTACCACAGCGCGACCTTTGCCCACTTCCCCGACGAGACACGCTCCATGATCCGCCGGGTCTACGAGAACCCCTTCGAGCAGCACGCGAAGCGCCACTTCTGCGGCTTCTGCGGCACCCCGCTGTCCTACTGGTCCGAGGAGCCGCGGAGCGAGGCCGACTACATCCAGCTCACCCTCGGCAGCCTCCGCCGCGAGGACCTCCTCGACCTGGAGGACCTCGGCCTAATACCCGACTCCGAGAGCGAGAGGGAGCCCACCGGAAGCCGGTCCGGGACCAGCACGCCCGAGGAGCAGCGGCTCACCCGCGCGCGGGAGACGCTCAGCGTGCCCTGGTTCGACAGCATGGTGGCGGGCAGCAGACTGGGCAAGCTGCGCACGAGCAAGGGCAGCCGGCAGAGCAGTGACGGACGGACGAGAGTGGAGTGGGAGATTGTCGAGTGGACAGAAGACGACGGCGATTCGCCCAGCCTCGGCAAGAGGAAGGTCGGTGAGATGGAAGGCGCCGACAACACTGTAGAGATGGAGGTTGTCCGTCACTGAAGTCCCGTGCTCGAAGTCACAGGGGGCTTCGACAGCCATAGGACAAAGCCGAGGCCTCCTTGCCCGGGGGTTCGTGGTTGCTGTTGAAGTCTCGCTTGCTTTCGCTGGTATCGGCCGCGGCGGCCCGGGTGGTCATGTTCGCAACGGCCACTGCCTTACTGTGAATCCGTCATGCTTACCGCAGAGCTGACGGCTATGCCTGCCATCGACACCGAGGCGGGGACCAGTACGCTTTACGAAGTCTGGCTTGGGATGCAGGCTCGATCTTGTCATGGTGTAGGTGTGTATAATAATATTATGGGGCGCGGCCAGGCAAGGCCTGACGCGGAAGCGGAGAGCCAAGCCGAATACCGCAGGCTCAGAGGCGTTTCTGGAGGCTCAGGATGGTTGCTTGTTGGGGGGCCTGAACGAATATGAGGGAAAGCGGAATGAAAATATCGGAGTCAGCAAAAAGTAGAGTAGAACGGCGATCGTTAATGTGAGGTTGTTAATCCCGGCCGCCCTCCGTACCGGTACTCGCTACATGATACGCCAGCCTCATCATGTGCCCATCTTCAACTCTGGGTCTTGTATTCAGCCATCAGACCCGTTCAGGTACTCCCTCACAGAAGCAGATCCGGTGACTTGCCCCGTCGTGCCGTGTCCCTCCCGCTTCACCGCCGGCCAGCCGACGATTTACCGGCCGCTGCTCCCGGGTTCCGCGCCAAACAAACTCGGGGAGTCGTCCATACTCTGCCTCCTGGCGCCTGTTGTCGGTACTGGTACCTGACAAACCGGTATGGGACGGGACCGGAGACCACGGCTGCACGAAACATATAACACAAGCGAGATATATGCGTTTCAGGCAAAGGCGCACTCCAGACGCTGATGCTGGAGGCAGCGGCCGATAGGAACCCGAAACCCCGTGGGTGAAGGCCCCCCAAAACCCCAATATCGGGGCCACGCCGTTTTACCGAGGTTTAGGCGGGCCTTCCGTGAGGCGAGGGCACACGCGCCAACTGGTCCGGCTTGACGGGCCGCGTGTTTGCCTGTGTGCACAGGCGCGAGATGGGGACTGTCTGGACACATGGCACGGGTGACCTGATCCTCTTGGCTGGAGAAGCACGCAACACTCAGGGCACCAGACATCGATCTCATAACAAGGCTACTATACGCCTCGGATGCAGGGTACCTTTAGGGTGCTGTTGCTGCTGATGCTGGGGACCATCGGCGCTACTCCACGGAGGCAGGGCGAATGCAGAGCAGGCGATGTACCGTAACCCCAACTGCATGCGAGTCTCGCATCCCTGGTCTAGGTACGGAGAACCGTGAGTAGTGTAGATGGCACGAAGGCCCGTCTTGTCGCTGCTCCTCCTCAGCTCGTGCCCGTCCCTGTATTTTACCCCGCGGTGGGGGTCCTTTCTCCCCCCTCCTGCGGTCCCTTGCTGTAGCTGTATTCCGGCCCTTTCTCAAGCTATGCCTAGCTTTTCTCGGCCACGACGGTCCGGCACGGAAGAATTGGGAATAACCCACATCTCAATCTAATACAGGAAGCCGCGCATGTTTCGAGGCCGACGGTAAGAAACACGAGAGGTGTTGGTAAACCGCCTACTCACATGCGTATAAAGATGCCCTCATCCCCGGGCTTCCAGTCGTAGAACTCGCTCCACCTCTTCTGTTATTGTTTACATTGGTTCCGTTATTGTCAACTAGAAACACCACCTATCTGTGTCACATAGAGTTCTAGAGTTGAGGTCAAGGTGAGACACCTCATTGCATCTCTCTTCTATGGACAAGAGTGTGTAATCACACGACGACGCTTTGCGTCTGTGTCTGTGGAGACCGCCTTCTGTGTTGAGGCTGACCTCTCGCAGTGAAGCACAGTGATACAGCTCTGCAACTCAACCACAACAAAATCAACGTAACCTCTGCAGACTGTCAAGGCCTGTCGCGCCTGGACAGATAAATCGACCATGTCTCTGCCAAAAGACTTCACGTGGGGCTTCGCCACAGCTGCGTGAGTTTACCCGGTTTGGCCCCCGGCTTTAAACCGTCGGCTGTCTGCTAACCCGCAGAATCAGGTACCAGGTCGAGGGCGCCGTTGAGGACGAGGGCCGTGGCCCGTCCATCTGGGACACCTTCTGCAAAATCCCTGGCAAGATCGCCGATGCCAGCTCCGGCGCCGTCGCGTGTGACTCGTACCACAGGACCAAGGAGGATATTGACCTCTTGAAGTCGCTTGGCGCGACCTGCTACCGTTTCTCCATCTCCTGGTCGAGAATCATTCCCCTCGGCGGCCGCAATGACCCCATCAATCAGAAGGGGATTGACCACTACGTTAAATTTGTCGATGACCTGCTAGAAGCCGGCATTGAACCCTTCATCACCCTCTACCACTGGGACCTCCCCGATGGCCTGGACAAGCGCTATGGCGGCCTCCTGAACAAGCAGGAGTTCCCTCTCGACTTTGAGAATTATGCTCGCGTCCTGTTCAAGGCAATCCCCAAGTGCAAGCACTGGATCACCTTCAACGAACCGTGGTGCTCCTCCATCCTGGGCTACAACACCGGCTACTTCGCGCCGGGCCACACCTCAGACCGCACCAAGTCCGCCATCGGTGATTCTACGCGGGAGCCTTGGCTCGTCGGCCACAACCTGCTGCTGGCCCACGGCCGCGCCGTCAAGGCCTACCGCGAGGACTTCAAGCCCACCCAGGGCGGCGAGATCGGCATCACCCTCAACGGCGACGCCGTCTACCCCTGGGACCCGGAGGACCCCGAGGACGTCGAGGCCTGCGACCGCAAGATCGAGTTCGCCATCTCGTGGTTCGCCGACCCCATCTACCTGGGCGACTACCCGGCCTCGATGCGCAAGCAGCTCGGCGACCGCCTGCCGACCTGGACGCCCGAGGAGATCGCCCTGGTCAAGGGCTCCAACGACTTCTACGGCATGAACCACTACACCGCCAACTACATCCGCCACAAGACGGGCGTCCCGCCCGAGGACGACTTCCTCGGCCACCTGGAGACCCTCTTCTACTCCAAGAAGGGCGAGTGCATCGGCCCCGAGACCCAGTCCTTCTGGCTGCGGCCCAACCCCCAGGGCTTCCGCGACCTGCTCAACTGGCTGTCCAAGCGCTACGGCTACCCCAAGATCTACGTGACCGAGAACGGCACGTCGGTCAAGGGCGAGAACGACCTGCCACTCGAGAAGGTCCTCGAGGACGACTTCCGAGTTGAGTATTTCGATGGGTATGCGAAGGCTATGGCCCTGGCTTCGTCCGAGGACGGCGTCAACGTCAAGGGGTATATGGGATGGTCCCTGATGGACAATTTCGAGTGGGCAGAGGGTTTCGAAACGAGATTTGGCGTTTGCTATGTGGCTTACGCAGATGAGCAGAAGAGATATCCCAAGAAGAGTGCGCAGAGCTTGAAGCCGCTGTTCGACAGTCTGATCAAGAAGGACTAGAGGAGTGGAACTTGGCGATGTAGTTATTTGCTTAATCCGCGGAGTCTTCTGAAGCAGACAGGATTTCTGGAAATGTGAGATTGCTTGCTAAAATATTGCTCTGTTTGTTTCTATCAGTCTGAAGCTCTCATCGCACACCGGAAGTCTTGCGGTGTGAGCCGCCGAGGCCCCTGATCCCGGATCCGGCCCGGGCTAAAGTGGGGCCGTGTCGCTGACCATCGCCTCACCGTGGGTTTGCTCACCTCAGAAGTTTAACGGCATCGTCCGGCCTGTCAGCAAGGGTTGAGATCCACTAACTACCCACGCTAGTAACTGCCTTGCATTCTTTCTCCAGCATTGAGCCTGCGAACATGCTAAAGCAGAAACCCCAGCTTTCGCACCTAACCGATAGCCGCGGCAGAGTGCGCGTGTGTAGCGAGACTAACCGAGACGGTGTTGGGATGTGGCAATAGCAAAGTCGCCAGGTGATTCAAATATTGAGATAATGCATTAGGTATCTCTCATTATATCCCGCGAAGTCCTCTCGGCTCACATCTACCGCGGCTTAGCTATTTCTCACCTCGCCACGCTGTGAGCCACACTACTTTGGTATCTATCTACAACATCCACAATAACCCCCCGGCATTCCTCAGGATTCCTTAATCATTCCACCTTGGCCATGTTCCTTACACTGTCTATTAATGCCTTAAGTGAGCTTGGCAGCCTTTCTTCCGACCCTGAAGCAAGGATTCGTGGGCAGACCAGTGACGGTGAGGCTGGGAATCTGGGGCTGCGGATGCAGATGCGGGGTGTGGGGTACGGTGTCCAAGGGGTCGTCGGACCGAGGGAGTCGGGGCCCCGGGGACCTGGAAGTATAACTGTGTGCCAGTAAAAGGAGTTCCATCCACCCTCCCTTTCAGCTCTGAAGCTCCCATTTCTGTCCTGGACGAACTCCAGCTGCGTGCCTCATTGCCGATCTCACCAACTTCGTATAATACAGAAACGCAGCGTCACAGGCACAGCAACAAGCCGCCAGATTCAAGTACCACATCCCTTGACGGACTGCGGGGTCAACCGTCTTTGTCTTCCGCGGAGCTCGGAGGACTGCCGTTCTTCTCGCTCGTATTTCTTCCGTCTGCTTTGAATCTGTCCAAAACCGTGTCACAATGTCCGGACCCCCGTCCCGCCTGAAGGGCATACTCGGACACCTCTGGTCCCCGCCCAAGGAGACCCCGGGGGTGTTCGACCACGGCCACCACATCCACCAGCTCTCCCCGACCTCCTTCCTGGAGCGCGCCGCGGCCATCGAGCCCGACGCGGAGGCCATCTACCACGTGACGACCAACGGCCAGGTCCTGCGGCGGTCGTACATCGAGTTCGCGGACCGGGCGCGCGGGCTGGCCTACTACCTGAAGAGCAAGGGGTTCCGCCGGGTGGGCATCCTGGCGCCCAACACGCCGGCGTTCCTCGAGTCCGTCTACGGAATCGTCGCGGCGGGGGGCGTGGTCGTGCCGGTCAACTATCGGCTCAAGACGGCTGACATCTCCTACATCTTTGACTTTGCCGAGGTGGAGGCCATCATCGTCGACGCGGAGTATGAGCACTTGCTTGATTCCTTCAAGGAGTCGCACCCCAACGTAACCCTGATAATAGATACGGTGAGTGACTGACAACGGATATCCTCTCATGGCCGCCATGAGCTCGTTGATCGGCAACCAACTCTGAGACTAACACCGGATTAGGATACTGACGCCACGGAGGGTGAACTGAGCGGTCCCTTCGACGAGGTAGTACTGAAAGGATTGAATATCGATCATGAGAACGGCAGCAAAGGCTGGGGCGGGCTCCATGCGCAATGCGATAACGAGGATGACATGATCGCTATCCCCTTCACGTCAGGCACCACGTCCAGGCCCAAAGGCGTCATCTTCACGCACCGGGGAGCCTACCTCGCAGCTCTGGCGAACGCCATCGAATCTGGGCTGAACTTCCATGAAGGGCGATGCAAGTATCTGTGGACTCTTCCCATGTCAGTATAATTCACTTCTCATAGATAGCGAGCGCTGCTGACATTCACCAGGTTCCACGCCATGGGCTGGACCTTCCCGTGGTCCATCGTCGCTGTGCGAGGCACGAACGTCTGCCTGCGCAAGATCGACTACCCTCTGATCTGGCGGCTCCTCAAGGAAGAGGGAATCACGCACTTCAACGCCGCGCCCACCGTCAACACGCTCCTGTGCGCGTCCCACGAGGCCGAGCGGCTCCCCCACAAGGTGCGCGTCACCGTCGCCGCGAGCCCGCCGACGGCGCACCTCTTCGAGCAGATGACGGACCTGAACCTGCACCCGGTGCACGTCTACGGCCTGACGGAGACGTACGGGCCCATCACCAAGGGCTACGTGCTGCCGCAGTGGGACGCGCTGCCCAAGCACGACAAGTACGCGCTCATGGCGCGGCAGGGCCACGGCTTCGTGACCAGCCTGCCCATCCGCATCGTGAAGACGGACCAGCCGGAGGGCGTGCTGGTCGACGTGGCCAAGGACGGCAAGGAGATCGGCGAGATCGTCTTCTTCGGCAACATCTGCTGCAAGGGCTACTACAAGGACCCCGAGGCGACGAGGAAGCTCTTCGCGGGCGGCGCCCTGCACTCTGGCGATCTGGCGGTGTGGCATCCGGATGGGTCGGCGCAGATCCAGGACCGGGCCAAGGATATCATCATCTCAGGTGAGTTTGCCCAGCTGACGGATGGTTGGCACCAGGCTCTTCGCTTCGAAGTTTTCCGCTGACAGACTTTCTCCCTCAGGTGGCGAGAATATTTCCTCGGTCGCTCTGGAGAGCATGCTCGTCGAGCACCCGGACGTCCTGGAGGCGGGCGTCGTTGCCGTCCCCGACTCGCACTGGGGCGAGAGGCCCAAGGCCTACATCACGGTCAAGGAAGGGAAGAGCCTCGCGGGGCAGGACGTGATCGACTGGGCTAAGCACCAGAGCTCCATCAGCAAGTTCATGGTTCCCAGAGAGGTCGAGCTCGTGAAGGAGCTGCCCAAGACGAGCACAGGCAAGATCAAGAAGAACGTGCTCAGGGAATGGGCGAAGCATGGCCACAAGCAGTAGTTTCTTCCGGGCAATCCAAGCGGTCTGCGGCGTGTCGGGACAGCAGCGTGTTTTGGGGAGAAAAGCGTGCAAATCCACGAATCTCTTGAGCTCATTTGTATGCTAGGCTGGAGAGGTAGCTCAACATGAATCAGAGCAGCGCATCTGCATCTCACCAAATTTGGCCGCTCGCTTCTCGGAAGTGGACGTTTATGTTCGTCGCAGACAGCATCTCCAAGCATCTCTGCCTAGACTTGTCGCTCGTTTAATATGCAGCCTCCAGGACGGCGTATACACACATACAACTGGTAGAAATTGACATCCAAGCTTTGAAACTGGCCCAGAGCGATCC
Organism: Pleurostoma richardsiae; assembly: GCA_030052745.1. Classification (NCBI taxonomy): domain Eukaryota; kingdom Fungi; phylum Ascomycota; class Sordariomycetes; order Calosphaeriales; family Pleurostomataceae; genus Pleurostoma; species Pleurostoma richardsiae. The sequence goes on from JANBVO010000043.1 coordinate 168,591, forward strand.
TTTGGAAGATCGATCACACCCACCATTCCTCTACTCTTCCTCACATCCTGGGCAAGCCCAAGACTGCAATGAAAAGCTGTTCGCGTCGCTCGGAGGCAGTGTAAGACCGAGGACACAGTGGAAGCCAGTCATGGGCAAGCCCAGCGGACCGTCCTCCCAGTGGCAAAAATAGGAATAATCACGATTGTACTCCGTAGAGCACTTTCAGAGATTAAACTGAAAAGAACAGATACTACACTTGATCTAAGCCAAAAGGCAAAGAGAGCTAAAGAGAAAAGAAGAGAAACCGAGCAAGTTCGGGGGGAGCGGTTGGCGCTTTATATATGACCTGCACTTGGTCTGTGCGAGGGAGCAGCGGGTATTCTGCCGATTTTCACCGCTTTTTAGCTTCCCAGCTGTAAGCCACTCGCCCCACAGCTGCCACGCCTAGACGCCAAACCAGCAAGAGCCTGCGAGCTAAGGCACCTTGCCGCACGTGCCACCCAATTAAAGCTCCCTAGCAGAGGCGCGTTTGCTGCACCTCTAAGTCGCGACAGGCTGCGAAGCTGCGATTTTTACCCTCCGCCACACCTTACGCCGGGCCTCTCTACTATCGCCTATCACTAAATCACTAAACGATTCAACCATCGACTACCGGCTGTTCTGATTGCCAGGACAGGATACCGCTGGGATGGCTGCTATGTGAGTCCTAGTTCGGCTTTGTCCTTACCAACCTTGCTAGGAGACGAGCGAGCGAGCCTGGCGCCTGCCTCTCTTGTTCCTCCCCTCTCGCAGTATCCGTTGCTGACCATCGTCGCGTCGCGCAGTGAGAGTTTCGACAACATCCACCTGGATTTGTCCAAGGAGCCCGGAAAGTGCAGATTCGCCGAGACTGGTCTTGGATGGAAGCCTGCGAGCGGCGGCGACACATTCACACTCGACCAGGCCAACATCGCTGGCGCACAGTGGAGTCGGGCGGCGCGGGGCTACGAAGTGAAGATCCTGCAGCGCAACTCGGGCATCACTCAGCTAGATGGCTTCCAACAAGAGGTTCGAAGGCATCTCACCAGATATCACGCAGGAGGCGGACAGCTGACTTCAGGCAGGATTATGAGCGTTTGAGCAAGATCTTCAAGAACTGGTACAGTCACAACCTCGAGAATAAGGAACATTCGCTCCGAGGATGGAACTGGGGCAAGACCGAGTTCGGCAAGGCGGAACTCACCTTCAATGTCCAAAACCGACCGGCCTTCGAAATTCCTTATTCGGAGATATCTAACACCAACCTGGCGGGCCGGAATGAGATCGCAGTCGAGTTTGCGCTGAGTGAGGATGGAAAGACGAATGGCCATGCCAATGGCAAGGGACATCGAGCGGCTGCCGGGAAGGATCAGATGGTAGAGATGCGTTTCTACATCCCTGGCACGACGACCCGAAAGGAGGCCGAGGGCGAGGATGCCGGCAGCGATGCCGATGAGGAGGAGAAGAATGCCGTAACACTATTCTACGACACCCTTATCGAGAAGGCGGATATTGGCGAGACTGCGGGTGATACGATCGCTACCTTCCTTGATGTCTTGCATCTCACACCCAGAGGACGCTTCGACATCGACATGTACGACAGCTCCTTCCGTCTCCGGGGCAAGACATACGACTACAAGATCCAGTACGAGGCTATTAAGAAGTTCATGGTACTCCCAAAGCCTGACGAGCTGCACTTCATGCTCTGCATTGGACTGGATCCTCCCCTGAGACAGGGTCAGACCAGATACCCTTTCGTGGTCATGCAGTTCAAGAAGGATGAAGAAGTCACACTGGACCTCAACCTTTCCGAGGAGGAGTTGAACGGCAAGTACAAAGACAAACTGCAGGGCCATTACGAGCAACCTCTCCACCAGGTAGTTGCTTGGATCTTTAGGGGCCTCGCAAATAAGAAGGTCACCACACCAGCCAAGGATTTCACCACGTAAGTGCACCATGGGTTTACCCTAGCCGAATCGACCTGTGAGCTGACAAGGAGTGTAGGCACCGTGGTCAATTCGGAATCAAATGCTCCATCAAAGCCAGTGAGGGCTTCCTGTACTGCTTGGAGAAGGCATTCATGTTTGTGCCCAAACCGGCGACCTACATCTCGTACGAGCAGACACAGTCAATCACCTTCTCTCGTGTCGGTGGAGCCGTCTCTGCACTGTCGACGTTCGATATCACAGTCCACCTGAAGAATGGCGCGGGATCCTCCCAGTTCAGCAACATTAACCGTGAGGACCTGAAGGGTCTCGAGAGCTTCTTCAAGCTTAAGGGTCTGCGTGTCAAGAACGAGATTGACGAAGACGCGAACATGCTAGCTGCAGCTCTCCGGGAGGAGGCGATGCTTAGCTCAGATGAGGAGGTGGTTGGTGCCAACGCCGACCGTGGATCGGCCGATGAGGACGAGGAGAGCGTGGACGAGGACTTCCGCGCCGAGTCGGAGAGTGATGTGGCGGAAGAGTACGATTCCAACCACGAGAGCGACGAGTCTGACAGCGCCTCGGGCGGCGAGAGTGATGTCGACAACCAGGTTGACGACGAGGACGAAGACGAGGATGAGGAAGAGGAGCGACCAAAGAAGAAGAAGAAGACGTAGATGGGTTAGTCCAGCTCGTCCGTCGATGTCTAGTCTCTAGATGGGTTGTCTACGCTGGTGAGGATGGCGGCGTTACGGTTTCAGGGTTGACATAGCCGGCATAGGCACTTGGGCCGCCGACGGAAAATTGTGATACTTGTATTTGATACCTGCAGCATAGCAATGCAAATGGTCTTGCGTCGTCGCAAGACTGGGTTGATGGACAGACTCGGCTCCAAGGTGTGAGCCATCCATTTCGAGACGCTTAACCATGGTAGGTATATGGCACTCGACGCAATCGTCTATCACTGCTCTGAAGCGCGAGCTCTGAGCTCTTCCTTACTGTCTTTTAGTTTGCCCCTTCGTATGACCGTTCGGGGCAGAGCGCCTTAGCCAGATCGCTGCGATGCTGAGTCTCTTTAGGCATCATAGCCATGCATGTCGGGGTATGACTCAGCTCTGCTAGCCACATCTACGTAGGTACTCACCATCGTGACTCTGACCCCTTCCTTGCGTCGTCAAGCGGTAGGAGACTGGGGTTTGGTAAGGGCACGTGAGTAGATATTAAAGCGACGTCAGGTACCAACAGGCAGGTGTGGATAAGGTAAGGTACCCTTCAGCATCCGCTACGTCAATATCCACAGTAAGCCAATATTTTTGGATTGCCCCACCAACACCGACATCGACCTTTTTCCTTCTCTCGGCCATATTGGCGTTCTTTCTAGACCACAACTGCAGTATCGAAGGCGCCTACCTCATATATTTCTCAAGCTCACGGAACTACGAGTGCCTTCCTCCAATCACTGCCTGCCGTTCCCGCCCAGGTTCCGAGTGTCCACAGTAAAAGAGCTTGACTGCCTGACAGTATCACCAAGCATGCGGCTTCGGTAGCTGTAGCCCCGCCTTGCCCACAACGATGCTGCATGCCTGCCGAACACGAGGGTTGTTAGTGTAAAGCAGCGTCGACTTTCTCGCCTTGCCTCGAGATTCAGAAGAGCTCGCGGCGTTCTCTCATTTCTCGGTCTGCCGTCGCCATGGACGCCCAGGTATGGCCAGGCACTTTTCCACAGTGGGCGGGCTGCCTTCAGCCCCGCCTTGCTGTAACCGTCGTAGTCCTCGCAGGCTCGATGTTGCTACGAGTCTCTTCTCACCTGCTGACGTCTTCTTCTCGTGATTATAGATCGAAAACGCTATCGAGATAGCATGGAACCCTACCTCTGACCAAGCCCTCAAGCAGCAGGCCTTCGACTTCCTCACCAATATACGCTCCGATCCCCAGGGACGGCAGGCTTGCGTCTCACTGTTCACCCGATCACCAAGAGCTTCCGAAGTCGTTCGCCTCGTATGCTTGGAGCTCATCAACAACACTATTGCGCTTGACCCCGACGTGGCTTCTCTAGCTTCTCTCAAGACAACGGTTCTCGAGTATATCGGTCGGGCGTACGGCCCAAATGCCCAGGAGGTCGTCGACCCGCCGAGCCTGCAGAACAAACTCACCCAGACCGTCACTTACCTCTTCGTCCGCTTATACAAAGAGGGATGGGAGACGTTTATGAGTGATTTCTTGTCCCTGACCGGCTCGCCAGAGACCGGCCGGAGGGACAACCTGACAGGCTGCTTCCTCTACCTTCGTGTGCTTGGTTCGGTACACGATGAGATCGCGGACCTGATGCTCTCACGGCAGCCGGAAGAGGCCAAGCGCAATGTCGACCTCAAGGACCTAATCAGGGCGCGGGACATGGAGAAGATTGCGCGCTCGTGGCAAGACATCCTTGTCCAGTACCACAACCAGAACGACACCATGGTGGAGATGACGTTGAAAGTCATTGGGAAATGGGTTAGCTGGATCGATATCTCGCTGGTCATCCACCAGGACATGCTCAACCTCCTGTTGCCTCTGGTCGGGCGTAACAGCTCGTCGGGAGGCGATGACAAGGTCCGGGATGCAGCCATCGACGCCTTCACGGAGATTGTCGGCAAGAAGATGAAGCCTGCTGACAAGATGGATTTGATTTCCTTCCTCGACCTTCGGAACATCGTCTCTCAGCTCATCACCAGTCCACCGCTTAGTGCGTTCAAAGGCACGCCAAAGTATGACACCGATCTCGCCGAGGCCGTGGCGAAGCTCATCAACACGGTCATGACCGACATCGTCAAGGTCCTCGAGCTCTTTGACCGCGGTGCGCCCTCAAAAGCCGAGCAGCATCTTCATGACTTCCTGCCCCTTCTTCTGCACTTTTTTTCGGACGAGTATGACGAAATCTGCTCTACCGTCATCCCCTCGTTGACTGATCTCCTTACTTTCTTCCGCAAAGTCACCCCTCTTCCTCCTCGGTACGATGAGATGCTCCCGTCTATACTCAATGCCATTATTCTGAAGATGAGATATGATGAGACGTCTTCCTGGGGCAATGAAGACGAGCAAACAGATGAGGCCGAATTCCAGGAGCTTCGGAAACGACTACAGAATCTTCAGAAGAGTGTTGCTGCGGTTGACCAGAACCTCTACCTCGAAATCCTCAGCAACCTCGTCGCTACCACTTTCCAGACGCTGGACCAGCAGGGTGCTCAGATGGACTGGAGAGACCTTGACTTGGCTCTTCATGAGATGTATCTACTCGGAGAGCTTGCTCTGCCCAACCAGGGAATCACTCAAAAGCGTCAACCGGATAATATGGCCAGTGAGCGGTTAGCAGTTATGATGAGCAAGATGGTTGAGTCCGGTATGTCGCTTGCGAGATTTCTCAATTCACGTATGTGTACTAACTCTGGTGTTCTAGGCATTGCCGACTTCCCTCATCCTGCAATTCTTCTTCAATATATGGAGATCTGCGTCCGGTACTGCGCCTTTTTTGAGAGCCGCTCGGAATACATTCCTCGTGTTTTGGAAAATTTCGTACGCTTGGTTCATCATGACCATGTCCGCATCCGCATGCGGTCCTGGTATCTCTTCCACCGCTTCGTCAAACAGCTGCGCGCTCAGGTCGGTGGCTTTGCGGAGACGGTCATCCAGTCTATCGGTGACCTTCTCCCAATCAAAGCGGAAGTCCCTAGTGAAGATGCCGACGACGATATGTCGTCTGATGAGACGGACCACTCTGCAGATGCGCTATTCACCAACCAGCTATACCTGTACGAGGCTATTGGCTGTATCTCGTCAACGGCTAGTATCCCTGTCGAGAAGCAGGTTCTCTATGCGCGTACAGTCATGGACCCCCTATTCGCGGATATGCAACGTCACTTGGACAGGGCCAAGGCTGGCGACTCTCAAGCGATCCTGCAGATCCATCACATCGTGATGGCTCTGGGCACGCTGGCCCATGGCTACACAGATTTCAATACATCTTCTACAACCCAACGCCCACCACCTGCCAAGCCTCTTTCGGACGAGTTCTCGCGGGCGGCGGAAGCTATTCTGGTAGCTCTTAAGGAGTTGAATTCAAATGCTGAGATTCGCAACGCCTGCCGCTCTTCCTTTTCGCGGCTGTTGGGAGTCCTTGGCGCCACGGTTCTACCGCAGCTTCCCCAGTGGATCGAGGGCTTACTCTCGCAGAGATCTTCTAACGATGAGATGGCGATGTTCCTTCGACTCCTTGAACAGATAGTATACGGCTTCAAAGGCGAGATCTTCGAAATCCTCAACTTGCTGCTTACACCCCTCTTGCAGCGCATCTTTACCGGACTGTCGGAGCCGATTACGGGCACGGATGATGATATCCAGCTGACAGAGCTTCAGCGAGAGTATCTTCAGTTTATCCAAATCATACTCAACAACGATCTCGGAGGTGTCCTTGTCAGCGAGACCAACCAAGGTTCCTTCGAGCCGTTGATCTCGTCCATCATCGCGTTAGCTCGGGGGATCTCGCATGGTAGTCTGTCAACAAGCAGGTCAGCTTTCGGATTGCTGTCGCGCATGACCGCTATCTGGGGTGGTCCTGATGTTGCAACAATTTCTGCCAATCCGTCTCCCCCATCAGGCACACCAGCTCCGCTGATTCCGGGCTTTGACCAGTTCGTCATCGAGCGGCTGCATCCCGTGTGCTGGGAGGTCCTGCAAGATCCTCAGTTCAAACCTAAAGATGCCCAGACCAGACAGGTTATGAATGAGATCGTACAGCTGGAGCAGACGATCTACGCCAAGACTGGCGACGTCTTCATCCAGCACCTGCAATCTACACTCTTCCCTACCCTCGGCATTGATGGCACGGAGTTCCTTCGAAATCTGACAACGGACAAGAAGAACTTCCTGAACTATCTACAGCAGGTAGTGCTCCAGGGCAGGTGAGGGGAGTCATGAGAAATGGTACATAAGCGGAGGATCGTGTGCGAAGACCCTGGAGCCGAGTTTTCGGGCGAGACGAGACTCGGTTGCATTTGATGGAGTTGGGGGTTCTTGACAGAAAGTACCCAAAAAATTCAAGATTCATACCACAGGGAAGATAGAGTTGCTTCGAGGATATACCACGGGAGGACCAATCCTTCCAGTCTCACCGGGGTAGGCAGTCGCCCCAGGGTAGTTGCTTTAGAAGAAGGATATGAGCATTTATCATGAAACAAGGCAGCATGACAATGCCAATATGTCCCGTGATTTTGTACCAGTTTCGGTCTCCTTGTCTGTTACTGTTCCTCTGTGATGTTTCCGGTGCCGGTGACGGTACCTTGTGGCGGTTCCGGTTCCCCTTCATCTGTGATATTGGGTACAAGCATGCCTTCGATCATGGGATAACCAGGCTCATTCATTGATCCATAGAACAGCCAGCTCAATGACTAGATACAATTACAATGTCTCTCCTGGGTTCACTTAAGTTATACTAGGACAGCCAGTGGTGTGGGGATTAAGAGGTTGGGACGAAAAGTATGCCTGACCGTACCGTAACGATGCCCTCAGATGCCACTCACCTTGTCACCGCCGCCTATGGAGAGGTCAACTATTGTCCCATCTTTGACAATAGGGCACAGTAGACAATAGGATAATTAGGGCACAAGGATCTAAGGAGCTGTAGTGTGCTCTGTCCTTGCTTGCCTGCAGCCCTCTCTAACCTCACAACAGCCGAAGCTCAACCTCTTCCATTTCCACCTCTTCTCTCTTTCATTTTGTCCCAAGCAAATCATTCCCATCCCTTCGCATCAAGGCCAATTTCCTGTCCGCGCTTCAACCACAGAATAACCAGGGCTCGCCACATCTTCACGCAATGGACAACTGTCCGCTCTTCACCGGACTCACGCTGTCACCATCCCTCAAAGCACTCACGCCAACCACCAAGAAGCAAGTCATAATGGAGCACTACATTGTCACGATCAAGTATGCTACGGCCGAGGACGAGGTCGTGCCCCCAATCACCCCTACTGAGCTGGCCGCCCTGCACCAGTGCGCCAACACGGCCGCCAGCTGGGCCCTCAAGAACATGGACGCCGCCGGCATGGCCCAGGTCGAGCCCGTCCACAGCCACATGCTGCGCGTCACCCCCATCAGCGCCGGCGACACCCTCGTCGTCTACCAGGACGGCACCTTCGCCAAGCTCTTCAAGGCCGAGGACATCGAGAGAAGCGACGTCAGCAGCAACAACGATGCCACCACTGCCACCACCCACACCACCGCCGGCGCTCGGAAGAAGCAGGACCTCAAGGCCGGCACCTCCCTCAGCGGCGCGGGCATCACCTGGTTCCAGCACCCGCAGGCCCCGCACGCGGTCCCGCACATGCTGCACCTGGACGCGCACGTCTTCTCGACCTTCCCCGAGGCGCACATCATCCGCCGCAGCGCCCTCACGGGCGACTGCTACGCCTGCATCCCGCTGCCGACCTGGTTCTCCCGCGACGGCTGCGCCCACTGCTCGCTGCTGGCCCCGTCCGCCATGGCGCCCGCCGGCCCGCTGTGCGAGTTCCACGCCCACTTCGCGCGCACGGGGCGCTGCCTGTCGCTGCTGGAGCAGCTCGCGCTCGAGGAGGTCGCCCGCGGGGAGGAGGAGGGGGAGGGAGATGGCGATAGCGACTGTGGCGGTGATGGTGATGGTGATGGTGGAGGCGGCTGGGGACCCCTGCACAAGGCGGTCTTCGTGGAGCTGCTGCGCGCCCGCCTGGCTTGGCTGCGTCTGCTGGAAGGGGCGGAGGCCCTGGTCTCGCTGAGCGCTGATGAGAGCTGGACGGTCGGCGCGAAGGTCGGCGCCGTGGGCGGCGAGCGGAAGGCGAAGAAGTAGGGAGAGACGGGGATCATCGGGGCGCATGAAACGTGTGCGAGGGAGAAGGGGAGAGGAGACAGAGACGTGCATCCCCTGGAGGCGGGATACTATTGCGTTGCTCTTCGAGATACCCAAGCTGATTCTGTTTCGATGGTTTATGATGGTCGAAGGCTGGTCCTGCGGGCTTTAATGATGGACAATGAAACAGACAAAACAATATACATCACGAGAGATGAGACGACGAATATCAAGGAGCATGATTGGCAAATATAAGAAAAGCCCATGGACAGCTCCGTTCATGGAAGAATATAACTGCTTTGATCAGTACAGACGCCGTCATGGAGACTGGCAAGGACCACCCACATCTCACATCTCAACTCGAAATAGTAGGGAACGATGAAGGCGAGGCCATAATATCATGATATGTCAGCCGGGTATACGATTAACGAGAAGCCTGCAGAGAAGAGTCCCTTTAGTCCACCAATATCTTCCCCTCGAGCTTCGAGTAGTTCGACAGGAAGGCGTCAAACAGCTTGATACCGTGCTCGACGTCGTAGGAACCACCCGTCTCGCGGATGCTATGCATGCTGAGCTGGGGGTTCCCCAGGTCGAGCGTGCGCACACCGAGCTTGGCCGAGAGCATGGGCCCGATGGTGCTACCGCAGGGCGAGTCGTTGCGGACGACGAACAGCTGCAGCGGGACGCCCGCCAGCTTGGCCGCCTCTTGCATCAGCACGATGCCGGGGCTGTTGGTGGCGTACTTCTGGCTCGCGTTGATCTTGAGCACCGTGCCCTTGTTCATCTCCGGCTGGTGGTTGGACTCGTACTTGCCCGCGTAGTTGGGGTTGACCGAGTGTGCCATGTCCGCCGACACGAGGAACGAGGCCGACAGCGTCTGCTCGTACGCCGTCGTCTGGGCACCATCACCGTGCTCAACGTGGGTGTACGACCCGTCTGAGGATGAGTCCTCGGATCCGGCGGGGAGGACCGAGAGTCGGCGAATGACGGCCGGGAGGAGATTCGACTTGGCGCCGTGCGCAGAGGTGGAACCGATCTCCTCGTGGTCGAAGCAGGTAATCAGGCGGATGGACGTCTCTTCGTCAAGGCTCGAGTTCTTGACGGACTCAATAAGACCCGCGATGGAGCAGTAAGTCATGCCGAGGTTGTCCAGCCTGGCCGAGAAGATAAACTCGTCGTTGAGGCCGCCAAGACATGACTTTTGCGTGTCGTAGAGCACCAACTCGAAGTCCACGACGCTGCCAGTGTCAACGCCGGCGTGCTCGGCAACGATGTCGATAATATAAGGGTGGTGTCGCTCGGTCATGGCCTTTAGGGGCTGGAAGTCTTCGGATTCTTCTTCCTTCGAGGTATCGTCCTTGGCTTCATCAGCGCTCTTCCCCGTCCTGTTCAGCTCGGCGGCCACAAGACCCGCAATAGGGAAGAGCTCCGTCTCCATGTTAGGGCTGAAGTCTTGGGAGCGGTGCAGGTGGATGGCCAGCGTCGGGATGCGCAGGATAGGCTTGTCGACCTTGATGAGCTTCTGGACGAAGTTGCCTTCGCCATCCTCGACCAGAACGCGGCCGGCAACGCTCAGGTCCCTGTCAAACCAGCTGTGCCAAATGCCACCGCCGTAGGTCTCGACGCCGACCTGCAGGAACCCGGCGTTGATCTTCTTGCTCACGGGCTTGATGCGCAGGCACGGCGAGTCGGTGTGCGCGCCGACCATGGCGATGGGGTTTCCGGGCTTCCATTTGGCGCCGATGGCGAAGGCGACGATGGAGGAGCCGTTGCGGGTCAGGTAGTACTTGCCGCCGGGGCGGAGGGTCGAGGACCAGTTGTCGCGCTCCTTGATGGGTGTGAAGCCCGCGGCCTCGAGGCGGCTGACGGCCGAGGCGACGGCGTGATAGGCTGTGCGGATTACGTGCAGGCGTCAGCAAAGAATCCCGGCATGCAAGCGAGAGGGCTGGGTGAGACTGGTGAGAGGGGCCGGCCTTAAAGATTGCGTCTAAGGAAGGGCCTGCAGATCGTGTGCACCGCACGACTTACGTGTTGGCGAGGCATTGACGAAGTCGACGAACTGGTGCGCAGACTTGGGCGGGGCCATCTTGGAGGATTGGATGGCGGATGAGTAACGGCAGGTGAAGACACGAGGAGGGAACGGTGAGGATCGGATGGGGCGAAGTACGGAGAGGCCCAGGATGAGGCTCTTCTTGGTCATTCAGCGTCAATTTGACGAGGTCTTCACTGAAGACTCGAGATGATGCTGGGGACGGACGTGGTTGCTATAATCCTCTTCTAGATAAGGCAGGGCAGGTATGGAATGTCGTTGATAGACAGACTGACGGGCAAGGAAGCTCGTCCGCGAACTAAAAAGCCCCACCCACCGGCGACCGGATCCGACCCCCATCGCCGGCTGGCCAGATAGTTACATACATACCTAGCTAAGCAGCTGCGGCAGCTGGTGATCTGCCAGCCAGGGCAAGGGGCCCTGCCGGCTTCACTTTATTTCCGTATGGTCGAAAACTTGGCGACGGAGGTTTCTCTATCCATCGCCGACATGTGACCCTATACAGCATGGTATTACTCAGGCTAGCTACATACGCTGACGCAGATTTTGAGCCTCCCCGTCCATCTCGGCCCCAGGAGAAGGTACCTAGGTAAGTACCCAAGGAGACATAGACTCGATGAGGCTTGCTGTGCGCCGTGTGGGATGGATTGAGGCTGTTGGCGATGGCCAAGAACAACAACAACCTGAAGGTGCCAAGTTGCCGATCGGGCGTCCGCCACACCAGTCAGGCGTACAGTCCAGTAGGAGGCGACTTCAAAAAAGCAACAGCAACGAGGCCCAAGAGGCCGGAGGATGCCAGCACGCCCTCCCCTTGTATCAGTCCCGTGGTTTCTGCGACGGTCCACTAATAAGGAATCGACCGATAGGGAACTGACTGGAACGGAAGAAAAAGGCAGGGCAACTGGAGATCGGGCCTGTCCCTCCAAGCTGTAGCTAGAAAGCCATCCTTCTCTTTCCGCTTAGGTGGGCAGCTTGCAGTAGGAAATCCCACGGAAACACGATGAGACGGCAGCACACAATTAGGGCGTGTTAATGTGTGTAGAGAATGCCATAGAGCGTCAAGTTAGAGAGTAACGAGTAATTGAAGGAAAGGGTCCTCCTGCACAGTCGATGGACTCGAATCGGCGCATATTCTTGTCTAAGGCCTCCCACTCGGGCAATGGTATTTCGGGTATGCGTAGCCCAAGGTGAAGCATGACAGCCTCTGGGATTTCCCGATTGCCATGACTCCGGTTGGTTTCTGGCGTGTGTGCGCCATGCATGCAAGGTACATGGGCCAAGTAAATAAGTTACATGTTGCAGACTCCCACCTGAACCATGCAGCGGGCCAATGGTAGCGTTTCCGCAGCCCACCACTTCTCTCCCATCCTCCATCTCTTTGCTTTTCCAGCTCGTCTGGATCAAGGTGCTTTCAGCTCTGAAGGCATCGCGGGGAGCGCAGTCAAGTGCGCACGGACACGCAGACAGAAGACTAGAGAGGAGGAGGCCGCCGAACTGTGGATCAAACCGCCATCGCTCCATCATCCGCTCTTCGTCGGGATCAGGTACGGAACGCGGAGTCGAAAGACGGGGAGCGGGAGCGGGAACGCCTCGTTGCCACTGGGGAACTGGAGCTCTTGATCTACGCCGTTCGGAAGCAGGGAAGAAGCCTGGAATTGCTGGAGTTGGTGCGCCATTCTTGTCTAGTCTACGGTCGCCTCATCGAGCGAAGGCGGGGGGTTCCCCTAGAGGGGACGGAACAAGCTTGCGGCGATCAGACACCACAAGGCGTATCAAAAAGCTCCGTAGGTACGCAGAAGACACAGATCTGGCCCGCTGCTGCTGAGCTAGTCTCTATCTGTTCGCCATACAAGCCAGAGTACAAGGTCGATTCTTCTTGCCCTAGGGGCTCGGCCTCGATCGACCTCACACTGGTGTCCGCCCTTGCTTGCTTTGTTGTCCCTCCCTCACCTTAGACATGACAGGGACTCCGGTGCTCGGCTTTCGAGAACGGCGCAAGTTGTTCTTGCGAGTAATTGGACACTTGGAGATTCTGTGGCTTAGAGAAAGACGTTCGCAAGATCTGCTCTGCTGGCTATTTCCCGGCAGCGATGATGCTTCCTTGGCGGAGCAGATGGCGGCGTGTGTGTCGTTGGGTGTTAGTTACAAACCGAGAGGTGCTTTGGCTGCAGCCAGTTACCCCATCCAGTCTCCCACTTTTTTAGTCGCTCCTTCTTAAGCTTAGCTCCCGTAGGAGGGGTCATACAAGGGGAAGCCCAAGGCCTCTACGCAGCAGACGCAGCGTGACGGCATCAATCTGTTTCATTGTCTCGTGTGCGGTCTCCTCTTGACAGGGAACACGAAGAGGAGCGTCTAGAGCCCATGGTCTTGGCAGCACGGCGAAGTCTGCGAAATCTGCGGAGTATGTATGTATGTATGTGTGTATGGTGTGTGTGTGTCCACACCTAGAATGTCTTGTTGGCTGCACTGCTACGATGTTACAAGACGAGCGAGCGTGTTAGTTGAGGCGGGCTGGCCAGGTCGGGCGACCAGACCAACAGCCAACGTAGCTCCAGGTTCCTGGTTCTCCCAATCGAGGACACCCGGAAGCGAGCGAGGGCCATCGCGCTTTTTAGTGACATGCTGGACTCCTACCTTGGTTCGAACATGTTCTGAGGGGAAAGGCCAGCAGGCTAAATGGCCGAGTGTCGCACAATCAGAGTCTCTTGCAGCCAAGCCGGCCGAGGTACCAGTATATTCCTGGCGACAGCAGCATTGCTCTTTGTCTACATGCGCTCGAAGTCGTCAAAGGCCGCGCAGTGCCTGGAGCTGTAGGATTTTCTCTGTCATTCTCACGCACGCAAGACGCCCGTCTCACGGTGGAGCAGGATGATCTCTCCTTCTCGATGTCTCCAGGCTCAGAAACACGGGAAGAAAGGGGTGGCGTGTCCGAGGGTGGGTTGACCATTGGTGAGTCGCACAAGTTTCGTGGGAATTGCCCCCAATTTTAGATGGGGAGACGAGTACAGATTCGTACACGGGAAACGTTATTCTTCCTTGATTCCCATGTCCCTTGCTTCTCTGAAATGATGCCATAACTGAAAAAGATGGACGACGAGCACATTTCGTCTCCTTCGCGTGATAGCCCGTAGCCGCCGTTTTCGTCTCTCGAAAGAGAACCTGGCTGCTATTGTATTCCGCCTCGTGCCTGGAGGGCGAAACGAATAATCAAGCCTCTTGACGGCATCTGCCGCCTGGCCGCCTATTCGCCCTGACAGCCTGCCCCGTGATCATCACCCCACGAGGACTTGGGCGCTGAGTACTTTCCTACATTGTAATAGCGTGGGAAGTACTTTTGGACTGCGTACCATCTGAACTGGAGACGGGGACATTGGGAGACGTGCAGATGAGATGGATGGCGGGTTGACGATTCAGCGTGCGCAAGAGGTTGTGCGGCAAGGCTTGGCGTCCCCTTGCGCCCGCGAGAGCTCGCCAACTGGTGGCTCTGACTGGGCACGGCTCGCGAGCAGGTCCCCAGAAATCCGTTGATTGACACCAAAACATCATATCGCCACTAGCCTGCCGGTCTCTTCACCAACACCAACTGGCCTAACTGCAATGGTCTACCTTCTCCCCCAGCTCCGTCAATGGTGAGGATGAGGAGGAAGAGTCCCACCAGCAGCACACACACACCAATCCATGACCAGAGAGAGCTTGGATTTCTCGGCATGGCATCGAGTTTCGAGACGCGCAATGCGGCCCATATCCAAGCTTTTCTCCCAGCGCTTCAAGAGTGTCGGGACACACTAAGGCATCCCGATGCGGCTAGAGGGGCGCGCGTGCCAACTCAAATCAGTGTGAGGCCGAAAGGGGGAAGAGCCAGATGAAGGCCCCACCAGGACGAGCCCCAATTCCAACAGCCGTGATGAGGGGCGGCGGGTGTCTCTTGTCGAGATAGCCTCATGTCTCTGCATTCTGCATTCTGCATCTCGTCGACCGACGACAACACGCGGGGGCAGCATGCCAGACCAGGCGCGAGCCCAGGCCTGCAGGCGCACAGCAGAGAAGGCAAACAAACGGGTCGCCCGAGACAAAAGCAGAGGGCGCACGAGGCCTGTGGCCCAAAGAGAATAATAGAATAGAATAGGCGGCGCGGCGGAGTCCCATTTCGTCTCGTCATCTGGCCTCGATTGCCATCCCGCCTAAGGCAGATTCAGGTACCCCAACCCTTTGTACCTTTTGCACCTTGGCTCACCGTACCCGAGGTACCGCACATTGCATGCCCACTGCCCACTTATCACCGACACGCATCGCACCACCACAACCTTCTTCAATTTCTCCCGCCCTGGCCGCTGATTGAATCTTTCTGCATTGGGTTCTCCCCCCCATCTATGCACCCTCCTATACTCCCACATCTGGAACTCCTTGCTTCCCATTGCTATTGCCATGTTGTATCTCGGCGGGGGGAAAGGTCAGACTACCGTCGAATCGCTCCCGTTAGCGGGCGGACCCTGCACTGACGTCTAGCCGCGGTGCCGGTTCCCACGTATCCTGTAAAGCGGCATCAAAACCCCAGTCCAGAGGTCCCACCGCCCACGCTCGCGTGGGAGCGGCGCTGATTCCAGTCCTCGAATTGGCTCACCATGTTCAAGAACTGCCGGCTCAACTGTGGCCGGGAGTAAATTCAAGATGATGATGGACTAAGGGGAGGAGACTGTCACAGGAGGACAACAAAGATGGGGGGACCTTCATCGGCAAAGCGGTCTAGTGCCCCTGCGACCAGATGCGCTCGACAGGGGTGGCCCCGGTCGAGATCCCTGACGCCCAAGACACTTGAATGCCCAGTTTTCTTGCTGGGTGTGGTGTCAAGCTACCGAATGCCCAGGCGGGTGCCTTTTCTGCGCTTTCTCTCATCACTCTGCTCTCCTGCCCTCCAGTTACAGTGCAAGACACGCCGAACGAAGAACTGAGCTACCCGCTGGGTCAGAGCGCCCCGCTACTCGTGTCGTGCTGTGCTGTAGAACATGTCGCTGCTGCTACAACGGCGGGTAAGGTACGCGCGAAACATGCTACCGTGCGTTGCGGCTAGGCATGCAATGCAGCAGCGGGTATTCAAGTCGCAGGAGAGCGAGAGAAGAAAACGCTCCAAGAGCGCCGTTGTGGAAGCTGTCCGGGGCGACGCTGCTTTGGCAGCAAGACCCCGGTGTGCTGGATGATCGCAGTGTGCATGTTCGCTCATTTTGTCTCTCGGTGAAAGGGCTACTTCCCGCCGCTTCATCATCATCATCATGCCTACACACAACTCTTCGCGTGTCACACGCTGACAGCAGTGCGGCATAGCCTCCCTGCCCGACTGGTCCTGCCTGGCCGGACACGAACTCCAGAGTCGCACAGATAGATGTATGTATTGGTAGTATGAATGCCAAAATCCAAGGACAGCACAGCCTTACCTAGCCTCGATCGACATATCCATCCTTGGTGCCTGCTCCTTGCCGTACAGCGTCAGGTACCGACAGTTCTATGTCCCATCCTCTGCGAGCCCTACAATCCTGGAGATGTGCCCCGTCTCGCCTTTCGCAAAGGAACATGTACATGTTTCCCATCTCACCGGACCTCCCGCTCGCCCGTCCATTTGGACGTCCTCCTCTTCTCAATTTGATCGAGCTAGGTACCTTGATGCAACGTGAAGACCCTGAAAAGATCGGCTCAACGCCGTGAACCAAGTCCTGAAGGCATCCTGATGCCGGCACCGCAGTCTATCAGTCCTCGTCGCGATGCGCAATAAAGCAATCAGAAATGCCGTCAATAGTCGCAGCGTCTGCCTTCGTATCTCGCCTCTGCCGTTCTCTTGCCTCCCGTGTTCCCTCTTGGTGTGGTGTACATGAGATCGGTACATGCGGGACGTCCACCTGCCCTCACCCTGCCTCCAAGTGCCAGACCGGATTCTGATTTTCATACGCCCGCCCAACACCACCCCCTGTCATTTTAGTGCGATGAGCCAGGAAAGGGGACAAGGGATGGAAGATCACTCAAGTACATCAAGTACTCCCAAGTACCTCCTGGCGAGCGTTGTCACCACCTCACTGAGAGATCGAGAAGCTCCCGCCTGCAGCGACATAGGATGTCCATCGACCGTCCCTCAACACAGGTGAGGTCGTAACATGCACTACATTATCCCTCGCCACCAAACACATCTTGGGAGACAGTACCTGCTGTTGCTGCATTCTCGAGGAGCAAGCCTGTGGGGCTCGACTACCGACTTTCACACCGCAGCTGCCTTAGGTTTAGCTGTAGCAGGTGCCTTGATTAATTACCTGGAGGTACGGTAAAGTACAAAAGCCAGGGTAGGGGCGGTACTTGGCGCTACGACACCCCAAGTACCGCCTTGCGCCCTCACCCATCATCACTTGCTGCGACCACGAGAGACGGTCCCCTGCCCCTTCCGCCTCCAGGCCCGTCAGACAAGTTCCTCACTCACTCGCGCATTTGCCCATCGTCTTTTTCCTCACTTCCCTCTCTCACCACACACCTATCCATCATACACGCATCTTCTCTCTGTCCGGGTACCACGACTCCCACCCGTGATTCTCTCCTTTCCCATTTCCATGGAAGTCGTGGTCCTTTTCTGCTCCTTTCGCCTCAAACTCTGGTTACTTCCAGAAACCATAATCCTACGGTGGGACGAAGACCGCGCGCCAGTCCCGGCGAGCTAACCGTGTCTAATTATCGCCTTGTTGTCATCCCCTCCGTTCCGACCTGTGTTTTTTCGGCACAGCTTCGAATCCTCCTCTCGACCGGTTGCGACCTTTCTCTCGTTTCTCAGACTTCTCCGATAGCTCGGTTCTCGCCCCGACGGGGAAAATAAACTTCACGAACGACCCCCGCGGTCCCGTCGTCAGCTGGAACTCAAATCCCCGCTCCATACCTATTCTTCGCCTGGACCCCGGCAGCCGTTGAGAAGTATTCCAGTTCAACTCCACGAACCCGCCGCCCTCTTCGCACGCAACCGACACTCGCCCACGGACTGCTCGCCTACAGCGAACCCCCTAAGACTCGCAACAGGCCTTCTTCACGTCATTGAGGGACGCCCAGATTCACGACAAGCAGTGCCGTGCGTGACGCTAGCCTGCAATCCAAGTGATCGTTAGAGAGGGAAGGACGGACATTACCGACACACGTTGGCCAACGAACCGTTGCCCATACCGTTCGCGTCTCCGCGCTTCAAAGTTTCTGGTGTGGGAAGGATTCTGGAAATCTCGAGGCGAGGGCATGACCGGTTTTGTATCGGGAAAACGATAAACTTCGCGCTTGATCTGGGCTCGACGAATATTACCGACCTTCCACCACGTCTCCCCGCCACGGAGCATCCAACACACTCCCGTACCTCACGGACACCCAACTTCTTGTGTTAGCACCCAAGGTACGACTCTGGCAGCTCAAGCCGCCAATAGATTTCTCGTCGCACACAGAGGACAGATTCTATATGGACGAAACTGGAGTGCGCTAGGCAGCTTGCAGCCAGTCAACGGCTTCTTGCCTCATTGTCGAGAAATAGCCGGGCAATTCGCCTTCGCTACCACAATTCGAGGGGAACACTAAGCACGACTGCTGCTTGCGTGTATGGTGACGGCGGGTTGATCGTTGACACCTTCAGGACGCCAGCCGCACGTCGTAGGGCCTTGATTCGCTCGATAGTAGACCTCGAGTGCCTGCGACCATGTCCGCAAACATACAACAGCAGATGGCTGCGGCAGGCCAGTTGATGCCGCAGCAAGGGCAGCCCGGGCGACCGAACCAAGCTCAACTGGGCACCTTGGTGTACCGTGCTCTCATGGGAAATAGCCTTCCCATCCAGGGCTGGCAGACCGCAGTTCCTATCACGGAACGGATGGGGAAAACTTTAAATTTGTATGTGGCCAGCCGTTCCATTCACCACAAACGTTTCTCCGGGCTGTTGACCCGCCATCCGATTGCCTCTTTATCCTAGACCTGTCTAACACTCTCCTCTTCCCAACCTAGAATAACCAACATCATGCTCGCCATGCCCTCGGCAGAGTGGCAGAAAGCAGCTACCTACGGCCTCGAGTACGAAAAGGATGCCTTTCACAACTCTCCAGATAAGGTAAAGAAATTCATCCGCCTGAAACGCGGTGACAAAATCTCTAACTGTTTACTAGAACACTTACGACCAGAAGATGAATGCGAAGAACGCAGAAATGTTCAAGAAGCGTCAAGCGAACGAGCAGAATCTGCAGAGCACGCTGAGCGCCCAAGCTGCCGCGGCAGCGCAGCAGCAGCAGCAACAGCAGCACCAACTTCTCCTGAACCAACAGAACGCCGCAATGCAAGCGCAGATGAGCCGTGGAATGAGTCAACAGGGCCAGCAAGGATTCCAGCACTTGCAGCACCCTATGCAACTCTCACAAATGCCACAGCAGCCACAGCAGATGGGCATGATGATGGGCACACCAGGAGGACAACGAATGCCTCCGAATCAGGCTCAGTTCTCCATGGGAGGTGGTCAGATGCGACCGGCTGGTGTCCCGCCGATAGACTTGGGAAATCTTTCGCCAGAGGATCGAGTCAAGGTGATGGAAGAGGCTCAGCGGATCGCCGCCAACACGCCAGACGTCCAGAAGCAACAGATCAGAATGACTATGCAGTCTAAGATGACCCCTCAGCAGGTCCATGACTTCCGGGCACAGAATAAGGATCCGTTGACCTGGTACTTCCAGCAGCAGGCATTCATCAATCTGCAGAAGCAGGCCCGAGCGCGGTTGATGCGCCAGCAGGGTATGCCTCAAAACGGACCGATGCAGTTGCCACAGCAAGCACAACGGCCCATGAACCCAGGCATGATGGGTGGTCAAAACGCATTTGCGATGGGCGATATCATCAACGAACAGAAAGCCGGGTACATGGCACAGGATGCTGGGCAGTTGGTGGTCCCTGCAAGCAGCGGTCCAGCACGCAATCCGACGCCGCAGATGGCAGGGATGCCGAACATGCCCAACGGTGCCAACCAAACTCCGCGACCCCCTCAGATGCAACCAGCCTTCAACCAGCAGGCCCAGCTGAAGATGGACCAAGCCGCCGCCCAGACACAAGCGCAGATTAGAGCGCAAGCTGCAGCGAAGCAACTACAAGGTCAACCTGGAGGCCTCGGTGGTCCGATGCCTCCGTCTGGCAGTCCAGCAATGGCCACACTGAACTCCGCCGTTCCCCGGCCTCCTATACCCATGGGGCAAATGGACGCCCAGCAGATGGGCCAAGCAAATCAGCGGTTCGGCCAAACCCTGGACCCGCGCTTCAATCAACCTCGGCCGCAGATTTCCATGTCTGGTAACATAAACGCCAACATCAACGCCATGCTCGCCGCCATGCCTGTCGAGCAGCGACAGAAATTCAACGGTCTGCCACCAGAGAAATTGAACGAGCTTATGAGCAAGTGGCAAGAACAACAGCGTGCTATGCAGCTGAACAATGCAGCCCAGGCGGCTAAGAACCAGCCTCAGATGCAGGGACGACCAGGCCAGCCTACTCCGGGCCAGTTCAACCCCCAGAACCCCGGCAACCAATTTGGCATGCCCAATGGTATGCCGCAGGTGAACGGAGTCGTACCCCCCAACGTTCAGCAGGCGTTCATACAGCAGCAGATTGCTCGAGCTCGTATGACCGCAGGTCAGAACCCACAGCAGCACCAGACAATGATGGACAGCATGGATATACCACCGCCTGTTGGGCAGCTCTTCGGTGGCAATTTACCGATGGAGATAAAGAAGTGGAGAGATCTCAAGGTGTATCTGCAGCAAAACGCGGTGCCTCCGCAAGTCAAGCAACAGCTCGCTGCCATCCAGCAAGAACAGTTCCGCCAGATCTTGGAGAAGAGAAACATGGTGGCGCAACAAGGAAATCTTCCGATGGGCGTTCCTCAGCAAGCCCCAGGCCCTATGCCCGGCCAGCCACCCAATGTGCCGCAGCAGAATATGCCGAACATTCCGCCTCACATCCTCCAGGTGACGCCGCAGGAGATACAGGCTCTCCGACAGCAGCATCCGAGATTGCAGGGCGCTTCGGACGATATGATAAGGAAGCTAGCCATAAAGATCAAGGGCGAGAACTATCTCAAGAGCGCACAAGGCAAACAGAATGCTGCGAATCAGGCCATGGCTTCTCAGCCCCAGCAGGGTTCAGCACCTCAGGCCCCAGCGCCAATGGCACAACCAGAGGTGACACCGACAGTTAAGCCCGCACCTAATCAAGCCGCGGCACAGAAGCCGCAAAACAGCGCTCCCACCGCCAATGCGGAGATGGTCAATGCCGCCACTGGAGCCAAGAATAATCGACCTAACCAACAGAATCGTTCTGCTCCACAACCATCGCCTGCTGCTGGGCAGAAGAGTCTCAAACGACCAAGCCCCGAGGATGGCGACGCAGCGACGCAGAACAATGTTGCCATGCAGAGACAAGTATCGCAACAGGCACAGCGACCGCCGGGCCAGGGCCCAGCAATGCTCACCCAAGAACAACTCGCGCGTCTGTCCCCAGAGCAGCGAGCAAAATATGAGCAGATGCTTAAGGCTCGACAGCTTCAGATGACGCCAGAAGACGTCAACCGTTTAAAGATGCTGGCTGCAGAGGAAGAACGGAACCAGAAGCAGCATCCGGGTATCCCGATGAACCCGGCGGAGAGGAACGACATCCTTGAGAAGTTGCAGAGGGTTGGTGGTGAGCTCAATAAGATGGGAAGGGCGATGGGCAAGTGGTATGCCATATCTCGGGATGACAACCGCGCCAGAATCTTCTTCCGACAGGTGAGTGCTTCCTGCCAGTGCCTGCACCCTTCATCCCGTGCTGACAAACGTATAGCGTCTCCGCTTGTTTTCCCAGTTTCACGATAAAGATAAGATGCAGAACCTCAAGGAGACATTGACCATGTCCTCTCAGGAAGTTGATCAGGTTAAGGCGATGATCGATAGTATGACTATGGAACTCGCCACCGCCTACGGGAAGCAGACTCGGCTCCCGCAGAACAACGTCCAGGGGCAAGGGCATCCTGCAGGACAGAACGGGCCTGCTGTGGCGCAGGCGCCTCAGCCTGCACCTCTGAGTGAGGCAAATCTGGTGAAGAACACCCAGGCTCTCAACAAGATGCATCAGCGGACAGCCTCTAAGGGCGGTCAACCGCCAGCGGCTCCTACGTCGGCCGAGCCGCCGTTCTCCTTTGGCGCTGCGTCTCCTCATGGACAGCCCGCTTACATGGGCAAGCCAGCTGTTCGGCAGGAAGATCTGCATCTTCCTCCCCAGCGGAAGAAGATTAAGACCGGACAACAACAGACTCCTTCGCCCGCAATTTCCGCCGCGGCTGCACCACACGGCAAGCAGCCTTCTCCGGAGATGAAGAGGCAGATGGCCCAGGAACAGAAGGGGCCAGCCCGACCATCATTCAGCTGTCCTGACCCAGATTGTGCTATGGCCACGAATGGCTTCCCCACAGAAGAAGCCTTGAAAGCACATATTGATGATGAGCACGTCAAGCCGTCGCAGGATCCTGTCAAGTACGTCCAAGACAGTCTAGCCGCATCGTTGGGCTTGGATGCCCAGGGACACACGAAGTCGACCCAGTCTTCAAGTCAGCCCATGGCTGGCACGGTGTCCAAGCAAGGACAGGCCCTTGCTAGCAAGCTGGAGTCCGGCACTACTCCTATGTCACGCACGGCATCCCTGAAGGGGCAAGCTACCGCTAACGGAAGCAAGCTGGCCGCTGACAGTGCCAAATCTACACCCGGAGCTATGGCAGCTTCCAAGGCTGGCAATACACCAAAGTTTGCGCTTGTGGATAACACTTCGACTCCTGCGCGGACTGAACCCGAGATGGCTGCGGCTATGCCGGTTGTCCCTGATCCATGGGCCGACTCCACTATTGATCCCCAGAGTCTGCTGGCGTCATTTGGGCCCTTCGACGCAGCCGCAGGAGGAGTCATAGCCGACATGAGCATATATCGGTCTCTGACACCCAACGATACTCCTGAGTCGAGCAAAGACAGCGGCTCTTCTGAACCCAACAGCGATATCTCGGAAGGCGCCAACCTTGACATAGACCTGAGCTTGAACTGGACACCCATGGATCCTCTGCTGATCGATATGGACAGCTTCAACATGGAAGGTGGCTTGGCTGACGCGGGCATGACGGACCTGATGATGAACGACACATTGATGCAAGGCATCACGTGGGATGAGATATCCACGGACTTCAACAAACCCTTCACGCTTGACCCGTCCCTGTACTCGATGGACACGGTCTAACAGACTTGGCGAGAAAGCAATTTCAGCTCGGTCTCATGGGCTATGATCCTTGTGGCGATACCTTGGCGCCAGGATCTTTTTTTCCGGGAATTTATGTCTCCAAAGTTGACAGGGGCTGACGAGGCAAGCGGATGGTGGTCGGATTGGACTCTTGATGAGGGGCCTGGTTAGGAAAGGTTTAATGTGATCAGGACGGAAAAAAGCACGACGACAGGCGTTTTGAGGCTTTCGCAGTTGGTTTCCCGCGGTTGCTTTGCTTTTTGCCTTTCCCCCTGGCTGCTTTCCCTGCGACCGTCTAGCCATCGGTTTGATTTTTGGGAGGATTGGCCCGGTCTGAGCAGGCACGCTTTTCGGTTTTAGATACCACCTTGATGTCTGTCTTTTTGACGACAGGAGGGAATGTGTACTTGGAAGGACGGTCCATATGGAGGGCTGTTGCATGGAGCCCGGATTACGCGTCTCAGGGATGCATTTTCTGGGCACGAACGTAACGGGAACGATACCCCAGTTAAGCTTTACTGGTCACTTTTGGCAGCGAATGATGATGATACACCTATTCAGGATGTTTTCGAGATCCGGCCTCTCTATATGTTTACGCTTGTGTGTGTCTCTTCTTGGTGTTTTCCATCTACCTACCTAGGTGGTCTGCTGTGCATGCAGCCAGGGCATGTCTGCACTGTTGAACAAGTGGTGGTCGTGACGAAGGACCACACAATCTAGGTACCTACATAGTAGGTGGTAGGTAAGGTATTCCCGACTTATGCATGGAGATCTACAAAAGCAACGGGAATCTGTATGGCTTCCCGTACCTGCATTCCAGTGGCGGCGGAACAGTGCGGGGTCCAACGCGGGTAGCAGGAGCTAAACTTTTAGGCGCTTTTTAACGTGTCGGGCGCTAGAGAACTTCTAGTGTACGGAGTTACTGTACCTAAGTTACCGCGAGTGAGCTAGCCGTGATGCAGTACTTAGTGTACCTGCAGCAGACAACAATTGAACATGAAGATGGTTGAACAGAGATGATTCTTCATGCGTGGTTGCTCCAATGCTATCTATCTTGACGCGTTCATTTCGGATATTAGGGCAGAGAGAGCAGGCGTCCCTCAGACAATGGGTCAACACGTCTCTCTGGTGTTCCTGTGCAGGGGCGCATCCGCGTTCGCAGATTGTCCCCACCGCCCTATACCGCGATAGGCAAATAAGTAAATATACGGGGTCGTCCCTTCCAATTTCGACGCTCCGCTGCTAGAGTAACTTAACTTATGTACCTGGGCAGGTACTCCGTACATTTCGTAGACGCGACTCGGTTGAGGCGTGCTGCGTGCTCTCTCTCCTCCACGCCACAGCCACACGACACACATAACAACGCGAACCGATTGATATTTCAGGGTTTCCTCCTCCTGGCAATCTTTACTGCCCTCGAAATCTCGAGTCTCTTCTGTCTGTTCTGAATCAATTGCTCCCTGCACACGACACTGCACGACAAGACCCGTGATATCCTCTGCATAGACGCGCCCTTCCAGCATCGCCAGCTTGCCGGACAGCCCCATCGTGCTTTACTTTTCTTCTCGGCCACGAGAACCTCACCAGAACTCGCAATGGAAGTATCTCCCAGCAAGAGACGCGCCCTCGCCCCACTCAGCGTGAACGCGCCGTCCCCAAACTCGAAAGCCCACCTCAAGCAGGGCAAGCAGCCAACAGCCTCGCCGTTGAAGCTGCACCGCGACGTGCGACCTCTGTTTGCTGCTGAGGTCTCGTCCGATCCCAAGAAAAGGACGCTGGCACCTGCCGGAAATGACCTCCAGCCGGCCAAGAAGCCGCGTCTTGAGGAGCCCGCGTCGGCGCTCAGACGCAGCATGGCCGAGGCCAATCTGACCGTGGTTGAGGACTGTGAGGAGGTATGGCGGCCCTAACCTTATGTCTTGAGCACAAGAAAGCCGAACCCTACCTTCTTCCAGGTACTGACTCTTATTGTAGGTTAGCCCAGACAATTCCCAGACAGCACGACAGCAATCCGCATCCCCAGACGCGTCTTCGATATTCGATTCTTCTGGCCTTGACTCCACGCTCGACACGTCTCAAGCTACGGCAGTAACCGAGCCGGACATGGAAGGAGCGGACGTATTCTCTCTCGCCTCTCTGCCTCCCCTGCAGCCACGCCGGATACCGACGCGCGAAGAGTCGCGACAGGTACGCACAGCCCACGAAGCCCCCTCAACTTAGACGCGTTTTCACTGACAAGACTTGCTTGCAGAAAGCAGAAATAATCAAGCTCCGGCTGACCCTTGCCAGCTACAAACTCCGGACAGGACAGGCCGACGTGCCTCTTGAGCAGCTCCAGATGCGGCCGTATCCCAGCGCTGGTCGCCGCGTCGCGGTCCCTATAGCTGGGACGCACATGGTGCAGCCGCCGTCGTCTGCATCGCACTCAGAGTCGCAGATAACGACACTATCATCCCAGATCACAGCTGCTGCCGCGAGCGGCGAGCAAGAGAGGCTGGCCGAAACTGATGGTGACAAGAATATGGACAAGGTGCACGCTGCGGAGGAGGACAGTGAGGGGGAAGATGTTGATGGCCGTCCTGATCCATCCATTGTGTCGCCGGAAAAGCAGCTTCTGCCGAGAATGCCGTCGTCTGCTGCTTACACGCCGCAACGGAGACGGATCGAGGCTGCCGATGAGAGGCTGACGAGCAGCGCCCTGCGGGGTGGCGCGGCCAGCGGGCTGCTGAGTCTGTCTCGGAGCTAGGATCGATGACCTCTCTGGTTATTCTTGGGATGCCGGTCTGTCTCTCGTCGTGTTGTGGACAGATACAGCAAGCTGCATGGATCCAAGCTGGCTTTTTCTGGGGTAGTTGCTTTTTCTGGAGTATGGCTTGTAGGCACCTCCTGGCCTTTGTTAAACGAAAGGAGAGGCGGGAAGATAAAATAGCTCAGACCCGAGGGTTGGCTCCGCATTAGATATCGGCGAAGGAAAAAGAAGCTGTTTTGCTGACGATGCATCAACTGGCACGCGTGGGCCACTCACCAATCTTCGTCCCATGTGGACAAGACGAAGTGATCCTATCTTATCCCCCCTTCGGCGTCGCCCTTGTCACCATCACAAAGCGACCCAGAAATTCCTTTTCCATCGGGCGAATACAAAATCGTGGGCAGACAACTTGCCCCTCCCTAACGAAAAAGCCGAGTAATTGGGCTGAAAGCTGACGCGAGACCCCCAACCATCTCACGCACGGCGACAAGTTCCTCTTTGGTGCAGGCAGCCCGCGGGCTGCAAGGTTGCATGGATGACGGCCAGGCCCATGGGGGGGCCCTGGGGGGAAGCGCGACATCCCGCAATCCTTCCTCTCCCACGTGGCGGGACGCCGCAGGGGAACTCGGTCCCCACAAATGCAGGGGCTCCTCCGGTCCGGGGCCCCGGATTTTTTTTTCTCTCTATCTTTGGTCCAGATGCGACTTGTGGTCGACGGGTTTCGCGGCTTTTTTTTCAGGTCTCAACACGTCCCCTTGTCCCTCGTTAGCAATGCGCGAGGAGAGGAAGTGAGTTCCCACGACGCAAATGGACCGCCTGGGAGGAGAACGCATTCCCGAGGCTCCCCTTTGATATCTTGGAAATGCATGGCGGGCAAAAGGCTTCGAGAAGGCTACGACAGGCTGCGGTGCTGGCGATCATGAGTGTGATCCGCGGATCCGTCCATGTGTGTACGGGAGGCCCAAGAGTGGCATCATATCCTGGAGCTGCCACACAAGTATCTGGCCGGCTACAGGGCGAATACATTACGTAACTGTGGCCGATCTCATGCTGTTGTATGAGAGCATACCGAATTAATCGAGACAGTTCACATATATGAGCCAGGCCTATGAATAACTGTAATAATCTGTCTTGTCGACACCACTTCACACGAAGTGTCTATACAGCCAACCCTTCACAACGGTCTAGAATTCTTATGGACACACAGCAGCATAAAGTTGATATAATCTTCAAGGACATAAAGGACCCAAGTTAGAGGCCATACTAATAGGTTCATTGTCGGCATTCTGGGCACTCGATTTTAAGCTTCGCTTTTCTGATGTCCCAGAGCACCTGGAACCATACTAATCTGTGGTCTTTATAATTGTTAGATCAGTCTTCTGTAGCATGTACTTCGTAGGCTGTTCGCATTGAAATAATCACCATGGTAGGATTCAGGAAAGGACACTCACTTGGGTTCCGAATGCACTGGACGTAGAGCCCATTGTTCACCACGCGCTTCCACTGACACTTGTGTGGTCGCTCTTCAATCCCACAGTCGCTGCAATGCTTGTCGCATCTCAGATAAGGGCAGCCTGCGGCAAGGCACTGCTTGTCGGGACAGTCCTGGCCGAGGTGCCGCTGTCTGCATCGGCAGTCTCGATAGCAGTCCACACCTTTGTGCTCTCTTGACCCACACAGGCAGCACATATGCACACACTTCCAAGGGTTTGTGTGCGGTTCGAGGCCGGAGAGACGGCAGAACCTGCAGTCTTTGTCGCAATTGTGGCACGGATGCCGTGGGTATGGCGAACACCAACACTGGGTCTTTTCCTGCGGGCACGGGCCTTGATAGCTGTGATCTTTGCCACACGACCGGCAAGGGGATCTGCAGAGTATATCCTCGTGATTACCGCCGCAGTTATTACAGCATCGTACTCCTTTTCCACGGATTGGTTCTTTCCGTTTGCGGCCAGGCCCTTGGACGTCTGGGGCTAGAGAGAAGGCCAGAGGTACACTGTACAGGTCCGAGTGAGCTGTTTCTTCTTCTCCTCCGCTGCCACTTCCTAATATGAGAGCTGCACTGTTGGTGGTTGTCGGTGGTGTGCTTTCGCGCATCTGCTCAGACCCCAGGTCGCCGCTCTCTTGGCTTTCTGCCGGCTGTTCCTTGTTATACTCATCCAGAAGACCGAGACATAAGTCATGGTACATGGAAGCAATCTCCTTTGCATAATCTGTGTCGAAGAGTTCAAGGTTGAAGGCCTCGGGATTAGCCAGTCTTATCGATCGAGGCGAATGGCTTATGACGGTGTCCTTGAAGTGATCGATCGACTTCGCAACAGCCATCTGTGCGCCCTGCAGATCCAGCATCGCGGCAGCTTTGACAATGTCCTGAATTGGTATCTCGGCTGCTATGTGGTCTCCATAGTGGTGGAGGTTGAGCGAGAAGATGGAGCAAGGGAAGAATATGCGGGTAGCGTCGTCCCCAATGGCTTGACGCCCAGCAAGGGACAGCCCGCAGGACGTGGAAGTGGAGGTTCGACGTCGTTTTTGAGGCCGAGAAGTAGAGCCTGGACCAAAGGTAAGGCTCAGAGACGGAGTAGAAAGGCTGAGCCCCATGATGAAGGTCTTGGTTGGCTGCCGGTATGCCCGAGGTGTGCGTATGTGATAGTATGACAAACAGGAGCCCTGTTAATCGAATGAGTGAGTCAAGCTAGGGAACTCCGGCATGTCCTCGGTGCTACATTTGATAGTCTTGAAACGATGCTCTCATCACGGGGGAACGAGGAGAGAGGAGATGTACTTGAACTCTGAGAGGAGAAGAAGAGGAGTGAGAGAAGGCACCGACGAGAAAAGAAACGGTCAGGATACGGTTCTGCTCGGAGCACCAGTACTTTAAGGCCTGCTAGATTGCTTCCTCTTATGTGGGTTGAGATAGGCTTCTAGATACTTTAGTGAGGCAGACCGCGACTTCCTCCATGTTGTCAACGACAGGGGCCCCTTTGAGCAAGAGCGAGCGACTCTCCTGCCCTGTCGTCCGAAGCACCTGCCAGCTCCTCTACAACAGCCACACTCTGCAGCGAAATCCGATTCTGTTAAACCCGCTCTTCGTTCTCTCTTTCTCTCTCTCTCTCCCTTCCTCGGGATATACTTACTCGTCACGATATATCATAACTCATCCAGCAGGTCACCCGAGTTAAAGTGGGAGTCCAATATAGGAACCAACATCTAGACATCTCCAATCTGACCTTCAACTATTCCTGCAACCAAATACCATCTATCTGCTCGCCACTTAATACTTCCTTCGCCTGCCGAAACAGCCATCAAAACACTCCCAGGAAGCACAACATCCAAGGTAAGAGCGTCTTCCCAGACCGTCGAATGACTAATTCCTTCTGACGACCGCTCGTCAAATAGGACACCCGAGACCTGCCCTGACGTCGCCAAGATGTGCTGGACGGTCACCTACGTCTACAGCTGTGGCTGCGTCAGCATAACCACCTTCAAGTGCCTCCAGTGCCCAGACAAGGATGACCGCTGCGCCGAGTCCGAGACTGTCCCTGCCCAGGAAACCTGCCTGGACGAGCGCTGCCACGACTGCAGCGAGCTGGACGTCCTTGTCGAGCTTGCGGCTGATCTCGCCGTGGAGGGAGACCGCTTGATCCTGCCTCTCCAGACCAGCCGCCTGGCCAACCTTCTCGGCTCCGACGTGCGGGTGGTGCGGCCTCTGCAGCCGCTCCAGACTGTTGGTAACTAAGAGAGCAGAGAATATGGCTGGCATGATGTTTGGAGTAGGGTGGACACCTACCTACCCTTGCTATAATCTAAAGCACCCCGGCATGACTTCAAAAGGATATCAAAGAAATCTAGAACGTAGCGCGTTCACAGAGGCGGAGGCCACCAAAAAGACTTGCTCGAAGGTAGCTAGTAAGTTATCTGGCATGTTCAAAGCAAGAGATTCCGGCTAACATCTGTTTGCAGCTTGGAGGAAAGAGGCAGAAGAAGAATAATTCCACGCTTCCATTCGCATCATGAGAGCGACATTGCGCTACTTTTGAGGCCTCATCTAGGCTAGGTCTGAGTCTGCTTCTGTGCCTTTCCCCATCGCGATAAGAATTCCTCCAGATCGATGTGAAGCCTCGTGCCTTTTTCTGACAGTGTGCTGAACACAGCCCGTAGCTCGGACGAGCTCATGTCCCGGGCGAGCGTGGTGAATGCCTCCATGGCAATCTCTTTCGACCACGGACAGCTTGCGATAGCTCGGTAGTAGACATCTTTCGCCTTGGCTCTCAGCTCCTTGTGATCGTAGCAGAATCGGATGTATGCTCTCCAAAGAGAGATGTTGCCCTTGCAGGCGTAGCTGTCGAGGGCGCATTCAAACGCTGTACGGGTAGAATGCACCGTGCCGACTCGTAGCTCGTGGGTGATGGCGAATATGCGGCTGGTGATGCTGTCTCTGCTGTCAACAAGCACGAGCCTCGTGAGCAAGTCGCGTACAGGGTCGTCAATGCGCAGGCTTGGCTCGGCCCACGCAAAGAGGGCGAGAAATATGGTGTTCCTGGGGAAAAGCGTGATGAACCTCTGAAGTTGCTCGCGGAGGTAGGTCGGGCGGAAGGGGCTGAATTGGCTTGTCATTAGCATCTCTGTGGTACTTGAACACAGACAAGGGCCGCAATGACACTTACCCATGCTTCGCATGATGGTAGAGAAGTCGGCCTGCGGACTGTAGGAGCCGCTCGTGCGCTGCCGACTCTCCCTGCCCGCGCGAGACCACATCATCGGAGAAGGCGAGGATACTCGCTATGGCGGCCGAGATGTTGCCCTGCTGATCTGATATCGGTTCCTGCGGCCCCGTACCCGTTAGATACTCTAGTAGAGCGTGGCTCTCAGCGAACAGCCACGCAACGTCCACACCACTAGAAGATAGTAGGTAATCTCGGGCAGCTACAAAGCTTTGTCGTGCTTTCAGAACCTGAGCTGGAGCGCTGCCAAGTCCTTCTGGTGATGATGCCGCTTCCTTGAGAGACTGTGCCGATGCCACCAAACGACCTAGGGCCTTGTCCTTGTCACCGTCCGCGAGTTCCATCCAGGCCCACGTATTCCATAGGAGCTGTCCACCACTATCATGTGAACCCAGACCTAAACCTTGACTTGTTGCCGAATCTAGGACCTTTCTCGCCACGTCTTTGTTTCCATTTGCTGACTCTGCCAACGCGTACGCATTATACAGAGACACCCGGGACGGATACTGCTTGAGAAGCGACCTCGCCGCTTTCTTCACACTGCTGGGCTCACTGTTCCATGCCAATGCAAGGCTGTATTCTGCAGCCTCGGCGAAACCAAACGTGAGGGCGACTTGCCGTGCCGTCCTCAAAATCCAGCCGCTCTCCAGTGTCCCCTTGTTATCAGCCGAGATGGCCTTCCAATTCTCAAGGATATTGAACCAGTCGGGCCCTGCAAAGAGGACATCAGAAGAAAGTGCTGCGTAGGTCGCGCCTTGAGAAAAGTGCGGCCGCTTTCTTGACCCGTCATCTTCATCTTGAGTCTGGTCGGTCTTCACAGCTTGGAGGTTCCTCTCGAATAAGCTGCCCGCTTGGTAAATGAAAGGGTCGGCATAGGCGGACCGGACATAGGGGTTCATTCCAGAAGCAGGAGGCAGCCGGCAGAAAAGGAGGAAAGAATCAAATATCGACGCTTTGGTAAGGGGCAAGGTGGATGGAGGAATGTAAAATAGCAATGGCTCGATGTCAGAGTACATGACAACGCGGAAGGGATCATCTTCCGTATCTTCATCCATGGTTCGGGCGGGCATTCTGGAACTGCATGCCTGTTGCTGTTCGACAGATGCCCAAGCCTTGTATGCATCCCTCGTAGCTGGTACTTCCGGCGCCGAGTTTGGCCTTGGCTCCGGCAAATCGTCCATTTCTTCAGTGAAGTGGCGCCATCCTTTGGCATTGTCTTCTCCAATGCGGGCTACCTCGCTTTCCCAGAAGTCACGAAAAGACGACGAAATATCGGAGTCGACAGGATCTCCTGGTCCATTTGGTGGTCGGGCAAAGGTCATTTCAAGGAGAGCTTGCCAAGCTGCGACAGCAAGCTCGGTAAAGCCAACATCTTCGAGGTATCTGGTTGTCCTCAAGAAGACGTAGATCATCTCATTGCAGATGCTGACCAACTTGTCCTGTGCCGTTGCCCCGACCATCTGATTGCGTAGAAAGTGAAGGCGCTCAAGGTGAAACTGTTTCAGCCTCTCAGAGGTAAGGTTCACAAGATCCGTCAGTTCAAAATCCAGACGTGCTTTCCAGAGAGCAAAGCTGCTAGTTTCCTTAGAGATCTCGGCCCACTTCTTGGCCAGGTTCTTAGGAGTCCAAATCTTGGCACCCTCTCGCATTAGTGAGAGTAAGATCCTTTCCCGGTCTGACTCTGTGATGGCATGAGGGAGAGCTTCCTCAAGGAGCGACACCCTCACGTTGGCTAGGCCTTGCACTTCGTCTGGAGTCTTTTGGAAGTCGCCGACAGTCTCGCCGAGCTGCAGAAGAGCAGCCTGCAGATCGATTAGCTGCATCCAAGAGTCGATGTCTTCTGGATGTTCCCTCGTCTGTCTGGACAGCTCGATGGCCCGTCTTCTGATAGGGTCCTGCGACTGGTCATTTTCCTCGTCACCGGAAGAATCACTCTCAGTATCGAGATCACTGTCTACGAAGTCCTTCGCCTTCGCCTTGCCCTGTATCGATCTGTAGTGAGCCTTGTCACCCCCGTCATCATCTGACGCACTGAGGCCGTCCCCGGCACGTTTCCGTTTGTGAGAACCGCTCAAGGGAAGGAAGTCCTCATCACGACCGACAAGCGGGTCTAGATGCTCCGGCTCTTGCCGCGGTTTCAGGAGGCGAGGTTTTCTTCGCGATACCTTCGCCAGGAAGCTCCGGTCTCGGAAGGCTGACGCGCCTTCTCGATGACCTCCAAGACTAAATACTTCCCGGCGCCCATCTGCGATGACGGTGAGACGTCCATCGGCGCCGAGAACTCTGCCGAAACCATACCTGCGGTAGGCTGGGATGCGGTTTCTATCGTTGCCTCCATATCTCACGATCAGAGGGTCGCCTCGTTTATCGATAGAGAAGAGGGAATCTTCCGCCTTTGGATCCGCCTCCTTGACAGATGGGGGCCGAGAGGATTCCTTCGTAGCACTAGGCGAGCTGCGCCGCTCAAGACGATGCCGATGTGAGTGGCCCTTGTGCCTCCGGTCTTCTCTGGGAGAGCTTCGCCTCTCTCTGTCTTCGTCCTTGCCTCTACCCTTGATGTCGTCCTCCTTGGCTGGCGTGTTTGCCGGCTTTGGCTTAAAAGACGAGAACTTGGGTACAGTTGGTTTCTTGTCATCCCTAGACGACATCACGGGAGTGTGCGGCAGCCTCTCATTCTCGTGTGTGATCGATCTGCAGGTTATGTTGGTTACTTGCTCGTTGTCAACCTAGGTATGTGGTTAATTACGAGTAACCTTACTTAGGTATCGAGTATCCTTATGAGAGGACAAACAACTTTTAGCGTCCTGCCGGCTCAGGTACGTGTAACTCCGTACCACACAGTGCCACATTAGGTACCTTAGATTTTATCGTGCGCTTCGCCTTCTTACGGAAATGAGACGCGATGAAAGCAGCATGCGTGAAGCATCGCGGCTGCGACAGGGCAAAGCGTGCTATGCAACTTAAGAACTACCTGTCTTGATCTGAAGCTTTGACTTTAAAGAGGGAGATTGGTATCTGCGATATCCGCGCCGAGCTCGGACGACGGGACAGGCTCACCGGGCCCGAATGTGTAGCACTAACAACCATGATTTAAGGCAAGGTAACAGCGGTGTCGGGTACTAAAACAAGGGGTCCATCAAGGTCCAGCACCACGGCTCGGCCCCTATGGCGGCCCAATGATAGCAGCTCTCGGGAGGAAGGCACAAGTGCTATGATATAATTATACATGCCGCTCGTGTACGCGTCGATAGTAGATCGATGGATCGATATGCCAGGTCTCCACATCAGACGGAAGAGATAGCGGACAGGATTCCGGGCCCGCCTCAGATGCCGCCTTGCAGAAACAGTCGCACGTAGCCTGGCGGTCGTCATCTGCAAGTTTCAAGCCCCCCCTCGGGTGACGGCAGAGCACGTTCCATGATCCATCCATCCATCCATCCATTCATCCATCTTAGCTCATCTGACTCTGGTGATGGAGGGGTGAGACACACGCACGCCCACATGACAGAGTCGCATCGATGCGGCAACCCGTCAGCCACACGTACAGAAGATATCCTCCTGATCACGATACCCAAGCAGATAGCACGATATCCTCTCCGCCAGTGCTTGGCACCGGGGACCATCGGTCTTTGGCTGGCCGTGCCAGCCACAGAGCTGTCGAGGCGCTCGCTGGTTCGTTTCCCCGGATTTCCTTCGATCCAGCCTCATGGTGTGGTTGCATCTGCCTCTGTGTGTGTGTGCTCTTTTCTAGGTAGCTTTCTGACAGTGGGGATTTCAGTCATATTCACGACCCTAGACACCACGACTCGAGATCCAAGCAGAGCGAGCTGCTGTTGCCAACACGATGGATCCTATGGACGGTGACGACGCGGCGGACTCGCGATACCTGTCCCTCCCTCCTTCTCCAACCACCTTCCGACGCCCTCCGACAAGAAATCACAGCCGCTCTGGATCCTTCGCTGAGCAGCCAGACGAGCGATCCCCACTGCTGACGACAGGCCCGAGGTCGCGGATGCGGATACCCAGTGCTCATGGCTCACCGCGCATCCCGTTCCTATCTAGGAACCAGAGCTATGCAGGTCCGTGACACCTTACAACTGCTTTGAAGCACATCTTAAAGCTAGACTCAGACTGACGGGTGTGCCATGTTGCACATCGGAAGCGTACAGGGAGCGTACGAAGCACGCGACACCACAATCGCGTGAATTCATGGGGCCAGCGCCTCACACAGGCTTTGAACGATCGGCAGGAATCAATGACTGAGTCCAAGGGGTCCATCTTCCCCGATGAGCGCGTCTGGTACGACCAGTTTACCTCCACCGACTGGGTGCACGATAGCATTGCCGACGCGTATCGCGTCAAGGCCCTCCGCAGCCGCAAGGACTTCTGGGGCCGGGTATACGTCTTGTTCGACGCGTCACAGGGCTGGATCCTTAGCGCTGTGGCCGGCTTCGTCGTGGCCGTGCTAGCATACGTGATCGATGTCTCCGAGCAGACTATCTTCGACTTCAAGGACGGATATTGTGCCAGAGCTTGGTATCTGAGTGAGAAGGTAGGATTCGCGCTCGGCGAGGATACCTCAACACTATCGTCTGATGCTGACATTCTCACTAGAGATGCTGTCCAATTGGCCCTTGCACAGACTGGAGAGACTGGGGTGAGGTCCTGCAAGGTGTTCCTTTTGGGGAGAGGTGGACAGAATTCGTGGTCTACGGGTGCATCGTCATCCTCTTTGCGAGTCTCGCCTGCCTGCTCACACTGACTACCAAGACGGTTGTCCCATCCGCATACCGCCTCTCGACCCTCGACGAGAACCTGGCAGCTGAAACCGCAAGGCTCGACGATGACAATTCGAACGAGGATGCCAGCAGCGCTAGCCCCCGCCGGTTAAGTGTTGAGGCACCTGCTGCACTCCCGATGATCTACTACTCCGCCGCAGGTAGCGGGGTGGCTGAAGTGCGAGTCATCCTTAGCGGATTCGTCCTCCACGGCTTCCTAGGCTTCAAGACGCTTGTGATCAAGTCCGCTGGTTTGATACTCAGCGTCTCATCCGGTCTGAGCTTGGGAAAAGAAGGTCCTTATGTCCATATTGCGACTTGTGTGGGCAATATCGCCTGCCGTCTCTTCTCTAAGTATGATCGGAATGATGGCAAACGACGAGAGGTGCTCTCGGCTGCAGCGGCTGCAGGTGTTGCCGTTGCTTTTGGGGCACCTTTGGGCGGAGTTTTGTTCGGGCTGGAGGAGGTGTCTTACTTCTTTCCGGCAAAGACGCTCTTCCGAACATTCTTCTGTTGCATCGTCGCCGCACTGACCCTTAAGTTCCTCAACCCCTACGGCACACATAAGATCGTCATGTTCCAGGTTCACTACGCCATCGACTGGGAGTATTTTGAACTCGCCAGCTTCATCGCCGTCGGCATCTTAGGCGGCCTTGCGGGCGCTCTCTTCATAAAAGCCTCTCGGCACTGGGCCAAGTTCTTCCGTCGAATCAGAATTATCAAGACACACCCAATGTTCGAAGTGTTCCTAGTCGCTCTGATCACGGCTGTCTTGGGATATTGGAATAACCTGACAAAGCTGCCGGTCGCCAAGTTGTTATATAATCTTGCCGCACCTTGCGATGACAGAGATAACAACCTCGACAGACTCGGCTTATGTCCTTCAGCCGGCGACGAAATCCCGCCTATTCTGCTGAACTTACTGATTGCCTTCCTCATTAAGGGGCTGCTCACCATTGTCACCTTCGGCATTGTAAGTACCCAGTATTTCTCTCACCTTACGCGAGAAGAGCAACTCGATGACTGATTGATTCTCCTGTCAATAGAAAGTCCCGGCCGGTATATATGTCCCCTCCATGGTTGTCGGAGGCCTGATGGGGCGCCTGATCGGCCATATGGTCCAGTGGGTCGTTTTCACCTACCCAGACTGGAGTATGTTCGGAACCTGTGCGGTTATAGGCGACTCGACGTGCATACAGCCCGGTGTCTATGCGCTCATTGCCGCCGGCGCAACAATGTGCGGCGTAACAAGGCTGTCTGTCACGCTGGTGGTCATATTATTCGAGCTGACTGGCAGTCTCGACTACGTCCTGCCATTCTCTCTGTCTATCATGGTCGCGAAGTGGACCGCTGATGCTCTTGAGCCACTGAGCATTTACGTAAGACCACCGGTACTGTCCCGCAGAACGAGGTAATATACTGACGACTACAGGATCTCTTGACGGAGATGAACTCATATCCATTCCTGGACAATAAGCACAAGCCCGTCTTCACGGGCGAATTGTCTGACCTTGTTCCGCGAGCCCGGCGCGAGAGGGTTATCGACATCACCACGTCCCCTGTCGTGCCCGCTGCCAGCCTTCGGACGAAGCTTGAACTCCTGCATAGAGCAGGCGAGGTCGATGGTGGCTTGCCGATTGTGAGAGATGGCATCCTCGTCGGCCTTATCCCTGCGCCAGACCTCGAATATGCTCTCGATAATCTGCCAGATGAAGCCAATGCGCGGTGCCTGATGGCTCCGGTCCCTACCATCGATGACTCGGATGACGGTGGCTGCTCGGACCCAACCGACTTCACCCCGTATATTGACCCAGTGAGTTCTGAGTCTGATTTACAGTATTCATCCTTAGGTTTGCTGACTAGCCTAAAAAGGCACCTGTGGCTCTTGATATCAAGTCACCCATGGATCTCGTTTACGAGTGCTTCGTCAAGCTGGGGCTCCGGTATATCTGCATTTTGAAAGACGGCAAATTCGCCGGAATGGTAAGAAAACTGTTCTTGCTATCATGATTTTGCTAGCTAACTCTTAGCTAGACACACAAGAAAGCCTTCGTCAAATACATGAGGGAGCTGGAAGAGAAGGAACGCCACAAGTGAGCTGTTCCGAGCTGCGAGACCGCTCGGAACCTGAGTTTCACTACTTTGTTTTGTATGAATTCGAGCCTGCATTAGAACAGCGGCGTTGAAGGGGCACTCTGCGATTTGTGGTTCAGCATCGGATCGAGCCGTGGGCGGCACGACTGCATTTTAATGGATCCGAGTTTGGCAGCATGCGGCATCCGAGTTTGTACATTCGCATACTGTGTTAGATTTCTCCTGGTCGGGCATCGGCATAGCTTCTTTTCCAGTACTTTTTTTCATGAACCTTTGCATACGGACAAGGGCAATATGATCCGGTAGAACCACGGCAGACTCTTTTCCCCTAAAGAATTGGTGATAATCGAATGTGGTTGCCCCACAATCGCGCCCACACGGGTGATTCATTACGTCACTGTCTCAACCTTTCTTATACGGAGTCCACTGGTCCGACGACACTCATATCGGCGTTGAGGAGGGGGCCAGTATAACTCACTCTACGGATCAGCCTCAAACTTACAGAACACTACGTTCTCTTGCCTATCCAGTCCCCCCCGACATCGACCATCGGAAACCATGTCCGCAGCCTTCCTGTGCCGAGGCGCGCTCCGGCGGCGCGGCATCCCGCTCGCCCTCGGCCTCTCCTCCGGCGCGCTGATGGTCAGCCGGCAGAAGCCCTTCCGCCTGGACGCCGCTACCGCGACGACAACTCTGGGGCCGCCGCCTACATCTCGCGGGCCGGCTGTGGGGCCCACCGTGGAGGAAGAGGGAGGCTGGCTCAGCCCGGAGGTCATCAAGCAGCTCTCGAGCGGGAGCTTGACGGGTACGTGGAGTCGTCTGCTGTCCCGCGCCAGCTGCAGAATGAACAATCAACTAACTCAAGTTGTCCTTGGCTTTTAGGATTACTGACGGGTCTGCTCGTCAGCGTCTTCTCCAAGACACTGGTCCTCCTCATAGGCGTGGGCATGGTGGTCATTCAAGTGAGTAGTACACACTTTAGAAATTCCGTGTCCTGAAAAGAACTAGGCCGTCTCAACTCTTTCACTAGGTCGCGTCAAGATACGGAATCGACCTAGTGGATATCTTGAAGCTCAGACAGCGGGTCCAGTCGTCCAAGATCCTGTCGGCCCTGAGCAGGGACACGACCTTCAAGCTCGCCTTCGGGGTAACCTTCGCCATGTCCGCCTTCATGCAGTTCTAGAGTAGAAATGGTACACACGATGAAAAACAGCTACACTACTCCGGCAAATGCATACAGTCAAACCCAGTCAAACCCAGTCAACCGACTGTCATTATCAGAACGGCTGGGTCTCCCTCTTCAGCCACGCCAGCGTGAGCGGGTCATCCTTGAAGAAGTCCTTCGTCTTCTCGAAGATCTCGCTGCTGTGGTCGTTGAGCCATTGCTTCTCCTCCGGCGTCAGAAGGGTCGTATCGATGAGGGTGCGGCAGTAGGGCACCATCGTGACGTGCTCGAAGCCCAGGTACGGCTTGTCGCCGAACTGCAATGGCGTCTTGACCTCCCGAACCATGGCGATGTTCTCGATCCGGATCCCGTAGGACCCGTCTTCGTAGAAGCCGGGCTCGATTGACGTGACGTTGCCGGCGGCCAGGGCCACCTCCGCGTACTGCTTTCTTGTGCCGATGCCGATTGGACCCTCGTGGACGTTCAAGTAGGAGCCGACGCCGTGGCCTGTGCCGTGCCTGTAGTCGAGGCCCTCTTTCTGTACAGCGTGTCAGTCATATCCCGGCATAACCTGAGACGTATACCACATCAACACAAGACTCACCCATAGAAACTGCCGTGCCAAGGCGTCCAGCGCATATCCCGTGGTGCCCTTGGGGAAGATTGCCATGTCCAGCGCCATGTTTCCCTTGAGGACCAACGTATAAGACAGCTTCTCGGCATCTGTCGGCGTCCCGAAATGCAGAGTTCGTGTGGTATCAGTTGTGCCGTCGAGGTATTGTGCACCAGAGTCGCACAGGTACACCGCGTTCCTGTCAATTGTCGAGCAATTGCCTCTCTCCGGCTTGTAGTGGATGACAGCAGCACTATGATCGCAGAGTCAGCCACGCCAGTCCCTCCACAGGTCTTCATGGTATGTATCCACTTACTTCGCTCCGGTGGAGGATATGGTATCGAAGGAAAGCCCAACAAAGTCCTTCTGCTTCGCCCGTAGCTCCTCCAGCTTGTCAGCCGCGGTAACCTCATCCAACACCGCGCTCTTGCTGACTAGCTGGTCTTCAAGCCAGGCGAAGTACTCGATCAAAGCTGCTCCGTCCCGGATATGGCACTGTCTCATTCCCTCTAGTTCTGCGTCGTTCTTGATGGCCTTTGCGTCCCCGATTGGACTCCTGATTTCCTCAACGAACTTATCGCCGCCAAGAGCAAGCTTCAGAGCCCAGGAGGCCTTCGTCGAGATGAGAAACTTCTTTGACTCTTGCGTCGTATCGCCATTGTCGTTTCTGCTCGTAGCGAGCATCTTGCCCAGAGTCCTCGTGTCCTCAAATAAGCTCTCGTAGGGCTTCACAATGATATCGTTCTCCGCCAGGTAGCTATGACAGTCACCAGCCAGCTTTTCCGAGTCCATGTACAGCGTCGCTGACTCGTGGGTAACGATGGCGTAGGAGAAGAATACCGGATTATAAGGGATATCATTTCCACGGAGGTTGAACAGCCATGCAATCTCGTCCAGCATTGAAACCACAAAGCCCAAGGACTGCTTCTTTTCGAGCTCCTTTCGGAGCTCCGCAAGCTTGGACTTAGTGTCTTTTCCGGCGTACTGCAGCGGAAGGAGCTTGACCTCCTCCCTCGGCCGCGGGGGCCTGTCGTTCCCCCAGACCTTATCAACCAAGTTGTCCTCGAGCGGGACTAGATCGGCGCCCCCGCTCTTCTTGATCTTCTCCAGCAGCTTCTCGGCTGTCGAGCTGGTAATGAGGGTTGGGTCCACGGCAACAACTTTCCCGCCCGCCGACTGGTCAGCGGACCACTCCTGCCACGTCGGAACATCCTGAAGGCCCTGTTTCAAGAGATCCCAGTTCTGATCTAGCTGATGGCTCGCCTGATTGAAGTACCGGCCGTCCGTCGCCAGCGCCGCCTTATCGTG
Source organism: Pleurostoma richardsiae (assembly GCA_030052745.1). Lineage (NCBI taxonomy): Eukaryota > Fungi > Ascomycota > Sordariomycetes > Calosphaeriales > Pleurostomataceae > Pleurostoma > Pleurostoma richardsiae. Next base: position 209,132 of record JANBVO010000043.1, read on the forward strand.
CGTCACCACCGCGCAGCCAGCGGAGCCGCTGAAGCCACTGATGAACTCGCGGCGGGCGTCACAGGGCGCGATGTACTCCGAGGAGTGACTGTCTTCGGAGGGGACGACTAGGAGAGATATCGTCAGTCTCGGCCTCGGCCGAGAGCGGCACGCGAGCCGCAGCTCGGCGATGGGCAAACGGGGGTGCTACTCACTGTAGACGTCGACGTTCCGCTCCTTCATGAGTCGCCGGAGCTCAGACAGGCGAGCGCTGCTGTCGACGGTCTCCATGGTCGGCTCAGGGGGCTGGTAGGCGGCGGCTTGCCGTCTGCAGGAGGTTGAAATCGGAGAAGAGCTGGCCCAGAAAGACGACCAGAACCCGCGTGCTCTGCAGCTGGGCTGGAAAACCTGGAGGACAAGAGACCGGCTAGAAGAAGCGAAGAGAGGACGAGGCCATAAATGTCGCATGGAAGCAGAAGAGATCGTCGCAAAAGCGCGCAGGATGACTTTCAGGAAAGTGTAATGCGACCGAGAGTCATGGGTTGGCCGATATGCTCTCCCGGTCTCTCTTTCTGCACTACCGCACTGCAGCTGTTGTACAAAGAGGTCCCGTACTTGGCTAACCCCTCGTTATCCCACGCCTACCACGCCCCCACCACCTCGAGTCTCTCCACTCAGCGCCTTTAAAAAGCCTTCCTACCCGAAAGGGTATCGAGGAGCCCAGGATGGCTTCGGTTTTGGCGCTTGTTAGCTTCACCAGGTATGGGTAGCGTCGGGATTCTGAATCTTCATAGTGATACGCGCGGAATTTTGTACGAAACGAATGATATGAACGCTGCCCCCCCGCGGGTGATGAATACGCGAGAGTAGGAGCACGATAAGTTCGTAGAAAGAGGGGGGAAGGAAGAGGGTCTGCCTCAGTCCAGATCATTCAGCCAGATGAAGTGAGAGAAGCGCAAACATCATCATTGTTCGGATAGTTGATAATTTTGCGCCTCTGAGTTTTGCGCTGCTTGCAGGTATCGAATATGTACATATCCCATCTATCGCCCCGCTTTCGTCCAATGATTTTGCTTCAGCTTGGGAATGGAGTAGGGCGTAGCAAACGGAGCCGTCAGGCAGAATCGCGGCAAGCTGGCTGTACCTCCTCCTTGAAGTTCAAGGCTGCTTCAAGAAATCTTTCATTTCTTGGTGTCACTGCAGGCTGTGCCGTACTCAGCATTCATGACACCTGAGTGCTGACTCGAAGTCATTTGGAGGGGTAGAACCCACACTGTCGACGACCAAGAGACAGCGATGTACACCACGCTCGCCCGAGCAGCTACCACACAATCATGGAACAGGCACCTCTACCGTCGTCCTTGACTGAGGTGGAAGCTGTGAGTTAATCGCCCAATGAACCCCCTTTATGTGGAAGTCCTTGTAGTAACCACATTTCCTAGCTGATATCGGCGCTCTATGAGCCGAATCCTCCCGAGACAATCGCAAGGATCCAAGAGGTCCTACAACGCCTTCAGCGGTCTCCGCAGGGCTGGAAGCTCGCCCATGACCTGCTGGAAAGGCCAGATGAGAAGACAAAGTTCTTCGGTGCCCTGACTGTCATCATCAAGCTCAACACGGAGAGGCACGTCCAAGCTTCGTTGAAGTTCCCGGTAGCCCCGAGCTACTAAATGCAACGGATTACTGACTGGGATATAGTGCATCGTTGAGTGAGGATGACTCGAAAGAACTTCTTCTCAACTTAATTCAGTGGTTTGTGCGTTCGTTGGGTGACGGCTCGGGGCCGCTGGTGATCAGGAAGCTTTGCTCGGCACTGGTTACATACTTTATCCACTTCTCTCAGCTGTGGTCGAACTGCGTCCACCATCTCGTGTACTGCCTCGATATCGGACGAGCTGTGGCTATCGATGATGCTAAGGATGCCTCACCAGCCCCGGACATTATTGCGAGCCTTGATGAATCTAAGCTCCAGGCTGCTCTCTGGTTCGCGGCCTCCTTTGTAGAGGAGACCGGGAAGACAGACATGAACTCACCAAAATAGTGAGCGCATCCGAACTTCTGGCCCCATCTATCGGCCGAGGACTATCAGCTAAACTCGTCATAGTTTAAGCGTTCATACGCGGCTCATTAAGAATGCACCAGACGTGACGTCTCTTTTGTCCAGGGGACTATCCCTGGAATCTGCTACGGGGCTCAGGGTCCGCGGCGAAGCTATCACTTGCCTACAGGTATGTTCTAGCCTCATCATGGACTTGACTCCTTTCGAAAACTAAAGTCCTTCAGTCTTGGATTCTTTATGCGCAGCGAGCATCGACTGATGCAGACCTTTTGATCAACCCCCTTCGAACCCTCGTCGTCCCTGCCATGAACTGTCTCATGATAGACTCCTTATATGAAGTCACTATCGAGCTCTTCACTGATGTCCTCTCTAACTTTTCCGGCTTCCTCACTGAATCGCACTACGATTCCTTGTTCTCGGTCCTCGAGAGCGAGTGGTCTCAGGGCCGTTACGCAGCTCTTGTTGGTGGGGATTTCGACTTCGATTCCGTACAGTATGGCCTGTTCATGATAGCCTTCGGGGATGCCAAAGCACAGGATCTTATCGAGGGCACCGATGCGCGGTCACAAAACATCTTGAAAGGCTTGTGTGGTCTCCTCAATGCCACAGGCTATCCTGTCGCAGAAGACAAGATATTCGTCCCAGCTCTCGAGTTTTGGTCTACGATCGTCGAGACAATAACAGACCTGATGTATTCTGATGAAGTAGAAACACCAAGCTGGATGCCACAAGCTCTTTCCCTGGTAATGGAAGCGATCGGTTATTGCTACAGCAAAATCCAGCTCGTGGACGCAGAGACCTGGAAGTCCTGGGACTCGACCGAGAGGGTCGGGTGGGACGACGCCAGAAAGGAGGTTGCTGACTTTCTTCAAGCCGTCTATCCCCTCAAGGGACCGAGCCTCGTCTCTACGTTTGTCGATTTGCTGCTTCAGTCACTACCTACGGGCAAATGGGCACACATTGAAGCTGCTCTATTCTGCCTTGCTGCTGTCTCTGACTGCGTTGGAGAGGAGGCAAACTGCGACGGGGATCTCAACAAGGTCTTCTCGTCATCTCTTTTTGAACTCCTGGCTCAGGGTAGGACTATGATTCCATATCGTCTGCTGCGGTCGGGCTTGTCCCTGATAGAGCGTTATTCGGATTTCTTCGAGCGCCATCATGAGCATCTCCCTACAGCGTTGAATGTTCTTTTCAACGCTGTTGATGACCCGATCCTTGGTGGTCCGTCATCAAAGTCGATATACACCCTCTGCTCATCTTGCCGTTCTCTGCTCACTGGGAAAGCTGCGGTTTTTCTTGCACAATATCAGCATCTCCACATGAATTGCTCTATCGATTCCGTGACTGAGGAGAGAGTCATTGCTGGCATCACCTCAGTTATACAAGCTGTGCCGCAAGAAGCCGAAAGGCTTCAGATATTCGAACAGCTCCTATCTATCATGCAAAACGATGTCGAGCGCTGTCTTCACCTGAAGTTAAATACAGAGTCTATCAACGCCTCAGATGAGTGGCTCGCGAGGATGCTAGGTCCCATTCTACCTAACGTTGACAACCGCCCATCGACGAGCGACGCAGCTGCTCTGGCCGTCGCCGAGAGACTACTGAGATGCATGGCAAGCATGGCTAGAGGGATGCAAGGCACGACAGAAGCACCAATTGATCTTGACAGCGACTCGACACAGCCAGCCCGCCTGAGTGACCAACTTGTGAGAGTTCAGAGCCAAATTATGACCATTATGGCGCGTCTGTACGAGGTATTTCACCAGAGCGGAGAGGTTATCGAGACAATATGTAACATCTTCCGGGCGGGCTTTTCCGAAACGGAACCTGGCCCTTTTGTTTTCCCTCCAGACATCATCATAGAATTCTTCACGCGGCAGACGGTACAGACACCTCGCATCGGGACCATGGTAAGCACTATGTGTTCGTTTGCCAGCTCCCTCAACAGCGGCTCCAATGCCCAGGCCGTGGCGTGTCTTTCTCGACTACTACCGTGGGTTGTCGAGTTACTCAGAGGGCTTCCAGGTAAGCATAGACAACTCAAGCGTCATTGGGCTTCTCTCTTACCTCTTCTCTAGAACCAGAAAGTGATACGGAACTTGCACAGAACGGCATCGAATTTGTGCACCGGGTCATGGTGAAGTACCCGGAAGTGTTGATACAACTGCAGCCGACGTCCTCCCTCGAATTCTTCTTTTTATTCACGTTGAACGTGCTCAACGGCAAGGAGCCGCTTCCAAAAGGAGCAGCTGCTGAGTTCTGGGTAAGCTCCTTGCCCCTTTTGATGTAGGAGAGATGAATCGCTGACGGGGATGATGAGGCTGCGTTCGTGACCCTCAAGAGCAGTGACGCCACAGTACAGGGTGCTATAAGCGGTGCCATGGAGCAGCTGGGCCCTCTTCTCTCCCGCTCGCTGATGCAGAACATCGGCGGTAATGCTTCGCGAAGTGAACTCGACAAGCTGAGCGATCCGCTGAAGAAGCTCGTGGTCCAGACCCCCCGAGCCCAGGGCTGGCTGGAGAGCGCCCTCTTCGACCCGTCCTTCCCGAGCACGCAGGTGTCACCGCAGGAGAAGTCTGTGTTCCTGAAGAAAGTCATCAAGTAAGTACACTAGTTTTGTAGAGCGACAGGATCCTTGTGCTGATGTCTTCAACTAGTCTCCGAGGTGCTCGAACTACAAACAACGTTGTTCGAGAGTTCTGGCTTGCCTGTAGAGGATCGAGCTTTGCATACGCCTCTTAGGAGAGCTGTATGGGTTATAGCCCTTGCTTCAGGAGATATAGAGGCCCCGATGGGTTGAGAGCCTCGCGGGAAGTGGCAGGAACAGCCTGGTATAGAGGGTAGCGTCAAAGCTTGAGAGTAGAAGGTCGTTGAATTCTATCGACGCTATGAATACATCTATAATAATACACTCGCCGGAGAGATGCGTCATAATCCTACAGCTGCTCTCACAAGCTCCATCGTCTCCTGCGCGCTCGCGTTCGCCTTTCGTGCTCCCTCCGCCTCCACGCGGTCCAGGTACTTCCCGTCGTCTCGCTCGAGGAAGTCCAAGAACCGCTCGCGCACCCCTCCGATGCCCTCGAGGACCGCGTCTGCCACACGCGCCTTGAGCTGCCCCAGGTTGGAGGACCCCATCTCCTCCGCCAGCTCGGCGGCGCTTTTGCCGCCGTTACCCTCGCCGAAGATAGATAGCAGCTCCAGGAGGTTTGAAACGCCGGGTCGGTTGACCGGATCGTACGAGACGGCGTTGGTAGAGTCGGTCAGCGCGCCCATGATCTTCTTACGGATCTCGGCGGGCGTGTCGGTTAGGAGGATACGGGAGCGGGGATCGGTCGCCGACTTCGACATCTTCTGGTTCGGCTGCTGCAAGGACATGATGCGGCGGGCGGGAGCTGAAGGGGAGATTAGTGGATGTACATCATCGGGATATGGAAGTGACGGTGTAAGGAGCTTTTAGAGAAGGCCAGGGCCAGGGCTTTGGTAGATGGACGCACAGAGAATCGTCTCAGGGGCGACGAGGTGCGGCCCGAAGGCGTGGTTGAAGTTCGTCGCGCACTCGCGCGCGAACTCGAGGTGTTGCCGCTGGTCCTCACCGACGGGGACGTGGGTTGCCCTACAAAGATCTGTTAGTCTGACCTGCCTCTGCTGGACGGGGTGATCTGATCGGGCTGGATATGCATACCGATGGACGAGGATATCCGCAGCTTGCAGAACCGGGTAGGAGAAGAGGCCCAACTTCAGCGCCGACCTAGCCTTCTCGTCCTGCAGGGAGGCGTCCTCAGCGAGGTGTAGTTTGCTCTATAGAACGGTATGAGTTCAGGAGCTGCGCTGCAGACACGCTCTTAGACACCTGGACTCTTCTATGACAGCTCTCACCTTCCACTGCGTCATGCGGGATAGGTATCCCATTGAAGCCGTACAGCTCAGGATCCACATGAGCTCTGAATGCGCGGGCACCTGCACTCATCATTAGCACTAACAGCCCATCGAAGAAGCAGCAGAACCGGGCAGATCTCGGAGCACGGCTGCAGAAGGAATGGCTGAGCCGCAGTGCAGCCGCGAAAAATCTTACCGAAGACTGATAGAATATGATCGACCGCTCCGGATCCAGCCCTATAGCCAGCAGCGCGGCGAGCGCCTCCCGGCGCCACTGCCGCAGCTTGTCGGCCTGCTGCGGCATCGTGATGGCGTGCAGGTCCACGATCGAGTACAGCAGCCGCTTCGCGCCGACGCCGCCGGGCACCACCGCCTCCGGCTCGTCCTGTAGCCTCACCCACTGGCGCAGCGCGCCGAGGTAGTTCCCGAGGTGCGGGACCCCGGTCGGCTGGATACCCGAGAAGATGACCGTGTCCCGCGGCGTCGTCTGCGTGCCGTCGGAGCTGCCGCCGGGGCTGGACGCGGCGCGTCGCTGGGCCCGCGCGGCAGAGGCGCCCAGGCGCTTCTGCGCTCGGAGACACGTCCTGCACAGCATTTGGACTTCGATGCTAAATGATCGAGTGTCCTAGTGGTTGCCAGGTAGAGGAAGAGAATTTTGAATGTCCGTAGACAATCAATCGTTGCACCAGAATTTTTTCGGGAGAACCGAGCTTATAGCGATGCCACCGACATGGACCAACCTAAACCGACAGGGCACGAAAACTCAGAAGATGAACAAACACGTTTCAACAGCTTGAGATAACAATCTAAACATCTTTGTTATATGAATCGGGTTGCGGACACATGAAAACAGCGAGATGTTGCATCTACACCCTAGATCAGGCACACATTGGTGTTGGTGGGAGAAGGTAAGGCTAGCAGATAAGGCCTTGTCAACCAAGCCATTCCCGTGGTGATGGATGGCTTCGATTTATACATGCTGAGCATTTAGATATACAAATACAATATCAACTATGGCATCCTCTCGCCTCAGAGCAGAGCTACCTGCCGCCGCTCAGCTTGAACCGCTCGCTGGCGAGCAGCTCCTCGACTTTCTCCATCGTCGGGTTCTCGGGGGCCTCAGCCAAGTGAGCCCACTCTGACTCGAGAACCTCCGCAGCACTCTTTGCAGCGTCGTCCATCTCCATACCGACACCTAAACAGCAATCGTTAGCAAACGGCACTGCCCGAAACAGACGTGATGTTGCGTCCGAAATATGCGACGAATCATACCCAGCTTGCTGAACTCCCACATGTTGGCCTTCATGCCGACACCGTAGTGCTGGTGCTTCTGAAGAAACGCGAGGAAGATCTGCACCGTCTCCGGGTGCCCGTCGCGGATCTGAATCAGCCGGCGGTACGTGACTCGTTCGAAGTTCTCCTGCGACTTCTTGAAGATGAAGTGACTCTTGGGCACCGTCCACCGCTCCGTGATGCGCGGCATGGGGACGGGGCCGTAGGCCGGCAGGCCCAGGTAGTACGCCGCCCGCAGGACGAAGTCGCAGAAGAACTCGACGCTGCGCACGCTGTAGGACCGCAGCTGGAGATCGCAAGAGGGCACGCCGTACTTGGCCACCCGCCGCAGCGGCTGCAGGTAGTAGGCCTGCACTGCCCGCGGCAGCCGCGAGAGCTCTGCCTTCTCGGCGGCGTCATCCTTCGTCTTAGGCGCGGCGGGCGCTGCTTCGGGCTTCGACTGGGCGGCGGCTGACGGCGAGTCGGCTCTAAGAGACGGTTAACTTCAATATTCTCGCGGCTTCTGGCGGATAGTCGACACTTGACATACATCGAGGCGTTCGATCGCGTCTGTGTGGCCCGGCTGCCGAGAGCATTTTGGATGGGCCGACATGGGACGAACCGCTAACGAAACGCTCAATTAGCATCTGGATCTCCATTTATTGGGATTAACCAGTGATAACACACAATTTGCTTCTGTATTAATGGCCGCAGTGGCCGTATTATTGACGGGCCGTTCATCTTTGCTTGGTCTGTCGGGGGATGTTCGAAGAACAAGATCGTGCGGCTCCAAAGATCGCACTTTTCGGGACCTAGACTCTTATCGATAAGCCTCGGTCGAAAAGCGAACATCTGCAGCACCGTCACACAGCAACGACTCCCATACGAGATCCGAAATTCAATAAGTGATGCAAGGCCACGGTTATTGAAAAAAACAGGTCATGGTCACATGCATCAGAATGAATATGGGGACCCGAAAGAGTATCATTTGTCTGTATTCTCTGTACTTAGGGCCAGGCCAGATGCTCTTCTTGAAACATTATTCTCAACGGCTAGTCAATGGTGAGGTACATCCTCATCTAGTCCAGCAATCTGCACAACATATAGCAATGGCTGTCTACCTGTTGGCGTAGTGGGCTTCTTCTTCACCGGCCGCCGTGTCGCTACCAGACACTTAGCAGCCCGCGCCTCTCAGACCTTGCCTTTGCAATGATCATATCGAGAGCGGCGCGGCGCGGCGCGGCGCGGCGCAGTGTCTTTCGCTCTCTAGGCGTGTAATTGGTTTCTTGCTCTTCCGGTTCCAAGATGCGGTGCTCAAGGGCGACGGATTCTCCGAGCCACCATCTTCTTGTAGTGCGCCTTCTTGCCACTCGTCTTCCTCTCCTGAATTTCATTGTACCTCGACTTGAACTTGGCGTTGGCTCCTGTTGAAGCCAGCACTTCATCAGCAATGGTACTCTTCCGCTCCTTGCGTGTCAACCGTGCCGTATCAGTCGGCCCTCCGATCAAGACTCCTGGCTGAGAAAAGGCTGGAAAGCCTTTACGTGTGTCCTTCCTGACTGCAGTGACCATTAGCTTGATCACTTTAATTCGTAAATGAGCTTCTCTACATACAGTGTTGCTTGGGGTCCAGTACAGATCGCATCTTCAGGACCTGCAAGTCCCGCTTCACCTTGGGGTCTTCAATTTTCGTCCGAGGCAAGTTGTACCATAAAGGGCCAGCATCGTCCTTATTGACCTGTACCGGTTAGCACTATCTCCAGAATGCTTCAGGCTCCGCGTAGAAAGTGCAGTAGGCGTGTTGAGTCAGAGTAACTATGAACAATACAATATCATGTGTTTGCAAGGCGTTCTCCCATGACGGGATCATGCCAATGCCTCAAGCAAATATTGGGATAGATTTTCATCAGAAAACACAGCAAATAGAAGGTAGAGTGCCGCATACCTTATCCTTCTTGGTTGACAGTGACGGCACCCGAAGCGAGACATCGTGCGACTGTTTCTTTGGGGCATCTTTCTTCCCACCATCAGCACTCGGATCGACCGAGGTCGTGGCCGCCACAACCAGGATGCTTTGGGTTTTGGATTCGCTAGAAACAATAGCGGTAGCAGGATCTTGAGAGGCCAGCCTCTGCTCTGCTTCTTGCAGCAGTTTGTCGATCTGCTCGTCGGAGAGATCCATGGCGATTTCCGCCATTGCTTCGAGATGCTCTAAGGAGCGAAAGAAGCTTGCGCCCTGGGCAGGGCCAGAAAATTTCCCAAAGCACAAGCAGTTCTGCCGCTGAGTGGGCCGGAATGAGGCGGGGAACATTATTTTGCCGGGTTCCGAACTGGCGGGCGGTGAGACAAGATGGCAGGAGTGCCGTGGACACGTCTCATACGTAAGTGGTGCCTGAGGCAGAAAATCCCTCGACTCCCAGATGCCGTCATCACGAGGTTTTCGGGACGGAATGAGGCTGGAGTGACTGACAACTGGCAGTTGGGCAGGTTTCGGGCTGAAGGCGCTCTTGTTTCTTTTTCCTGCGCCACAACACAACGTTTGAAAGTCGCGTACAAGTGCCGGCCGCTGATGCCCAACCTTCGTCGATTTTGACCGCCCGCACAAATCATCTTCTTCCGTTTCTTTGTGCGCACCGATCTGAAGAGAGTACGTCGTCGTCTCTTTTCTTCATAAAATAACAGCGCATTTCGGGTCCGCTCGAGGAGACAACAGAGCGAGCAGATGATATAAGACCATAGGCCAGGTATGTAGTCAGCTGCCCCGGCTTTTGCTCTATTGTTCCTTAGCCGTCCTATCGAATACCCTCTTCATCCCATCCCATTTGTCGCGCGGGCAAGCTGAGTGGCTCCCGCCGTCCGAAAAGGCGCCTTTTTAACGGCATTTCCCAAAACCACCCGGTTTAAAACTCCACCATTCGCTACCTCTGATCGCCTTTCCTGGCCAATCATCGCCAGCAATCTCCTTTGAAGCTCCCAGAGAGCTTCGAAGACGGTAATAGGGCGATCGTGTGCTTGGGGTAAACAAACCTCCCGAGCCTCGAGGCGCATTGTTTCGGCGACAGAAGACTCCCTCGTGACAAAATAGCTGAATCATCCGGCGGGGAATACAGGACTCGCGGAAGCTCGCAGAATAAAGCGCGCGTTCGACCGAAACAAACAACTTCCTAGGCCCGCATCATTCATCCATCGAACCGAGTATCGCCGTCGCGCGCCACGTCCAGCTCCACCATCATGGATCCCCAGAACCCCTCGAATGCGCAACAGAACCGGGCGCAGCCGGTCTACGACACCAGCCATGGCGGCCATTATGGTAAGCTGCAGCCCCTCCTACAGCCTTGACCCGACCTCATGCGGCCTGCGACTGACCTACCTATTTCAACAGGCGCAAGCGCAGCGGTTTGTTCCTCCTCGCACGAAGCAATCAAGTGTTGCGGCGACTAACAATCCCGTAAAGCTCTCAGCCCAGGGTTATGCGCCCGCGGAGCTGTATACCGGCCCATGGGCTAATGTACGTTAAGCGCACTACTCCATAAGTGATGTTTGCGTTACACAGAATGGATTGCTAACCTGAGCGTTTCCGAACAGGTCCATCAAGGCTTAAATGGCCAATACAAAGACATCCTCACGACCTACTGGCAGCAGACCATCAACCACCTCGAGAGCGACACACACGACTACAAGCTGCACCAGTTGCCACTGGCTAGAATAAAGAAAGTCATGAAGGCGGATCCCGAGGTCAAGATGATCTCGGCGGAGGCCCCGATACTGTTTGCGAAAGGCTGTGACATATTCATTACCGAGCTGACTATGCGCGCCTGGATCCACGCCGAGGAGAACAAGCGACGGACGCTTCAGCGGTCGGACATTGCATCTGCCCTGGCGAAGTCAGACATGTTCGATTTCCTGATCGACATCGTGCCGCGCGAAGAGGCCTCAGCTCACTCTAAGAGGACAAGCGGGCAGGGCGCAGCCAACCAAGGTGTCCAGGCCGCCGCACCGGGCCAGCCCCAGATGCCAGGCCAGCACGTCCAAGCGCCCAACCACGCCGCCCAGCACCCTATGGCCGCCGCTGATTATTCCCTCGGGGGTCACCTGCCTGAGAACGACTATCGCCAGGCACCCAACATGTATCCTGGCCAGGTCCAGCCCGGGCCGGCAGCTCCGTACGGACAGGCGCAAGCTCCGATGTATGGCGATATGCCGGATATGTACGGATACGGTGCCATGCAGCCGCAGCAAGTAAGTGTCGCTCTTTCCTCCAGCTTTTGACGTTCGCCTAATTTGTCTTTGCATGCACAAATGCCCCCGGAGGAGTACGAGTAAATCCCTAACCTGCTTGTTTCCGCGAGTAGAGCGCCTAGGTGCCCGACAAGAGAGACAGGCTCCATGTCAGGGCATCCGTCCTGTGACGACAGCTCTATCCGGAATGACCGGGTTCAACATTATGCGAATGCAGGACGCATATCTCGAGGGACGGATGGGGGTTTCGGGTATTGTAGTTGGGAAAGTGTAAGGCGTAAAGAGGCTCAAGGGTCAAGGGCTAAAGGGCAAGTTTGCGGGCAGTCCGCGTCTGTTGTTTGTTGGTTTAGATGCTGGTTCACGACTCATGGAATGCAAATTGATGATTTTCCCTCGAAAAGACGCAGCATCTCAGGACCAGCTCGAGTGATCGTGTGTCTCGAGCGATCATCGTAAACCGAACCGTGACGAGAAATTCGCTAATGGTGCTGCCCGGTTGGGCGCTTCGACCGTACGAGTGAGCCTAAAGGGATTGTCAGTATGATTCCCGACAGTCAGCTTTAGTTGACGTACTTCTCAATAAGAAGAGGCCCGTTCAGGGGGTTGACCAGGCCATATTTCTTGTTCCGCGACGAGATGTCAAAGAACTCGTCGTGGTTGTCTGACTGCATCAGAGCAATGGTCTGCTCAAGCTCATCGAGGTTGCGCCTCAGCATGGAGGCGTTCTCCAGGCTCTCGACGAACCCGACCAGGTACTGCACGTCCTTGGCCATGGCTGCTACACCGTTAGGGTTGATGGTCCTGACATCAGCCGACAAAGGTAGCGCCTGAAGCGAGCATTAGCATCACAGTTGATCAAATAGAGCAGTCAAATACCTACCAGGATCTTGTCGGCGGCGTGGCTAAGAGCGTCGAAGTAGATAAGCTCCTTGATTTCCCTCGGTAGGCCCAGCAATGTTGAGTTCATGATGTTGGAGAGGTATCTCGTCATCGTCTGCATATAATTGCTCGGCTCCGTTGGCGGTGAAGTAGCCATCCTGGGTCCATTGTCAGCCTATCACTTTAAGGGTCGCTTGGATTAGAACATCACGGCGGGACTCACCAGTCATATTCGGCGGTATCGACTAGATCGTCAATCTTAGAGTTGACCAGCTCGAAGATACGCTTCTCGGCCGTCTTCTTATTACTCCGGAATTGCTCGGTGGCTTTCAGAGTCACAGGGCCGCCAGCAGAAGTCGAGGATCGTGCTGCTATCAACAACTGTTCGAGTTCCTGGCAGGCAGTTTCAAAGTGCTCTAGATTGATCAAGATCTGTACAATCTGTCCCAAATACTGGGAGCTCAAGCGCTCCACGAGCGACTGGCAGACTTTCTCTGTCAAGAGCTCATCCAAAGACTGCGTCGGACTAGTCAGTCATTGCGCGCGAGCTTTTAGAATAGAACAGGCATACCTTTCTCAGGGTATCATCAATAACGTTGGGGTGCTGGAAATGGTCGTCAGAGAAGCAATAGAACTGGTTCAGAAAGTTGCGAATATCTATGCAGCACAGAGGATACATTTGTGAGAACGGCAAGACGCATGGGAAGGTGAGCTGGTCGATCGGTTTCTCTTGGTTAAACCAGCTGACGTTGACGACCTTCTCATATTCCTCGAGGGAGTTGATGGCCATAGGCATGTAGTCATCTGTGGACACAATCTCTTGGAAGTCTTCACTGAATCGGCGTTTCAGCAGCTCGGCGTACTTGTCGAAAAGTGTGAGGAGGAAGTTGTCCAGCATAGAGACTGAATACCCCCAGCCTTGCATGGTCTGGATGAAAAGTGCAATCACACCCTTAACCTTGAGGAGAACCTCGGCGTTGTTGACTTCGTTCAGGGCCCTGGAGATGAGGCGAATGGCTGATTGGCACATGGAATCCCATAACTCGTCCACGTCAACAGAGGAGCGAAGTTGCGGCACTCGACGCATGGTTGCCTTCTCGATGATCGCGAAGCCAGCGATGCCTTCGAGCAAGCTACTTAGAGATGATGACTCGTCATCCTCGAGATTCACCGCAGCTGGCATGAGCAAGTCCTTCTGCTGCCTCCTTGTAGCTGCATAGTCGGACCGGAACTTATCCATCTGACCAAGAGCGTCGTGGATATGTAGGCACTCAAACAGAGGGGTGAAGTCGACTTGCAACTCATCGTTGTCTAGGACATCGAACTCTTCGCTCTCGTCGAATACAAGTTCTATGGCCGAGTTCAGTTTGAAATGTGATAGATAATCGTTTTTGTCAGTTCGCTCTCGCTGCCTAGCCCTCCGCATCTCCGTGTGGTAAAAGGCCACTTCGCCTAGGAACTGAGATGACTCTCGGATCCGGAAGAGCCAGGTGTTCAGATCAGTCATGACCGCTTCAGATATCGTCTTCTGGGATGATGGGATGGACTTCTGTATGAGGTCCGCTAGCTGGTGCTGTGTCGCATACTTGTTTTGTATGATCGGAACTAGGTATTCGTTCTGCAAGTCATCCAGTGACTTGAGCGAGGCGTAATAGTTCTTCTTCCGTATGAGATCATGCGCATGGTTCACCGTGTGCAGGATCGTGAGTGATTCCTTGAGCGCGTCCGATGCATCCGCCAGGTTCTGGCGAACAGCTCTGGTGTTGACAAGTGCCTGCTTCTGCTCCGCCAGCTTTTCTGTGCTGGCTTGGATAGACTGATTCAGCTGCAAGATTTCTTTTGTCAGGGCGACGGTCCCTTCGCGGACATTCTGAAGCTGATTGACGGATCCGAGGAATTCCTCATGCTTCGTCAAGCCTATTGTTTCGATATCGGCTTCGCGATCCTCGGCATAGCGGGATAGGCTTTGGATCAGGGAACTAGTCCTCCCGCTGACCGTCGCATCTTTCAGGATTGGGATGAGCTGGTCGAGAAATTCGGAATCGGAGGCTGATAGGATGATCTAGACCTGTCTGTCAGCTCCCACGTCGAGTGATGTTTGATTGTTGGCCATACCTGGCTAACAGCCGACCCATAATCGTCATAGCTCTGGGCTTTCCGAGGCATTTCTTATGCAGTGAAGCAATCCTGCTCGGGAAAGGCGCGTATATGGCTCGGAGTTTCGATCTCCCCAAGCTCAAGGGGCACTCGACGCGATCGCGCTCATGCGGGCAGTCACCTTGTCGACCTGTTGTCGTCTCCTCCCAGTCTTGGGGTGGAAATTGTCGTCAACAGTGGCAGTGAGACAGTAGAAGTACGAGTCCCTTTATTATACGAACGAGGACAGCAATATTATTATGAACCGGACCGGCAGCACAACGGTGAACGAGTGGGATGTATTGGTTAATGGATATGCGACAGTAGGAACGCACCGCGGAGGTGTCGCCTAATGGACCGCGAAGGCACCTGGCACCTGACATCAAGCAGCTGGCGCCAGATGGCAGCACACCTAGGCCTAACAACCCCTACCTCTACACATAAGTGCCCTCTAGTTGCTGATTGGCTACCTCTTCATCACAGCGAGGCTCGGCCAATGCTGAGGGATTCAAGATAAATACCTACCTCCGACGCCCCGTACAACCTTTGAGATGCAGCCGGGTCTTTGTATATTATTCTATGCATACATTTTGACCTCATTGAACAGATACCGCGTACACATCATGTACCAGTGGCACAACCCTTATGATGTACGTGACTGAGGGGTGTGCATCGTCTGCCGGTTTCAGATATTGAGATTGACTGGAAGCCTGAGGAGCTTTATATGCAGGAGAGAAGCAAAGAGTCCTCAACATCGTAGGAAAGATACGTTCTTTGAATGAGCTTTCCTTGTCTGAGCACATTCCACACGCTCAGCAGACCAGGATATTAAATAATGCCCGTTCATGCCTATGCACTCTCTTCTAGGGGTTCCATTAGAAGAGACTGAAGCCCTTTGCAATACTCTCCATGAAGTTGAAAAGTGACATGACAATGTCTCTCTTGAACACCTTTTCGGCTCCCTCCCCAAGCTCGTTCCTTCCTAGATAAGACAGAGGTGCACTGAGTACGCCAAACCTTAGGTATCCTTCAGGATGCACGGAGGGAAGGTGCCTACCCAGGCAATGGCGACAGGTGGTGCGACCTAATGTTAGATATGGACATACAATGTGGAAGTTAAGGTTTCCTCGAGATCACTCCGGCCACTGCTAATGTGGGATGCATTCAGGCGAGGTACCCCTTTATTTAGTTGGGGGAACCATATCATGGGCATCGCCCCTTCCTCATGTCTCTCGCCTGAGCCGACACAGCAACGAGCTTTAGTCGTGCCTTCCAGAACGGGAAGTGAGAGAACCTCTACAGTCATTTGGAATCCCCCGGGGGAAGACTCACTTCTCGAGGCTGCTCGGGTCCTTGTGACTCCCATTCACTCTCTGGACTCCCGATTGAATCCCCTCTGCTTCGACTTCCAACCTCTTCCTTCTCACTCTTCTCTTTCTCTCATATTCTGCCTCAGCCTTCGTACGTTTTCCACCCTGCCTCTCCTATTTTCCCACCTGCGCCCTCCCCTCCTTGACCAGCAACCTGCCAGTTTTTGGTAGAGCATCATCCAGCCTACCGCCCGCCTGTTCTAGCCTTCCTCTCGGCAACTGTGTTGAACCTTACTCAGAACATTGGAGTCTCTGGCCTCGCTTCCTTCATATGATATGGCACAATCCCATGAAGTCGCCTTTGACCCTTCCTCTCCTCACTCGTCGAGTGGAGGAGCCGATTCATACAAACATGAAGGCACTCCCGACACCCGTCTAACTGCCTTCTCCCCCGATGAGGGCTCAGCCAAGTCTTCCAAACTCCTCAACACGCTCAGTCTGAGCGCTTCTAAGGCCAATCCTGACAAATTATCGGTCGATTCCTACCGTGGAGACACCGCCCAGCTGGATAGGGACCCCTTCGTCACTACCAACTCCACCTCCAAGGGTCCTCAGAAATTGTCTGCAACTGCATCTGCCTTCCGCCCGTTCTCTGCACCTCTCATTGCCAATGGCTCTGCAGAGGCAACTCCGAAGCCAGAAGCAGCGCGTATCACAGATGCCAATCAGAATCTGCTTCCTGTGTCTTCGGATCTTAGCACGAATTTGCAACTGTCTCGTTGCCTGACCATCTTGTCACCCTCTGAGAAAATCACTCTGAAGGATATCAACGCATACTTGCTGGCAAGTCCGTCCCACCTCACGCATGTTGCCATTCTGGCTAACGCTCTCCTTTAGAAATTTGATCAGCTTGATTTTCCTTTCCACGGGACCAAGCAAATCCAATGCAAAAATGACAAGGTCCACATTCTCTTCAGCAATCTCAGGGACTCATGCATGGTCCAGAGAAACGTCAAGATTGGCAGCCTTGACTGGGAAGCCAACTTCGTCTCTCCAACCACCTTCGTTCAGGTATGGTACTAGTCCCAGGTTCTCAACTGAGCTAACAAAAGCCCCCTAATCAGTCATCTCCTGATCGCCGTATTCCCACCTACAATGATGGCCAAATCAGCCTTCTCGCTCTTCTCTTGCCGGGTATCAGCTTGGATGCTTCGCATGCCGAGGCCATTGTCTTCAACCTCCTCCTGGCTGAAGGCGATATGTTAGCCTTTCAGAGACAAGCTGGATTCGGTGACTGTATCTTACGAGCTGTAGTTGAGTATTACGACGTGGATATCGCCATGGGTGTCTTATCCAAGTACAACGGCTTCACTATCGAGGTATGGATGTTCCTCACCCTTCACCGGAACAAGCTAACGGGCGGCCTTCGCAACAGGGTATCCAGATAGTGCTATCGCCGTACAAGCCGGATGACACAGCTCTGTCAAATGGAGCAGGTGATGGCATTGCTTCTCCGGGACGACATCAGTTCGAGGATCTCACTGCTGCCCTCCAGAGCATGTCTCTTTCCAGGCCTCAGCAGTCCCGTAGTGCGTTTCTCGCGACTGCTAGTCACGCTCCTGTCCCCCCGAATCTTCAAGTCCAACCACAATATGCACTCTACCAGCCCTTGATCTACCGCGGCCAATTTCCAGCTATCACCCCTGTGCTTTTCGACAATCAGCTGGCCCGAGCTCACAGTGCTTCTCCCTCAACGGCCAGTGTCCCTCTTCTCGGCCCTGCCTATCCTCCGATGACGACAGTACCTGCGCTGCCACTTCACCACGAGTTCGCCAACCCCCGGTCGGCCCAGAACTATAATCGTCAGGATGGCCGGCGACAGCACGCCATGCGCATCAGCAGGTCCCCATACTATAATGCGGCGGGTCACCATAACCACGTCGATGTCAATCGCATCCGGGAGGGTATTGACGTCCGGACAACGGTAAGTTCAACGCTTAGTCCTGCGTAGTGCCCTGGCTAATTTCGCAGATCATGCTGCGGAATATCCCGAACAAGGTCGATCAGGCCATGCTCAAGAGAATCGTTGACGAGTCGAGCTGGGGAAAGTATGATTTCATGTACTTGCGGATCGACTTTGCCAACGACTGCAAGTACGTCACAAACCAGCCCTCTTAGATGACCCAACTAACATGTCTAGTGTTGGATACGCCTTCATCAACTTTGTCGACGTGAGTTCAACCGTCTCCCATGGTACGAGATATTATTAACAATCATAATAGCCCTTGGACATCATCGACGTAAGTACCTCTCATGTGCTACGCGAGGAACGTGACTGACCGGACTCAGTTCGTGAATGCACGCGGGAACCAACGGTGGAATTGTTTCAAGAGCGATAAAGTTGCAGAGATATCCTATGCTAGTGAGCTTGCCTTGCCTCTAGTCAGCCATCATATGCACCGATTCTAACTCTTTGCGAAAGCAATACAAGGCAAGGACTGCCTCGTGCAGAAGTTCCGTAACAGCTCGGTTATGCTGGAGGCCGAGCATTATCGTCCGAAGGTATGTCCTTCCCTCAAGTACATGGGTATATGACCGCCAGACTGACGTAAGAAGCTGTACTACACGTCCAATGGGCCTGTGCCGGAGCTAGCTGGCCAAGAGGAGCCCTTCCCGGGACCAGACAATCAGTCCAAGATGAAGCGCAGCTGTGAGAATGCTGAACATGTTGGTGAGTGACGCAACGCAGGTGTATTCTGCGATAGCGGCTAATGCAGAGCATTGTCTAGGTCTCTTCACACCGAACGCTGGTCAGCATTTCCGTGACGAGCAGCGACGCCGCCGATCCCAGTATGACCGAGGGACCAGACTTGCAGCGTTGGAGGAGTACGACTATGAGACAGCTCTGCAGCAGCTGTATGCCGCGAACTGAATGTTCTTTTCACTCGTCACGATGCGGAAGGTCTGATGCATAATTCCCTTGCATTCAGTGCGTGTCCCATAGGAAAGGGAAACACCTTGCTGTCCCATGACACCGTCCCGACCGGTCTCTTCGCTATTTACATGAGCTTTTCCCACGTCAGTGCCATATGTACTCCCCACAGCCTTGCTCATTTGCAGTTCCAGTTCAATAGTCTATGGATGGTCGTCGTGTATAATGGGCATAGAAACATGCCAAAATCGAGCATATTACATCACGCGATCTACCCTCTTTCTCTTTCCACCATTCTGGCAGATCTCAACTTGCTCGGGGAGGGTCGTTGGACTAAGCGCCCATCAAGGGCTGCCGAGGGCCATGAGGGCCAGGAAAGAGATGAAACCTGTATGAGGCGCTGTGTACCTATTGGAACTCAACTGGCACCTTTGGGAGGCACACCTCTTAGATTATCCCCAACCTAGTTTGCCAGATACCATCTTGCCACAATTGGGCTCCAATAGAGTTCGGCTCCGTCTTCAAGTGCATCTTGGCTTCTCCAGCGCGGTCCACTGGGTTGCCCAGCTCCTAGGTCGTAAATTGAGCCGAAGGGGACATTGACGTGTTTTATTGTAGACCCTTCAGATACCGCCTTCAACTTGGATCCTCGGGCAATGCAGGTAAAGGTTTTCGGGATTTGTCGAATTCGGACAAAGAAGAACGCGTAAGTGGAGGGTTGCTTGACTGCTCTTCCCCGGAGTCATCCGTACCAGTCTGGGGTGTGTCAATACCGGCATCTTGAGACTCATTCCCTTCGACATCGGGGGGAGGACTGTCAACTTTGGGCTCCCGAAGCGGACCACAGGTAGTATTCTCTGAGGATTCCTGAGCATCTATGACTTGAATGGTAGGAGTGCCTCCGCGATCATAATCAGAAGTCGGCGTGAGGGGCAGCGTCTTCTCTGTGTACGATAAGCTGCGAGAAAACTGACCGGGCCGCCCATCGCCGCGTCCGCCAGCTCGGGGTGGCGAGGGCGAGTCACCGCTGGCGTACGGGTCAATGCTTGCCGAAGGCAGCGGCGGCGAGAGGGGCCCGCGGTGGGTTCTGCTGCCGCGGCCGCCGGCCCCGGCCGCCAGGGCGGAGGAGAAGCCCTGCGTGAAGGCGAGGTCGACGGGGCTGCCGCGGGAGAAGATGACGAGTAGCAGGCAGGCGAGCAGCAGGACGGACTGGAGGATGGCCATGCGGCGCTGGAAGACGACCTCGTCGGCGAGCAGGCTGAGGCGGGAGCTGAGGGCGAGGATCTCGCGTTGCGATGCCTCGCGCTGGGTCTCGAGGGCGATGACGGTGGACTGCCAGATCTGGTCGTACTGGGCGCGGGCGCCGCGCAGCTCGGCGAGTACGGTGCGGTTGAGCCCGCCGAGGAAGGCGTCGACGCGGGCGATCTGGCGGCGCTCCATCTTGCCGAGGGCGTCCTGCAGGAAGCGCGACTGCTCCTCGATGTACTGCAGGGAGAGGGTCGTGTTGGACTCGAGGAGCTGCAGGCGCTTGGAGACGGTCTTGAAGAAGCTCTCCTGCACGGTCGGGGATGGCGCCGCGGAGGAGATGGTGGCCGTGGAGGTCTTGTTCTTAGAGGAGGGGTGGGCGACAGTGGTGGGTTTGATGGGTATCACAGTGGAGGAAGGGGATGAGGGCGAGGGAGATGGAGCTTTGCTGGATGGCTTCGAGACGGAGGTGGAAGACGTGGAGACATCTGACCTTGGGACTCTTGGCTGAGTGGAGTTGCCCTGAGTGGAATTTGAGCCCATGGTATCTGCGGTAGGGATAGGGATAGAGGCATTGACTGCAGCCGGGGAAGATGACGGGGATGGCGCCGGAGCATCACCCTGCGCAGTCGAGGGAGTACTGGTATTCTGCACAGGCTCGCTCGTAGGTTCTTGAGGCGAAGATGACTTCGTGCTTGAGACGGACTCCACGGGTGGGGATTGGACCACGCTGGGGTCTTCAGCAGCGGGGGAGACCTCGATGGTCTCCGTCGTTGTAGGCGTGCCTAGTCCACATGTTTCGAGGGCCGGCTCGACGTAGAATGTCGGGTGCCAAGGCGACAGGCCCATTTCCTGCGTGGACTCAGCATTCGAGTTGTTGGTTTTGTCTGTCGTGTTCGTCGGTTCAGGTGTCTCGGCGAGAGGCTGATCTGGTATGACCTCCGGCTCGGGCTCCGGGGCCGAGATGGTCTCCTCGGCGTCGCTCTCATCCCGCCCTGACTCAGCGTCCTTCCAGGTATCCAGCATGCGCGTGCCGTGGACGCGCAGCAGCGATACAGGGCAGTAGTACTCGTTGCCGTAGTGGGTGAGGAACTCGATGCGGATGTACTTGGCCCAGATCTTGGGGTTGTCGACCAGGAACGCCTGGATATCGCGCGTGTTGCGCGCCTCGAAGGTGCCGAGCTCCTTCCACCTGTCCATCTTGACGGGGTAGCGGTCGCTGACGCTGACGCGGAACCGGCGAATCATGCTGGAGAAGAACTCGAAGTTGGCCAGGACGACGGTGTCGACGAGGATGTCCTCGCTGAGTTCGACGATGACGTATTTGTTCTCCTGCGCGCAGGTGAAGAGCATGTACGAGTCCTTGTTCTCAACCAGGATCGCCTTGGCGTTTTTGGCGCCCGGGCTGGTCTTGAGCACCGTGGCGCCGCCGTCGAAGGACGAGAAGGAGAAGCGCTCCTTGCACGTCTTGCCGGCGTCCTTGGGCCGCGGGTACTGCGCCATGCCGTCGTCGTACAAGACCGGCTCATCGCCGTCGCCCTTGCGGTCTCTGCGCGCATCCGCCGTCGGGTTGGGGTTGGAGGATGCCGCCATCTCAGAGATCTTGTCGGACAGGACGTCGAAGTCGAGCGCGATCTCGCCATCGTCGCCCAGGCTGTCCAGGTCGGCGTTCGACGAGCCAGGGTAGACCTCTCCGCCTCTGCCTTCGTTCTGCTTCCGGCCCCGTATGTCGGCAGGGTCCTGTCCGCTCTTCCGCAGCATCATCTCCTTCCACTCCTCGAACGACATGAAGGAGCCTGTGGCCAGGTCCTGGCCATCGTCCTCTTCAGCCTCCTTGGTCTCTCCTGCTTTTGGCGCATCGTCACCCTTGACTCCTCCGGGCGCCTTCTGCTCTGTAGATGATGTCCCTGAGTGTGTGATGTTCTGCGTGGCCTCTGCGGTGGGTGCGCTACCGGCAGCGCTTATATGTGTCGCCGCCGTGTTCGCCGTCTCGGTCTGGATTGTCGAGTTGGCGGTCGACCACGAGGTCCGCAGGCACTGCTGCGGCAGCGTGTGGGTGATGTAGTTTATCGTCCTCGACTCGCACGTCTCGGGTGTGCCCGCAAGGTCGTGCGTCCCGTAACCGGAGCCATGGCTGTGGTCCCGGGAGGCGGCGAGCCCGCGCTGGAGGTTGAGGAGGGCGGCGAAGACAAGAAGGGTTTTGTTGGGGCCGCCAGTTGATAGCCTCATTGCGGAAGTGATGTCTCAGGAGTCGCCTAGAAAGTCCATGTTCGATCGACGGCCGGAGATCTGATGTTCTCTTTGAACGAGGTCCGTGGCGTGTCTCTTCTCTAGGTAGGTCGTAGATTGGAGAATAATGACGGGATTCCGCCCTCTACATACGAGTTTGTTGGCGGGCGAATGAGATTAAGGAGATTTGGCGGGTTGGCGATGGCTTATCGCGGAGCCGCCACGCTATTAATAGGCTAACCTGGCCTGGAGGCACCCCCCGGACTTGGCAACGGCGCCGGTGCGGTTCCCCCAAAAAGCCTCTCTACGTAGGCAGGTAGGTAAGGCGGCTTCTGCGATGATTATGGAACACTTCGGAGATACCTGGATAACACATACATATTTACACACTGGAAGGTAACGTGTTTTGTTCCGTGTTCCCCCTGTTGTAGTATATCTGGGCCGTTTGCAAATCGATAAGACATGCTGCTATCACCGAAGCCAGGGGTTGGAATGATGCGAATTTAAGGCACATATAATATTAGACATCTTGCTTCTATAGCAGACTAAACGCAATTACCCACGCCACAACGCCGCCCCTATGCAACCTGATTTATCTCTCTCCTCGTCACCTACTACTACTGGTTCACCTCGGCAAACCACGTCCTCAACAAGCCGGCCAGCGCTCCGGGAAGGTCCTCGAGGTTGTGCACGATGAGGTAGTACTGGAAGGGGAACGTGTCCAGGTACCTCTCGATGACGACGCTGCTGCTGCCGCTCTCGTCCTTGACGAACCGCGCCTCCTTGAGCTCCAGCACGCTGTCGCCCTGCTTCTTGCCCGAGTCGTCCATGATGATGAAGACCACCATGATGCGCTCCTCCATCGCCTCCCGCAGCAGCCGCCGGATCCGCTCGTGCGCCGACGACGGCGTCAGCCCGTCCGACAGGATCAGCGCCAGCTGCCACAGGTCCTCCGACCCGCGGCCCCCGCTGCCCTGCAGCCGCGCCAGGCGGAACTGGTCGATCGTCTTGCGGATCAGGAGCCCGATGTCGGTGCGGTCCTGCTCGAACGAGAACCGCTGCAGGACCTTGGCCCCGGCGTCGTGCGACGCGAA
Source organism: Pleurostoma richardsiae (assembly GCA_030052745.1). Classification (NCBI taxonomy): domain Eukaryota; kingdom Fungi; phylum Ascomycota; class Sordariomycetes; order Calosphaeriales; family Pleurostomataceae; genus Pleurostoma; species Pleurostoma richardsiae. The sequence continues at coordinate 232,382 of JANBVO010000043.1, forward strand.
GGGCTCGGTGAGCTCGTGCGCCGTGAAGACGTCTGCGCCGAAGCCCATGACGCCGACCTGGCCGGCCTCAAGCATCGCCAGGGCCCGAGAGACCATGACGAGGGATTCCAGGGCTAGGTTGCCTGAGGTGGTCTCTCCCATACTCCTGCTGTCGTCCACGCACAGGAGGATCTGATACGCGCGCTTCGTTGGAATGGCGCGGCGCATCCATATCTTGTCCCTCTTGTAGCTAGAAGCGATGTAGGGGATGATTTTCTTGATGTTGAGACGCTTGCCAGTGCGGTATGAGCCCGACAGCTTAGTAGACTGGGATGGCGTGAGGATCAGACGGAGCTGCGAGGTGAGTGCCAGAGACAGAGGATGAGTCTTGGCTTGGAAGGAGGTCCAGAGCTGCAGGCACTCAGCGTAGTCCCTAAGTGGCCTGTCTTGGTCGGTGAGATGAGTGACAGACAGCTGCGTTGAAGTCTCCTGTACTTCTTCGTCCTCTTGCTGAACTTGTGGCTGCTCGAGCGGCGATGGAGAACGGTCTCTCTCGTACGCGCCACGCCTTGTAGCGACTCCAGCTCGGCCTTCATCTTGCTCAGAGGCTTCCTTCTCCTGAGGCTCAGGCTGCTCCGGCGCATCCGTAGCTTGGTCCTGGGGGCCGTCTTCCATGTCGACCTCTTCGGGAAGGACGTGTGTTTGGTCGCCTTCCATTTCCTCGTCGATGGCCATAGAGTCGTCGATCGGACGCACCTCGTCTTCAGTAGCTGTGCCCAATGCCTGTGCATCAGGAGCCGCCTCATCGTCCTGGACATGTTGAAATTCTTGCTTCGCCATTTCGGACTCGGACTTGTCTTGCTTTTGTTGCTGGCTTTCCTGGTTGTCTATTGCCTCCTTGATGTCCTGGTGGTTACGGTACCACCGCTCCAGGGCGTCTCCGAGCTTCTTGAACGGTTGCGACTCTGCAGGATCGGGCTGCTTCTTATCGTCGGCCCCGGCCTGCTCCTCTTCGGAGCCTGCCATTACGCCCTCTTTACCGCCAGCTGTCTCTTGGTCCTTGGCATTCTGTCCCAGGCGACCATTTTCTCTCTGAGCAGCCTTGTTCTCGTTCTCTTCTTCATTTTCGTCGATGGGCTCGTTCTCGTCGAGGCCGCCACCGCCTTGAACGTCGCTCGGTACAGCATTTTCTTGGTCGTAATCCGTTGCATCGGGAGGTTGTGTCTTGGTCTTGTCCTCTTCATCATGAGGTTGTTCAGACTCCTCAGGTTCCTCCTGATCACCCAGTTCCATCTCCATGTCGACTTCCACTTCAGATTCGACTTCCTCTCCATCCTGGGAGCTGATGGCGTCATCCTCGACCTCCTGCGGCTTTGACTCGGTGTCGACGTCGCCTTCATTGACACTTTCGGTATCGGGCTCCTTTTTGTCCTCTTCCTGCTGACCTTTGGCATCCGAGAGGTCATCCAGGTCATCGCCCTCGTCCGAGGCGACGGAGTTCTGTTCATCCCCGTCCATGTCCATATCGTCGGGCAATGCGAGCGCCTCGTTCTCCTCGACGTTCTGGTCTTGCTTGTTGAGTTCGTCCTCCCGGCTGGCATCCTCCTGTTCCGGCCCCATTTCTTCCTCCATTTCGGGCTCTGCCTGATCTCCGTTCTCGTTCTCTTCAGGCTCTCCCTTCTTGTCTGCTGCATCGTCCGCCGCCACTTGCTCGTCCTCATTCTTCTGGCCCCTAGGCTTCTCGCCTTGCTGGTCTTTGTCTGCTTCCTCGCCGTTGTCATCCCACATCTTCTCATCAACCGCAGTGGGATCGAGATCGTCAACATCACCAGCCTCCTCATCCATCTCGCCTTCATCCTCTTTCTCGTCTCCGCTCTTAGAGCCTTCTTCATCATCGTCCTGGCCGTCTACGCTACCCATCTCGCCTTCCATCTCCTCATTGCCCATGTCCACAGCATCTTTCTCGTCTTCGATCTCTTCCTTGGCCTCCTTATTTGCCTCTTGAGCCAATTCGGAGAGATCTTCGTCGGGCTGGATGTCTTTACTGATGTCGTCGCCACCCTCACCGTCACCGAGGCCAGTGCCGCCCTCCACCTTTCCAGACTCATTCGAGGTTTCGTCGGATTTCTCCTGTGGCGTGCAGAAGCCTTGTGATGCAATCTGAGTAAACGCTCTGCTCAGATTATACACCATCCCGGAGGTGGAGCGATGCAGTTCAGCGAAGCCGACCAGAGCATCACGGCAGGTGATGGCGTATTGCTCGAATAGGGGGGAGACCACAGCGAGGAGTGCAAATGCCGCCCTCTTCAATGTAGACTGCCCGAAATCGATGGATCTCAACAGATTCAGGCAACTCTTGATATCGCTGGAGACGGTTTCCATGTGAAGTGACTGCAATCCATTGGAAGCACTGTCATTATACTTCAAGAGCCATGACGGGTCCTCACTTGACGTCGGCATTTCCGAGACAGCTCTCTGGTATTTCTGAATGCCGTCGAGGATCTTCTTGGACAGTGTCATGACTGCTTCCAAGAATCTTGAATTATCCGCCGCCGAAACGCTCTTCTCGTCTGCGACGCTCACAATGGTCCAACGGAGAATCTGCCGCGTGACGAAGGCTAGGTCTGGCCTCTCACTTTCAAGTGACTTCAAATCGCTCTCCATGGCTTGCAGCTGCTGAGAGACATGGTCCTGTATCTCTAGCTCCTTCGCGGTGATAAAGCCTCGTGGTATGTCCCGCGCGTCTTTCAGCTGGCCCACCAAAGGCTCGAATACTTCGATCCACTGTGTGAGCCTTGCCTGAGCACCACCATCGCTGAGTTTCCCCAACTTGGCATGAACTTGCACTAGATGATGTCCGAACTTGAGGATCTGTATCAACCATTGCATCACGCGCAGGTGGTCGGACGGCTTGTCTGTTATGGTGACCTCGTTGTCACGGTTCAAAACCGTCAAGGTTCTAGCATCTTCGATAACTGCATCTAGAGACGATATGGCTGTCGTGGCTTCGGACAAGCGAGTCCGCTGCTTGAGCAGGATATGCAGCATGCCCTCAAGATAGCCAGTGCTTCGTCTGACGACTTCGCGGCTAAGATCGCTAGAGTGGTCGTGCATGGCGGCACGAAATCGTGGAGCAAGATCGAGGATCTTGTGGAAGTAGTACTCCGACTCCGTGAAGTCCACATTGCTGTTCGGCTTAAGGGGATTGACCCGCGCAAAGACATACCCTATAGTGCTCTGAATTCGGAGGAGATTCTCGCTGAGATTGCGCGTGAAACCCATGCGCCGGATAGTCTTCAGAGTCTCTTCATAGAGCCTCACCTTTCTCGATTTGAGGTGCTGAACCACCTGCTTGTTTTCGTCGGTCAGGAAAGGCGGTGTTTGCTTCTTCAAGGCGGTCATTGTCTCCATGAGGTCTGACACAAACTCGTCTATCTCTTCGGCAGCCTGAACGGCGCTCTCCGGAAGGTGCGAAGCCTTGGACATGACGCTAATGACCCTATCAGCGTTTGCGAGCCGCTTGGCATGAGAATCTTCTGCCCATCCCGGAATGAGCTGCTTGCAGAGCAGGGCGGCATCTCTATCTTCGGCAGGTGCTGGTCTGACGCCAGTGGCATTAGCCGTTGTCCTGCGGCCAGACTGCTCTTCGTCGGGCAAGCCTTGATCAATGATAGGCCTCATTGGCTGGGCGAGCAGATCGCGGAATTTCCTGACGATGCGGAAGAGCTTCAGATGAGACTTGCGTGAGCTCTCTCTTAAGGCAACGATATTCGTGTCTTTCCAGCTAGCCAACAGCAGCACGTCCTTCATGCTCTTGTCTATGGAAGTTCTGCCCTTGTGGATTGTCTCGACTACCCTGGGCTCGTAGCGGTGATAGAGGGATAGGAAGTTTTGGACTGCATTCTGAATGATCACCAAAGGCGGGTAGTCGACGATGAGAAGGTCGAGATGCTTCTCTAGTTGTCGAAGGAGATGCAGTCGTGTCTTGAACTGGCCAATGATGGCCCTCGAGAAGAAGAGTTCGAGGTCGGAGATCAGCTGGATGGCATAGTCACCAAGATCCTGGTTCAGCTCCATCTTTGTCATCGGAATAGCGATCACAGCCTGGTAGGCCACAAACCACCAGGATTTGGCATCCTTCTCGCACTGCTCCATCTCCATGTCAAAGAGCTTAGCCCAAGTTGAGAGCTCCAGGCGCCGCCAGCTGACGATCAGTTCCGTCAACCTGTTGTAGAGAGGCAGTGCCGTGTTTGCACGGCTTGCCCAGCCGCCAAACTGCCACTCATAGACGAACTGATGCAGCTTCTCCACGCGGATGATGACCTTCGCCAGCGGTTCCGTATGGCTAAGTTCAAGGACATGTTCACATGCGGTTAGGACGTCTGCTAGAGGCTGCATATGCGCGATCTCATCAATCCCCTGTAGTTCCCTGAACCGCACTTGTATACTATTCACAAGAGTGACTAGCTTGCGCACTTCGATGAGATTGGCGTCGGTATAGAAGTTGTACTTGGTAGACCTCGCATCCGAGTTAAAGCCATCCAGCTTCTCCTCTAGCACCAGCAAGGCGGCGGGGAGAAGTGCTTGGTCCAGGTTTGTGCTGGTGACTGGGGGTTCCCTAGACAACTTCCTGCCGACAAGCTTGCACATGCTCTCGAGCCGCTCTTGAGGATCCTCGGCTGATAGGAAGATTCTCTCGTGCAGTTCAGCAAGCTTTACAGACAGATCCCGGACGACATCCTGGGGCCGAGATATTCTCGCTGGTCCTTGATCTTCGTTCTCGTAGTCTGGGAACAACTCCAGAAACTCGTTCTGGTCAAATTCTTCCTCATCCTCGAGACTGCCCTTGAACCGGTACAGGCTTGTGTTTGCGGCTTCGCTCTTCTGATCCGCCTCGAGCTTCTTGCTCCATTCGTCGTAGAAGAAATGTATTGACTCGAACAACGACTGTCCCAAGTCTTCAGTGAGAGCTCCGGCTCCTTCGACGCTGACGGCCATGCCGACAAAGGCAAGGAACTCTATGTTTCGAGCAGGTAGGCCATGAGATTGCGATAGACTACCACCTAGGAAAGGAGTGACACGGAGAAGGGCCAGGGACAGGAGCTGTTCGGATGAGTGGTCATTGGACACCACATCATTGAGAGACAGCCCAACCTGAAGACACCTAAGGAGGCTAACGAGCGGCAAGGTTATATCTTGGTATGCGTGGAATCGGCTCGACAAGCGCTCAATCAGCTGGGATATGTTGCTGTTGACCAGTTGCAGTTCCTGGGCACCATCAGTGGACATAGAGGTGACGTATCGGAAATGCATCGAGCAGACGTCGTTTCTTACGACAGCATTCAAGACATTGACAAATTCTCTCTGGACTGAAGAAAGCTCAGTGCTGACCGGTCGGTATACAACCTGAGCTGTGGGAGGAGGAGGGCCAAGCTGCCTCATTTCTTCTTCCATATACTCAGACCGCACGCTTGACTTCTGTCCAGTAAAAGCACGGTCGAGCATGCGAATGGCGTTCAGTCTCTCCTGCAGTTCCTTATGGAGTTCTTCATGGAATTCGCGCTCGGTTTGTGCTCTCAGGTAGGGGTCGAACGTCTTGTCAGGAACGTAAAGCTTGATGCATCCCACAGCAAACTGAATCCAGGCGATGGACGAGAACATTGTTTTGCACTGAGCGGACTTCTGGGCCGCAACAAGCGCAATGACAACTTGCTGAAAGTGCTTGTCGATGACTTGCAATAAATGATCGGGATAGCGATTCTGCTGAACTAACGGCAGGTCGGGACGTTCAACCTCAAGGCCTTGCTCTGTCACTTTCACAGCTGACGGGGTTAGACTGCTCTGAAGGTATTCGAACATAGATGTGATCTCATCGGCAAGGCCTGGATCATGTGCCATGACGACGTCTTGCAATAGATGGAATAGCAGACTTCCTAGAGTGTTGACTGGGTCTGTCGAGATCGCGGTGGTGTACATTGCAAGCGTCTTCGCCATCGTCGGTAGCTCTGTCTCCAAAGATCTCAGGGTGACGAGATTCGTAGAGCGTATTGAGTCATATTTGGCAATGAGAGACGCTGAAGTTACGTTGCTCCAAGGATGAATTGAAGAGCCCTTCGTTAAAAGGTAGTCCATCGAAGCGAGGACGCTCGACGCACTGCCCCAAGTGCCCGTGCGCATATGTGAGATGGTTGGTATGTCTGAGAGGACTGCGATATCTTGGGCATCGGCATTTGCAGGGCCTGGCCTTGATAGACTGTGGAGAATCTGAACTTCTCTCAGCATCTCGAACTCTTCCGCAAGGAAAGGCCGAAGATCGAGCGCCCCATCTGTCGTCGATTCCAGCGATGAGACCTCCGCCTTGAGCGACTCGGTGAGTTGCCTAATGTCGGTAGTGGTTGTGCGGATCACGCTGTATGCTTGCGCAAGAGAGTTCATCGCCTTGGTCAGGTCGGCCACTGATGCGTCTGCTCTCCAACGGATGGAATCGAATCGTTTAGCGAGCTGCTCCATTTCTTGAATGCCAGCCAAGGTTGCTTCATTGGGAATGGGCGAAGGCCGAAAGATGTTCCAAAGCGTCTCCATGCTCAAGCCGGTTGATAGTTTGAATCCCGTAACGAAATCCTCTTCTAGATTCTTGAGGACGCTATCGATCACTTGCAGGGTGAGCTCATCACCGATAGAGGTTGACATTGCCCTTAGAAATTCAAGTCCTTGGTGGAGATGTGCCTGGAACCTGGCTTCATCAAACGCTGAGTCTGTGGCAAAACGGAATGTTCTTCTCCAATAGTGTAGCAACGCCCGCAGGACCCCTCTACCATCCTTGAGGACCCAGGGCGTGTCTGGAGAGTTCTGAATATAGTATTCCATGGTCTTCACCACAGACACGAGAAAGTCAGACACCTTCACAGTCGAGTCTTTCGCAACAGTGGCAACTTGGTTGGAGATGACTGCCCGCTGGAATCGGTTCAGGGACGAAGGCCGAGTACGGTCGATACTTCGCAGTTGGTCTTGAGCAGCTTGTTGCACAGACTGGATCTCAAGAAAGAATTCATAGCAAGACCCCAGTCCAAGAGCAGTCAATGGAAATTGGCCAAGTGACAAACCCAGGAGAACTGGGTTCTGCACAGGATGCAACGAGTGGCTACGCGCCACGACGCTATTGAACGAGTCTTCCAGGATCATTGGGACATCCATAGCCTCGCTTCTGGCCGTGATCGAGATTGGACCATTAAGGCTCTCGTAGAAACGGATAAGAGCCTGTCTAATCGGCAGCGCTTCTGGCGACTGGATGTATGCTTGGAGATGAACCAGGGAATCCGGACAGGATGTTGGATTCCGTTCCGAGACTCGCAAGATCCCGGAAGATAACATCTGTATGTAATTGCGCAGCTTGGCCGAGTCTTCCAGAGAAAGGATGTCAGGCGCCACCCTGGTTATGTCGCAGGTTGCTGGAGTTGGAGACGCCTTTATCAGCGACGCCATGTTCTGATAACGCTGCATGCTTGATTCAACCGCGCAGATCATAGGCACGTAAGAAGCCACGACAGAGGAAGCCAGGTCGAAATAGATCTCGACGGAGCGGTTTCTCATAGCTCGTGACAGCTCACCATAGCGAGGATCCATGGTCAAGAAGATGCGGAAATTCACATGTGGTCTGACGACCCTGGGCTCGCCGTCCGAGCCGCTATGTTCATTGATGCTCAAGAATCCATCCGGCCGCTCGAGCAATGAGTTGAGCCTGTCGAGGACAGAGGCGCTGCACAGATTGGCGTTGTCCAGAACAAGCCATTGACCCATCTCCATGGCCCGCACAATGACACCGTCTAACCACTCGAATCGAGGATTGGCCATGACGAGTGACTGTTGGAGCAGATGTAAAGCCTGAGACAAGAGCGAGCCGAGGGCTGAAGATGCAGCAACAACCGGCAGAAGGCTTTGCATATGCGCCGTGATGGTCCCCAAGTCGTCTGCCACCCCATGTCCGTTTCTTAACAGTGAAAGAAGCTGGAGAGCTACAGCAGGTGCTTCCTTGGGAAGGAAGGATAGGACGAAGGCCTGCAGAGCATTCCTCACTTGCGCCAGGCAGGCTTGGAGGTCACGGAGGGGATCCGACTGCTCGAATCCACCAACGAGGTCCATGGTATCGATATCAGCATTCATTGGGAAGATCACCAACTCGTTCCCGGAACAGGCCGCAACGTGCTGGAGCAGCGATGATTTCCCGCTCCCCGAGGGGCCGACGAGAATGCATGGAAGGTTTAGCTTGATGCAAAGCATTAGGGACTCGATCTCAGCAAGACGAGGCACCGTATCTATAGCTGGGAAGGATGCCGGCTGAGACAAGGGGTTCCGGCTCAGCAAAGCAAGGCCGACTTGGGACGCCACAGAGCTCAAGTTGTGGTAGAGACTGTGTTCTCGAGGCTCCGTCCCAAAGGCATCTCTGAAGAGCTGGTTGACGTGCTGCCTGTCGGCAACTGTCCGAAATCGCTGTCTGATGACGATATCTAGGAAGTCCGGCGCGGTTCCGCTAGCTAATAAGGGGTCTGGCGAAGCAAGTAGTTCCAACCATCTAAGAGTATCACGAAGGTTGAACTCCCATGGCGACCCATGAGAGCCAAAGGACCTCCGAACAACAACTTCATAATCAAGTTTGGAGATGAAATCGATCATTTGCTTGATCGTGTCAGGTGGTATGTTCTGAAATCGCCTGCTAGCGATGAGCATGAGATCCTGCTCTGTGAAGATGTCGGCGTAGACGACGATGAAACGGTTGACAAACGAGCTCGGAAGCCCTTTCCGTCCACCACCCTGGTGGTGAGGGTTCTGTGCAGCAAAGAGGCGGAAGTCTGGATGGCGCTTAAAGACCTGGTCCAGCTCGGAAATATATACCTCTCCACGATGATCAAGGCAAGCATTTAGGCCCTCGAGGACAGATTGCGAGGCCAGATTCATCTCGTCGAGGAGTACCCATTCACCTTTCTGCATGGCTTGGAGGAAAGGTGCATCTCTCCACGCAAAGTTGCCTGCTTCTTCTCCTTCCACTGGCACATCCGTGCCGAAAAGATCCATGAGATCGGTCTGATCCGAGAGGTTGATTCTCGTCAAAGGCCTTCCGCAAGCCCTGGCAAGCGCACTGACGAGTGTAGTCTTTCCAACGCCTGGGTTTCCCTCTAGAAGAATAGGCTTATCGACTCGCAGGGCTCGAATGACACGCATGGCATTCATCTTCGTGGTCGGCGCGTCAAATGCAAAGCCAGCGTCATCATCAACAATAGCTGACCTCGCAATCGAGAATTCGCCTATCTTGACCATCTCACCATCAAGGGAGAGTTGAGGCTCGTTCCGATAGGCTGCTGTGACATCCAGTCCCTCGCTGATCAACTCGTTGAGCTTGTCAAGGCACTTCTGCCTTTGCTCCTGCATGGTTCTGGGATCGATGGCAAGCAGTGCCGAAGGATTCGCACCGAGCGTATCAATGAAGACGGTTGCAGCGCCATGCATCAGGGCCAATGCAGGCGGCATAGCTCCAGACTGGTTGATGAACTTAACCCATACGAGGATATCGCGAATGGAGAAGGCGGTAGCTGCCGAAGAGCGGAATGTCTGTCCGAACCAATACGAGAAGTCCACAATGACTTTCGCCATGTGCTTGAACGGCTTTTTCAACTTATCCGCCACAATGTCTAGGATGTCTCGACTCTCCGTCAAGGGCGGTACCCATATCTCGGTGAAACGATTCCTGAGAGCAGGGGAAAGCTCCTTCTTGCCAAAATCACCGCCTGGATTCATAGTTGCGAAGAACTGAAAGCCGTCTCCGGCCTTGACGAAGGAATTGTCTATACCTTTCTCAGCCAGAAGGAGTGTCCGCTGAGGCTCGAGGACTGAGTTGAGTCTCTCGAGGACAGAATCGTCCGCAAGAGAGATTTCATCAAGAAGGAAGAACTGTCCCGACTTCATAGCGTGGACGAGACTACCGTCAGACCACTCAAAAAGTGCTTTGCTCCTAACTTCGTTTGCATCAATCTTTTCTCTTATGGCTGAGGGTAGCTGGGCCAACACATCAGGGGATAGGTCATGGAATCTCTGCAAGAGGTCATCGACAGTGCCATCCGTGGGAAGATCCATGCTCTGCAAAACTTGAAACACATCATTCCTCAAGGCTTCTAGAATGGCTCCTCGGTTCCTGACAGGTCGTTGCGAGCCGATCAAGTCCCCGGTCTCGGTGTTCTGGTGAGCATTGACAATGTGAAGTTCTCGCTCGAAGGCTTCAGCAAGCAACTGACACACTGTGGTCTTTCCACATCCAGTCTCACCGACAAGGAGTACCGGCTCATTGTTCCGAATAGCCTGTGCCACCAGAACGTAGAGACGCCGCATAGCCTTGGTCCAAACAACGCCTTGGCTATTGTCTTGTATGCTCGCTGCTTCGAGAGATAGTAAGGATTTTGATGAGTAAAGGCTCTCTGGGTTGATCTTGAGCTTGAAAATAGCCTCAATTACCCCTTTCACTGCGAGCCTCTCCTCTTCGTTGCGGACCCGTTCGGCAAGAAGCATGAAGCCATTGTTTGCTATCTCTTCGCGAGTATCGGCATTCCTCAGAGCCCACCTGAATAGATCTCTCAGAGTTGCAAAACTGTCTTTCTGCTCGAAGACTCGGCTGGTCTGCCGCAACCTTGAGAGTTCTTTGTAAACCGCGACGATTCTCCTGCAGTCAGATGGCGCAGTATTGATGCTTCTCTTCTGGAGGATGAACTCAAGTTCATCTTCCGGGATATCATCGAAATGGAGTTCAAGAAACCGGTTGCGGAAGGCCCTGGAGAGAACCTTGCGGCCACCGTACAGGCCCGGGGGGTTCTGGGTAGCAAAGAGCATAAAGTTGTCATGGGGCTTGACGATCTCTTGGGTCTCAGGGATGAGCAACTCCCTATTATCATCCAGGAGTCGGTTCAATGCTTCGAGAACGTCGGTGGGCGCAAGGTTCAACTCGTCCAAGACGATCCAATGGCCTTCCCTCAGAGCTTGGACGAGCAACCCTTCCTGGAACTTGAGCTTGCCATCCGTTCCTGAGACGTACGTGCCAAGATATTCTTGAAGATCCGTGTGCTCGTGGTTATTGATGCGAACAAACTTGTTTCCGCTATAGTTGGCCAAGTATTCGATCATGCTGGTCTTGCCAGCAGAGGTAGGGCCTTGAACGAGTATGGGGAATCTGCGCGTCGACGTAGCTCGCACCAGATTCAACAGGTTCCTTTCGACGTATCCAGTCCGGATGTAGTCTGTTCGCTCAAGTGGAGCCTCTTCTCCTCTCACAAGCCAGTATTGACGGTCTCTGTCATGGTTTATGAACCGAATGTATTGCCGGCCATCACTTGGGTGCTTTGCAGGCTGCGACAACAGAGACTGGCGACGGGTGGAATTCTTCCCCAGAAGGCCATCCATGATAAGTGGCATAACACGCCGCTCGGATTCCCGACTGAGCAAAGTTAAGAATCCCATACAGAAACCTTCGTACAGGGCTCTGTCAAGCCCATAGGAAGGAGCAACATCGTTCACATATGTCAGAACCCGCGTCAGAGTTCGTAAGCTGAAGTGAGGGACTTCATTTGCTCCATCCACCAGCGCCTTGGCCTCAGCGAGGGCCTTGATCTGCAAGTAGACGTTTGCGACCTTATCTGCCGCCTGATCCAGTGTCGAGCTGTTCCCTTTCAGGTAAGTTTTGATGATCACGACGAGATCCTTGACGTCTCTGTCAGGGCTCGAAACATATAGCTCGGTGAATCTTGATCGCAGACCGATGGGCAAATCGCGCTTTCCGACATCGGTAGCCGGGTTCATCGCACCAAAGATTCTGAACTCAGGGTGAGCTTGTATCCGCTCGATCTCTCCTGTCTCGGAAAGAAGTATTGACGGAGTAGCATTCGGACCGCTCTGCAGAAGGTCCGCTACGCTCTCCAGGGTATCTGGAGACGCAAGATTAATCTCATCCAAGAGCACCCAGTCACCATTCCGAGCTGCCTTTACTATGTTTCCCTCGACGAAGGAAAAGGCAAAGGCGCCGGAGCCTCCTGAAACCTGGATCTCAAATTGCTCTAGACTGCGGGTAAACGTCTCCCATCGAGGTTTTAGATCTCGGAGCGTCTGCAGCCGACCAGACTCGGTTTTCCGCCTCTTCGCGGGCTGGTCGTCCCCTCGGGGCTTCTCCTTTGCCTGAGCCTCAAGCTTCCGCAGGATCTCGTCGAACATTTTCGGGGCTTGTCGCCACAGTTTAGCAACATCCGTCCACTTTCCCCTCGCAACATTTTTTGAGATCCGATCCAGGTACTTTTGGTTCCTCTCCATAGATATGCCGGTAGAAGCAAAGAGATCCTCAAACTCTTCTTTAAGCGGGATGGCGAGACTTCTGACATTGACAGGCTTAAATCCACCCAAGAGGTCTCCAACTTCGCTCTGCTGCGACAGATTGACAGCGACAAGCTTGTGACCAAGCGATTCTGCCAGTTGCTGCACGACGGTAGTCTTTCCGATGCCCGTCTCACCCACAAGGAGAACTGGTTCCTTCAGCTCCACTGCCACTGCGATCTGCTCGAGCAACCTCCTTGCGTGAGCAGTCGTCGCGAATGGTCTCTTCGACTTTGTTACTCGGTTTTGCCGCCTGGTCTTGCGCAATGTGACCCGCCCAACAGCAAGCTGATGTTCATTCTCTTCCAGGGCAGGGATATGCGATGAGAGGTAATGCTCTACCCTTTCATTCGATCTCCCCATCAGCTCCCCAATCCTAAGTATCAAGGCATTCCGTAGGCGCAGGTCCTTGACTCCTCCAGTAAAACAGTCGAGAGCCTCCATAAACATCCAATCCAAAGTCGTCTCGGATACTGTCGCTCTTCCGGTCTTGCCCTCACTGGACCGAAGGATCTTGTCGAGTCGTCGGCACCACTTAAACAAATCTCTCGAACTGATCGGTCGCTCTGCTGTGGAAGTCATGCCCTGGATAGAGCCCGGGTGCCTGAAGAGCTTGCAGACCCCCTCAAAAACGCGGATGATCTCGGGCACAAATTTTACCAGACGAGGATGGCTCTGCTCAATGATCTGCTGGAGCTCAGCCTGGGGCAGAGGTTTGACAGCCAAGATCTGCCAGAACCGCAGCCCAAGCAAAGACGGAACGCTCTCCTGCCCATTCATGCCCACTGACGTTCGCACCGTGGCAATGATGCGAAAACTGCTCGGCGCCTGTATACGCTCCCCACGGTTGGGGATGAGGAGCTCCCCTCGTTCTATCAATGGGAGCAGCGTACTCATGACCTCGTTCGGTGCCCGATCAAGATCTTCGATGAGCACCCATCTCCCTTCCTTGACCGCTGTCGTGAGAATGCCCGGTCGCCATGTAAAGGACCCAGGTTTCACGTCCGTCGTGTACAGGCCTATAAGCATCTTCGCGTCGGTCTGTTCATTGAGGTGCAGCGTGACTAATCCTGATGCCATACCGAGCTCTCGCGCAGCTTCCTGGACTAGCGACGTCTTCCCAGCGCCTGCGAGACCATGAAGAAGGATTGGGCCAGGGTGTAGCAAGAGATTTGCAAGGCTCTCGAGGTTTTCGAGCGTTGTTGACGTACGCACTAGAGACGAGAGATTGCTTGTAGAAGACAATGGCCGTGGAAGAACCACGTTCCCGTAACGAACAACGAGGGGAGAAAGAGTCTGCAGGTAGGGACGTAGATTGGAGAAGCTTCGGCGGCTCTCTCGCAGTCTAATAGAAAGGTTATATACATCCTCAGCACGCTGGTGCTCGACTAGTGTCAGGAACGTATAATCGATGTCCTGACCGTCGAAATCTCCAAGCACAGGCCCATCGCTTGGGACATACTGTCTCAGGAGTGACTCGAGCTTGAAGTCTGACGCGTCCAGAAGTTGACAGAACAGTCGTATCGCAAGATATCTGACCGCCAAATCCGAATGCTGGAAGAGGCCTTGGATAGCTGAAGAAAGCAGCAGGGGTGAATACGTCTTCTTGTCAAAACTGACCAACCGCCAGGCTGCAAGGAGTCTCGGTAATAACGTCGTGTCATGAGACGCATTTGAAGTGGGCATGAATGCGAACGGTGCTGTATGAGGCGGCGCATTTAGACCGACCCCAGGCTCGGTGTCATTCTCCTGCCTTAACGGAAGTTCTCTGAGATACTTTTCCAGGAAACCCGAGAGATACGGTGCAAACGGCAATATCCTTGCAAATGCCGCGATGATCTCGTCATTCCGTGTTTTTGATTGTGAGTGGGAGACCCATCTGGCGCAGATATCTGCAAAGACGGTCTCAAAGTGGACAAAAATTCGTCCTGTAAGTCGAGGTATGAGCGCCACCCTCGCAATGGCATCCAGGAAGTTCGTCGGCGCCTGATCGCGGATGATGTCAAGCAACTCGGGCGGGAGATGTCCCAGAGTGATCGCGTCGCCCAGCAGAGACTGCCTCTGTGGGCTCACATCCATCTCCGCCATGGTTGTCGTGGAAATGTGTAATATGTGCTTCTGAGAAGCTCATTCTCATACCAATTCTCAAGGCAACTTTTTTTTCTTTGCACTTTAGCTATGGCATGGGGACCCCAGCCCTTCCCAGAAGGGTGCGGAGCGGGTTTAGTTTATGCCGAGCCAATGGAGAGCTCGGCCCGGCTCTTTTCTGGACCAGATCAGAAAATCTGCAGGAGCAATCAACAGCTGCTCCGTACTGCCATCTGAGACGACGTCTTCCTCCTTTCCGATCCCGACACCTGGATTACCGGCGTGCCGCTCAATCCCACAAGATGTCGCTGTCGTGCCGGTACGCGGCACAATGCTGCGCCCGCCAGTTGCGGACCACGAGCACCCTTCGGGCCTCCAGCTCCCTAGTCCAGCAGAGGATAGCACGGCGGCACCAGTCGACCGAGGCCGCCACGAGCCCGAAAATTGCCGGGATTGTCGACCAGATCAGTCAATTGACGCTGTTGGAGACAGCTGACCTTGTCGCAAGTCTGAAGGTAGGGAGGAAAAGGGCCATAGGAGATGGATCTGACCAGACGGGTGACTGACACGGCTCCTTCCGCAGTCACGGTTAAACATCCCAGACATGCCCATCGGCGGCTTCGCTGCTGGCCCTGCGGCCGCGGCGGCACCGGCAGCGGCTGCCGAGGCGGAGGAGGAGGCCGCTCCTGCCGCGCAGGAGAAGACGCTGTTCAGCGTCAAGCTGGAGTCGTTCGAGCCCACGGCCAAGCCCAAGGTCATCAAGGAGGTCAAGAATCTGTTGGGTCTGAGCTTGGTGGACTCGAAGAAGTTCGTCGAGAGTGCGCCAAAGGTCATGAAGGAGTCCGTTCCGAAGGAGGAGGCTGAGAAGATGATTGAGACGCTGAAGGCGCTCGGAGCAAAGGTCTCGATGGAGTAGCGTACCATGGGGAGTGCCAGTCCGACAGCTCGTCAGCTGTGGCAGGATTCGGGGAGATCCATCCACATGTACAAATGCACGTGTAACAATATTAGAAGAGGTCAAATACTACAATCTTCTCAAGCGATCCTGAGGCCTAGGTGCATCCAGGCGATCCGCGTGATGGCCAGTGCAATTACATGATGCTAGAAAGGTCGTTTTCATTATTGTCATATAGACATTGGGTATCCTAACACTAATTCCCTTTTCCAGGAGGATGTCCTTCCACCTGCTCTGGTCGATGTCCAATGGAGCAAACCCCCACGCCGTCCGTTGGTCCCTATGCGGAAGATGCTGCCCCTTGAACATCTAGTCGCTAGTCGCACAACATCTCATTCTCCCCAGTGGCAGCTTGAAAGTCAAGCATCCTCATCTTCTAGTATGCATGTATTAGTAATGCCACCACTGGCAGATTCGACATGCTCCATACCTATGCCAATTGGGTACGTATGCTTCGAACCCTGGGTTTCAGAACAGCCGGCTGAGACGCCGGAAAATTCGTTCTATTGTCGTCATTCGAGCAGACACATCATTGTCGTTAGTGACCATTCTTCCCATTCGGCTCTCCGAGTCGGTAGTTACGCTCCATCTCTGCGGCACGATGCGGACAGCTCTGCTGGGCGCACCTCTCGCGCTCCTCCGCCTCCTCTCGCGCGAGAATAAAGTCGTCGTCACCCAGATCGCTGGTTTCCTCGAAGAGCTTCCACATCTCAGCGTCTCGCGGCTCCTTCGGTACGGCCCAGATGTTCTCCCGGAGGCGCTTATGGCGCTCGCGGTCCTCTTCAATCCGCTGCTCGATCTGCCGTTTGTCAAGCCGCTGGGGCGCGGGGCCACGGTTCGGCTTGGGGATGGTCTGCGAGGGCGGCATGTCGCCAAGGGCTGCGTCCCCTCCATTAACCGGGGACGACATGGCGACATCGTGCGAAGATGTGTCACGCTCCTTGAGGACGTCGTCTATCTCTGAGACGGTCTGCGGCTCGAGGAAGTTCTTCTGCTGCAAGCCGTGCAGGACCTGACACATTTCCGACTTGTCAGCCTAAATTCATCAAGGATATTGCTGGTGGCCAGCAGCAGTTGATCAACGCACCTTCCTCACGACCTTGACGTTGGCGGCACCCGAGCCATCGTCGGGTGCGACAGCGTCGACAACGCGGATGATGTCTCTCTGCATCATCCGAACATAATCAACATGGCCGTCCTTCTGGGCCATTTCAAGAAAATGCTCGATGAAGTACATAATGTTGGCGCGAGTGTTCATGTTATTCTGTGTCCAAGATCAGCCACAGCACACAATGAAGCCAAAGGGCAAGGCGGAACACAAACCCGCTCAAGCTGCTCGAGGATACATGAGTGTAAATCCTCGTCCATCTCCTTGTACTTGAGCGCATACTGCGCCGCCTTCTGGGCTGAGGTGACTGAAGCATTCAGATGCTGCAGCTGCGAGGTGAAGCGCATGCGGACCTCGAAAGGATCAGCCATCTTGGGTGAGCTGGTGGCTCCTTGTCTAGAGGCGTCGAGGCCAGTGATGTCCAGAGGATCTTCTTCTGCTGTAGGGCGCTCTTGAGCGGCGTCTCCTTCTAAGCCTCCTGTGGCTTCAGGTACGCGAGCCATGTTTTACAGTGGCGAGGCGGTCTCGGTTTGTTGAATCGCTAATGCAGGAGCATGAAGTTATCGTTGAAGTGGTTTTATGCGCAAATCGGATGTAGGCTTCACACCTCCAGGTCGTAGAACCAAAGATGGCTGAACTACCTAGGTAGGTATGGGTAGAGATTCTTGGATTCGTACTGAGTCTACGATTAATGGTTATTGCGGCGGAGTGAGAGAAGAGTTCATGTGTTCGGTTCCGTTTTCTGAGCTTGTTCTCACTTTTTGCTCGAGGTGTTTATGCTTTACATATAAGATACCTGGAAGATGGGGAAAGCAACCATGAACGCCTGTGAAGCCAATCACTGCTTCCTGGCCAACTCCGTCTCACCCAGGGCCTAGAGGAGAAATACTATGGAGATGGAAGTTACAGAGTCATCGTTTCCATCCCCCTTCAAAATTGGACAGTAATGAGCCCATACATTTGCTATCTTGAGTTTATTAGCTGCGTCTGTGGGCATCGCCCCTACGAGCGAGCAGATCGATATCTGCTGCCACATCTTGAGAACTTCGATGACAGCGGATAGAATCGGTTCAAGTCTGCGAAGTGCCCGGCCATTCCCAAAGTTTAGCAGGCTTATGTTCCATATAAGGAAGGCTCTTGAGACCCAATAGCCAATCGGTTAGTTTCCTAGGGCGTGGAGACTACAATCCGTACATAAAACTCGGTGAACCGATATCGCAATTGAAGACTTAGAATTCTTGCTAAGAGAGGCGAGCTGGCTCGGGGGACGACAAGATGAAGGCCTTTACCGATTCAGTAGGCTGTCGACAAGAGACATTCAGGCAGTTTAAAGAATACTTTTACTTTCCTGCATAAGTGCACAACACTTCCTTTTCTCTTGAAGCCTCATCATCATTAGCATGTTGTCCCAGGCCGATGGCTCTTCGGAGCTCACTCTGTGTGTACTTGGCTGCGGTAAGTGATGCCTCTCACTGCGGTGGTCCTATTCCCGTTTTGAACTACAGAAACCTGATCTTATCCCAGGTACCATGGGCATCGCCATCCTGACCGGAGTCCTCGCCTCCCTCCAGGACAAGCAGGACCTCAACCCCGAGGAGGACGTCCCCGCACGATTGCCCAGCCGCTTCCTCGCCTGCGTAAGGCGCGCCGAGTCAGCCAAGAAGGTCGAGGCCGCGCTCTCGAGCCACGGCTCCGTGCTGAGGGTCGTGCACGGCCAGAACGTCACCTCGGCGGCGGAGTCCGACGTCGTCATCCTCGGTTGCAAGCCCTCCATGGCCAGCGGCGTCCTCGCCGAGCCTGGCATGGCCGACGCGCTGCGCGGCAAGCTCCTGATCAGCATATGCGGCGGCTTGACCACCAAGCAGATCGAGGACTACCTGCACGCCGCGGCTCCTGAGCAGGACCCGCGCGCCCAGGGCGGTTGCCGCATCGTGCGCGCCATGCCTAACACTGCCAGCATGATCCGCGAGGGTATGACCGTCATCGAGGAGCCCGAGCCGCCGCCGGCCCCGCGGGATGCCGCCCTTGTCGACTGGATCTTCCGCCGCGTCGGCGACGTCGTCCACCTGCCCCCATCGGCCATGGACGTCAGCACGGCGCTGTGCGGGGCCGGCCCGGCCTTCTTCGCTCTTACGCTCGAGGCTGCCGCCGACGGTGCTGTGGCTATGGGTATGCCGCGCGCTGAGGCGCAGAGGATGGCGGCGCAGGCGATGAGGGGCGCTGCTGGGTTGGTGCTCAACGGCGAACACCCCGCGCTGCTGAGGGAGAGGGTCAGCACGCCTGGTGGCTGCACCATTGGCGGACTGCTGGTGCTCGAGGAGGGTCGCGTGAGGGGCACGATGGCGCGGGCCGTACGGGAGGCCACGGTTGTTGCCAGCCAGCTTGGGAAAGGAGTCCAAGGCGTAAATGGTACGCGATTCAACACCAGCCATCAGCTGGACTAATCTCTTGGAAAGACACCTGCTTCATCCACTATATGCGTATTTGAGCAGTGCGGCACTCATAAGTACAGGGGGAAGGTCCTATCAGAAAACGGGGCTGATCCAGGCCTGGGAAACATGCATATAGACTTGGGATCATGAGCGTGTATTAGACTATTTCTACATCGAGCTCTCTGATGAGACCGTTGTTCGTTACTCGAGACCCAAGGTGTCTCCTTGATGACAATGGCCCATCTCTCGTAAGCACGACCGCCTCCATCCCAGCGAATTGGAAATGAGATACGGCTTCATAATTCAGACTCAAACATCCGGAAGCATAGAAGTCCTAACGCCTAATCACATAGAGCCGTCGCCCCCGGTCCTACCGTCCGAATATACCCCGCTCGCCGTCTGATGCCAGTATCGGTACCTAAGCGTCTTCAACCCTTGCCTTCTTGGATGATGACTGGTCTTTTTCGCCAGTGTCATCTAGTTTCCGTTTGCCGTTCGTAATCGAAGGTGAGGATGCCTTCTTCCTGCGGCTATCAGCTGCCGCTAGCAGGCGGGCATACTCAAGCTCCACACCGCTCAGTGCCTCTTCTAACTTGTCAATACGCTCCTCCTTCTCCAGCTGGCCAAGTAGATCTCTGTTGTGCCGGTAGAGTCTCTGCTTCACAAATAGCTTCCAGAGCTTGTATTCGTGCTCCTCTTGCTTGGTAGCTACCTTCTTAGATGCCTTTGAGCTCGACAGGCTCTCAATGTCAATTTCCGGCCGGACGGCATCGGCAAGAGTCGACATGAGATGCATCTCGACGACCCGATAGAACTGCCTGGGCGCCATTTTGTGCTTCAATCTCATTTTCTCGAGCGCTTCCCCGTCGACAATGTCCTTCGGCACCGGACCTTTCTCCTTCGTGATAACACTCGTGTTGATCCGAAGATTGCTAAAGTCAGGATCCGATCGCAGATACTCTATATCTGAGAGATCTCGTAGCTCATCAAATGCTTCGTTCGGATCCTCGACAGTGATCTCGAATGTCTGGGGACTCTCAAGGTAATGCTGGAATATCGCCTTGTACAACCTCGCACCGTTCCCCTTGCCCTGGAAGGGCGGCAATATGATAAACTGCGAGATCCTCGTTCGGCAGGGAAATTCTGTGAATGGGACTTCTTTTGGAAGCTCGAAGTCTTCCTTCGCGGGCGGCTGAGTGGAGGAAGTCTGATCCGAAGGGGATGCCGGGGGTGTCAGGCGTTGTAAGGGAAAGAACCTATAGACCGTCGAGTATCCGGTAAAGATGTACGGGCATCGGTCCCCAGCATCTGCAGCCGCTTGCTTCTTGTACAAAAAGAAGACAGCCCATCGGTCAAGCGCTTCGCCCTCCGTCTCAATAGGTGTGCCACCTTCGATGAAGAAGGACACCAGGATCTGAATTCGCTTCAACAATTGCATGATGGCAGGGTCTGAGAGGGAGCCGTGCCATATCTCATACTGCGCATCCTTCCCTTTGAGAGTTGTAAGTAGCGTTCCGGGAGGAGTCCAATCGCGCGAGAGTCCCGTGATAGCAGCCGAATATTCGCTTTCCTTGGCAAATGAGACTGGCAAGTCAGTACGGGGAATCTGTTGGTAGAAATAGGCTTGCTTACCTTCTGGCAGGAGACCACTAAGTGCTTCCTTGATGTCCGTCGGTTCAACGTCTCCCGTGGCCTTGAATATCTTGCCGTAAGTTATCTTGAGATTCGGTCGCATATCAGCCGCATGATAGCGCAGGCTGATCTTGAGGTTCTTGTAGCCGAAGATGCGTTCATCTTCGCCGAATATCGAGTAAGTGAACTGAGGGTTGAAGCTTGTGATCGTATTCAGGCCAGCTGTTGCGGGGGTGACCAAGGACAGCACGACGGCCTCGTTGGAGTTGCTCGACCCTGTGAGGAGAAACAGAGTCAGTAAGCCAAGGTAAACATCATTTGGTGGTAGCAAGAACTCACATGCATCATCGGTATCCGCCATCGCGGCAGAGAAGAGCTCGTGCACGGTAGAAGGGTAGCTTCGTGTCGGGTAATCAGTTGCGCTGTCCAGCAAATCTTGATGACAAAAGATCTTCAACCCGTCTCGATAAGAATGCGATCCGGCGGCAGTGGAGCCCAGCTTCCTGCTTTGCTGGAGAATCTGCGGAGGTGTGGTAAGAAGTGAGGAAATACTCGCCGCGCTTTGAAGTGCGCGCAGTCGCGACAAGAGGTTAATGAGTGGGTGCCTTGCACATAGTAGCGCGTCTTGTCCCGTACGGCTTAATTGAATCTGTGCGCACGGACCAACTGTAGAGCACGAAACCCTTCGCTAGCATACGGCGCTAACCGGTTTAGGTTTTGAATGTTTTAAGAGCTAACGCAGGGGTCTTACGCCAGCTTCACAATTCCAGCGGCGCCCTGTGGGTCAAACCGGGGAGTCTGTAGAACAGCTCGTTAATTTCAACGCTCCCTTGGAGACAAAACCAAGCCTCCTCCCCATCGGATAGCGACCTTGGCTGTGCTGATATATGCGGCCAATCTCTTTTGGTTGACGCTACTAATGAATCGATAGCACAATCAGCATCTTTTTCTTCTTGATTGCTCACGGTTGATTGGCGCTCGTCCATCATGGGTGGCCTCCTGCTTCTTCTTGCGCTGAGTGTATGTGCTCCTCCTTCTCAAACTCCGCGCGATCAATGATGGCTAATAGCTTCTTTGCTCCAGGTTGTGATGGCGTTAGCGTGTGTGCATCGCGTCTCGAGCTGTCCCCCGTCCCCTGCTATGTTAACGAGTCAGCAGCTCCTTCCTCGCCGGTGCGTTACCGCTGTCAATGTCGCTGTCCCAGTCGCAACTGCGGTTACTATCAAGCATCGGCGTTGGTATCCTTGTTGGAACCTCTCTTATCGTGATTATACCTGAAGGAATCGAAGCGGTGGCTACGGCTGGACCTGCTGGGCATACACACAACACTAGGTCTGTCGGGTTTCGAGGTAGTCTAGGAGCACGATGGGACCCAGGGAGCCTCGCCATCCTACAATCGCGGGAAGATGCGCCGGAGATAGCAAGGCGAGAGTTCTATAGTATAAGTGACACCAACGCAATACCGGAACTGCGGCGTGTCTTGAGGGACGAACAGCCTACGGAGGGAGGCGGCGCCCCTCCAG
The DNA here is from genome assembly GCA_030052745.1 of Pleurostoma richardsiae. Lineage (NCBI taxonomy): Eukaryota > Fungi > Ascomycota > Sordariomycetes > Calosphaeriales > Pleurostomataceae > Pleurostoma > Pleurostoma richardsiae. The sequence continues at coordinate 254,498 of JANBVO010000043.1, forward strand.
CTCCGAAAGACGACCCAGAGCATCATGAGGGCCATATCCTCCCGACCTTCTATATCGGGTTTTCGCTGATGCTTGGATTCGTCCTCATGTTTCTTATCGACCGGCTGCCTCGTCACGCTACGGAGAGTTTCCAGGCGCCTCCAGCAACAAGGCACATCAGCCTCGATAATCTAGCTGCGTCGAGCGTGTCCGGGGAAGAAGAGTCGGAGGGATTTCTGGAATCATTGGCGCCAACGCCGAAACAGTCCAGGAGTTTGGCTACGACGACCGGCCTTGTCATACATGCTGCTGCGGATGGCATTGCCATGGGCGCGTCAGCAACGACAACCAACATGAAGCTGGGATTAATTATATTCGTCGCGATCATGATTCACAAGGCACCTGCTGCCTTCGGACTTACATCAGTGCTGCTGAAGCAGGGCCTTTCCAAGCGCGCTGCCCGCGGTCACCTGATAGTTTTTAGCCTCGCAGCACCGTTCGGGGCCCTGGCAACCTATCTCATTATATCCATCTTGGGTGGGAGCCATATGGATGGCGAGTCTGGACAGTGGTGGACGGGAATGCTGCTCCTGTTCTCAGCGGGAACATTCCTGTGAGTGACCAGACCATAACTTTCCCTTCAACGCAGCTAACGACTCCAAGGTACGTTGCAATGCACGCAATGCAGGAAGAGGGCGGCGCACAGGGTCACGAACACCATGGGGGTGGGATGAATGGGTACACCGAGGGAAACAGTGCTCAGAGGAAACAGAGCAAGCCCCAGATGCGTGATACGCTAGCAACGGTGGGAGGCATGCTGCTTCCGCTTCTCACGCAGTTCGGACACCACCATTGAGCAGGCATCGATGTGCTCCTTTCAGCTTCCCTCTACCACGGCGTTACACTATAGATTCGGCATAGGTTTTGGCAAATTGTCGTATGATATGGCATCATGACAGGCATATGGAGTTCAGGATTGTAGGACTGTGGTCGAAACCATCTGTATCAGCATCTAAAAGGAAGGCAAACCATCGATTTGGTCCAGACGTGCAGACGGATCTTGTACCGTTTGAATGATCAGCTAATCCTGGAGCGGCGACAAGGGACGAAGCCTCGACCCTTGTTTCAACTTTGGGAAATACGAGTTCTCAAGCAACGAGATGAAACAATGAAAGACCCATCTAGCCTATGTAAGAGTTCGCGTCTCGCCATTGGATTTGGGATGAGAACGAGGCTGAGATGCTCCCTCCTGTCACGAATAAAGACGATACGAGCCGCGGCCCATGCGTTGCGGCTGTGAGGTGGGCTGCTCTGTGGAACTGGAGATCTCGGAACAAACCCCGTGGCCATTGCGCCTCCGCGAACCTGCCAGCGCACGACATCTGGTCAGAATATTAGCGGTGAACCCATCCTAGTCCTCGTAGGGACGTGGTAGTCCACTTTCCGGCCCATTATGACATTATGTTATTTTGCTGCGCACGACATACTGCGATATGTCTAGCGCGTCCCATATACAAGCATGGACCAGAGTACGGATCTTCCCCTCTATTGAAGTCGCGACTTGCTTATTTCTGGACACGAACCGCGTAGTCAACAATGGCTAAGCAGGCGCGGCAGAGGATGTACTATGGTAAGAGAGTCATAGCTTCGCAGCACGGGCAGCATGCTTCATTAGCAGGGTGCTCAATGGTATAGTGATGCCCCGTCTTTGGCTTGATATCGACGCTCCACGACTCATCGACTAGTTTTGTGTTTCCACTCACCTGCGCCCCATTCACACCGGGATGAGGCTACATCCGTATGATAGAGAAGCTGGTCAAAAGGCTCGATTTCCAATATTTCAGCAGCCTTGAAACCGATTTCGATATCGCCCAATATGTAGGGACTAGGAAAGAAGTCGAAACTATGTCCTCCTACTATTTCTATCCGGCGAGAATGGCTTGCTTACGCTGTACGAGGAGAACATGTGGAAGACAAAGTGTTGATATAGGTTCTAAGCCATTCTGCTATATGTGCGGGCTGCTCTCGCGAAGTTGCCAAACACCTCTCGCTGATTATCATGTCTCTTGATTGGTTGATGGACTGGCTCACTGCTCATATCAGCATAGACCTCCAATTTCTGCCAATAGGATAATTGATACGGTGGGCATTGAAGTTCGCGAATTTGTCGAGAGGATTCTCCATACAGGAGTGCTCAAGTTTTCGCGGGTCGATGTCGGGGAGTGCAGGCAGAACGCATAAAATATAGTAATTACACCTACCCATGCACTCTCCTTTCTCTCTTTGTATGTACTACGTACGGATGGAGATCCCGTGCAGCTCATGGGGTTCCCTTGCTTTGAGAAACTGGAGGCCGAGGGCACAATGTACGGATCCGGAGGCTACATCTCATTCCATCCCCAGCTGGGTAGGCGTTCCTCAAGTGCACATTTCCCTATTTTTATGCATCATGGCGACGAATTATCTTAGAGATGAATAGAGCGTAGCATAAATCGGACAACTCTCTTTATAGTCTGAGTTACTCTGGCGCCTCTCTTCCACCATCACGGTGAGGTCACGGAGACGGCAGTTGATGAAGATGCATGACGGGCGCCAGCAGCGCTTACCTTACTCCGTACCTAACTTTAGTGCGATCCTTAGCTCCCGTCATGACGAGACGGTGTGGTAGCATCTCGTGGTCCCGCGGCTTGATGGGGCCGTTGACCGAACCGAATGGAACGCTTCGATAGCCTGACGATGATCCCGCTCTCCGGAGGACACTCCGTACACACGCCAGTGTCTTGACCAACTCGTAGGCCATACAATGGGAAGTTCTGCGTCCAGTCCGGCCCCGGACCCAGGAAGTTCAGGCACCGCGACGGTAGATGGAGAGCCGAGGCCATGGCGCTCTGCAGTGTACACTGTGTACCTAGGTAAGTCGGTAAACGGGTGAGGAATGGACATCGATCAGACGCACGATCAGCCGAGGATCGAAGACTGGACGACATAATAACGTTAATGTACCTTAGCTGGGAAGGCGGGTAGTGTGCCTAAGTGAGCAGCGGGACTGCAGGACAGAGCGAGGTCAGTTTTATGCAGCTGCAAACAGCGAGAGGACGGTTGGGCGGTTCCTGAGCAGCATTGCGCGCTGGAACCCCTGGCTGACTCCGGGGGGGTGCCTTTGGCGAGCACGGCTAGCGCTTGTGTCTTGCAGTTTTTGCGGCAGCCTCTTTCACAATCGCGCCCCTTGCCTTTCCCGTATCCGCAAGTCCCGCCCTCCTCATTCGACAGATCCGCCGCCCTTTGCCATCATCCCTCTTATTACTGGCCCTGCACTCCCGGCCGGCCCTGTCTGGCCCGTCTCTCCTCACTCGGTCTCCAGTCTCCGTCGTGTCTAGACTCTACTCTAGACTGTCCATCTGTCTCTCAACACACCGCACAAGTCACGGCTACGCTTCTTCAACTGTTCTGGGTCAGCCTTCGACACTCGACGTCGGTTGGTCCGCGGAGGAGGTGATTTCGAGGCGACGACGCCGCCCCAGCCAGAACGGCTCCCTCTCGAGATCTCCTGTGACAAATCCAGCCAACGACTCCTCTCCTCAACTCCTAGGAGCGGCCTCTTGCGTCCGATTCGCCCCATCATCCAATGTCTTCCAGTTGATACAGCACGCACGACTCGACTCGATTCGACTCGTCCCCGTCCCCTCCCCTTTTCGAAGAACCCCTTCCGAATCCGGCCGTCAACCGTCTCGACGTGCCTCTCTCTCCGCACTGCAATCCTCGTCTGAAACAAGCCGCCATCCCCAACCTGTGGAGCGACTCCGCCTTCAATATTGCACCGCTGCTACTCGTTCCATCTGGTCGTTGTCCTGTCGAACTGCCAGAGAACTTCGTTGCGAACGCAAGGCTCGACCTATTCACCATCATTAAGGTTAGCGCCACCCTCATCATACTGCATGTTGTGTCATCACCCATTGAAGCCCATTCACCAAGTCATCCGCACAATAGCCAATCGTCTTGCCATTCATTCTCACACCACTCGAGGGCCGTGAAGTTGATCCGTTGGGCACGAAGCGGAACGGACATTGTGTCAGGAGACCGAGCTAATCTGATCAAATATTCTTCCCACTAGCAATTGAAGTGTCCAAATACGAGACCAACATCTATATCTCCATTCTGCTCTTAAGCACCCCATAACACTCGAATCCCACTCGGCCACCTCTTGCTGAGGGAAGTCCTGCAAGATGGCCGGCTATCATCGACCTCTTAGCTTCTCCGAGAGGAGAGGAAGCGTTTTTGGCTGCGATGACTTGAACCTTGCCACCAACAATGTCAAGATTCCCCAATCACGGCCTCCCCGTGGCCCACCGACACCGAGCATGAGCACACCCGCCGCCGACTTCGATCAGACGTTAACAGGATCGCCGCCGCCCCCTCCGACCCCAGCTGCCTCGCCAGGCCCGCCCCACGCGCTGCCAGATTGGAGCGATGCCGCTGATGATGAAGACTTCTTCCTTGCCAAAGTCAGGCATCACTTTCAGAGCTGCAGCGGACCCCAGAGGACACGGATCCTAGCAGATCTGCTGAACTTATGCACCAGCCAACAGCTGAGCTTCGTTCATCAGTTTGTGAGCCCGTTGCTGAAGAAGGATCCCTTCACCAGTCTGCCGGATGAGCTTTGCCTTCGGGTAGGGTGTCTCCCCGTCCTGCGCCATGTTTTGCAGCAGCTAACGAAGTTTTCTCAGATTCTTTCGTTCATCGACGATCCCAAAGTCCTCGCACGTGCCTCCCAGGTTTCGAGAAGATGGCGAGACCTTCTAAGCGACGACATGACGTGGAAGAATCTGTGTGTCAAGCATGACTACGGCCGTCGGCTCTCTGAAGTGTCCTCCGCAGTGCCGTTATATGCCTCGAGACCCGGCGCGAATCCGCTCATCTCTGCCGATTGCGATGTCGGCAACCACAGCTTTCCTGGTGCATTTCCTTCAGGTGCTACATCTATGGCTCTCTCTCGTTGTTTTGATGGTATGCCGAGTTCGAGTAGCTCGATGAGGCCTAAGCTCAAGACCTATAAATCGCATTTCAAGCAGAGATATTTGGTGGATGCTGCGTGGCGCACAGGCGGACGGAACATCACGAGGAATATCACGCAAGATGGGGGAGTGGTCACGAGTCTTCATCTGACGCCCAAGTACATCATCGTGGCTCTTGATAACGCCAGGATCCACGTCTTTGATACAGAAGGAAACGCTCAGAGGACTCTGCAGGGCCATGTCATGGGCGTGTGGGCTATGGTCCCTTGGGACGATATTCTAGTCAGCGGCGGCTGCGACAGGGACGTCCGGGTTTGGGACTTGACGACTGGGTAGGTCTCAGTGATTGACTTCATGGTGTCGATCGTGTTGCTAACCGTTGCAGGACATGTCTTCATACCCTTCGCGGCCATACCTCGACCGTGCGCTGCCTCAAGATGTCGGACGCCAACACCGCCATTTCAGGATCTCGCGATACTACCCTCAGGGTGTGGGACATAAGATCCGGTCTGTGTCGGAACGTCCTAGTAGGCCACCAAGCTAGCGTCAGGTGCTTGGAGATCAAGGGCGATATCGTAGTCTCGGGTAGCTATGACACTACCGCCAAGGTTTGGAGCATTTCCGAGGGACGGTGCCTCCACACTCTGCAGGGCCATTACAGCCAGATATACGCTATTGCCTTTGACGGCGTGAGAGTCGCTACGGGCAGTTTGGACACTAGTGTCCGGATATGGAATGCTGCAACAGGGTAAGTTGTCGTTCCGACCCTGCTCTCCCACATATTGCTGACCTAAGACTAGCGAGTGTCAAGCGGTCCTGCAAGGCCATACATCCCTCGTCGGGCAACTTCAAATGCGTGGAGATACCCTCGTTACGGGTGGTTCTGATGGCTCGGTGCGCGTCTGGTCGCTGTCGAAGTTCGCACCAATTCACCGCCTTGCTGCCCACGATAACAGCGTCACGAGCCTACAGTTTGATGAGACACGCGTCGTAAGCGGTGGTAGCGACGGTCGCGTCAAGGTCTGGGATCTGAAGACCGGCCACTTGGTCCGTGAGCTCATCTCCCAAGGTGAGGCTGTTTGGCGGGTGGCCTTTGAAGAAGAGAAGTGCGTTGCCATGGCACTGAGGAACAACCGAACCATCATGGAGGTAAGTGCATCAATCGTCAATTCCTTGTGTCTGGAAGGCCGGCACTAACGGCGGTGAATCAAGGTGTGGTCATTCTCACCTCCTGAAGAGGCACTCTACGAGAGACCCGTATCCTTACCCCAGAGACCGCTTGAAGCTTCAAATCGACCGATGAGCGCCTTACCCCTAGACTATAGGAAGTCAACTTCCCACCTACTGCCTGGGCTGATACGAAGAGAATCGCAGAGCCAGGATGTCGATATGCACGACGCTGGTCCGTCGACGGCTCCATTACAGCAGGGGAGTCAGACTTTCTTCCATGATGACTAGCGACTATCTCCATGCCCCTCTATACTCCCCGCGACGCCTTGCGTTGCTTATATAGCTCACCCCGTCAGCCTTAACTGCACATATACCTTCTACGGCGGAAGTCGTGAGATATTGTCACTGGCTTGGAGTCGGCGTGCTCCCGTGTCTAAGTTGTTGTTGGGATAAGCAGGGCACAGTGTGTCCTGGTCCATAGAAGGGGCGAATTGCTTCGGGTGACGGTGTGCTCTTGAGAAAGGAAGCAAGTATATTTCCGTTACATACGTGTGCATATTTTTAGGTGCTTGGCTCTGGCGTTGATGGTACCCCCGGCATTTGGTTCAAAAGGCGAGAATCATGGAGCAGCTGTGGTGCGGTCCGTATTATATCATGGGCATTATGGCGCAGGAACATGTACGAGATACCTCTATCCGGGACGTATCCGGTGCTTTTAATCGATGGAATTTATCTCACTGAAGCCTGCTATGAGGACATGTTACGTAGTAGAGCCATGATAAAGTGCGACATCTTTATAATTCCAGCTCGTCTCGTTATGTACATGAGAAGATGATGGTCCACAGGGATTGAGGATCGTCTAACCCTCAAGTACACATCTACAAGGGAGTCGACAGATCTGGCACCCGTCAAGGGATGTGAGTCTCCGAGGATCGGTCTTAGAACAAGTCTAAGGGAGCTAGCTGGCGGGTGGGCACTCACGCAAGCTGAGGAAAACAGACCATGATATAGCAGTAAAGGTCACAAAGGGCTCCTGGGACGCACATCCAGCGCCTTGTTCGTTTTGTGAAAGTCTCGTTGCTATTGCTAAGTACCGTAGAGTCTTGAAATGTGAGGTCCATGTCGGCCGAGTGTGATATCGCCGGATTACTTAACGCAAGAACGCTAGTCCTAGACTGTGTTAGTGCGGTTCAACGCATCCGTAAGGCCAATTCCCAACGCCCAAAAAATTCCGGAGGTCCATTAGTTATCTGGCAGAGCTCTTTCCGACATCGTTTCTAGCTTCCCTCACCTTCACCCTCTGGAAGCCACACAGCACATCTGCGTCACGATGTTTTCACGCGCGCTCAGAGTTCCTCGGGCACTGCCCCTGCGCGCCCGCGCCCCCGTCCCGCTTGCCGCTGCTCGGCGGTCCGTCACGACGAACGCTGCTTCGTCGCACGTCGACTCGAGCGCAGTTCCCCAGGTAAGCTGCGGTGTTTTCCCGCCCGGTGCCATCGGACATCATCGCGCTCAGCCCGTGCAGCCGCGAATTGGCCATTTTGGTAAATGCCGTTTCAATGGGCGCTAACAGCCAAAAGTCCGACGATGAGCCGTTTTCCGTCAACCTGAGCGACGAGAGCTTCGAGACGTATGAGCTGGACCCCCCTCCGTACACGGTCGAGGTCACGAAGAAGGACCTCAAGCAGATGTACTACGACATGGTTGTCATCCGGTATGTCCGACGCGATGCCAGAAACTTATGGGGACAGAACATTGACGATGTGCTTCAGTCAGATGGAGATGGCCGCCGATCGGTTGTACAAGGAGAAGAAGATCCGTGGTTTCTGCCATCTCTCGACCGGCCAGGAAGCCGTCGCCGTGGGCATTGAGCATGCCATCACCAAGTCCGACGACCTCATCACCTCCTACAGATGCCACGGCTTCGCGCTGATGCGCGGCGGTACCGTCCGCCAGATCATTGGCGAGCTGCTCGGCCGGCGAGAGGGTATCGCTTACGGAAAGGGCGGTTCCATGCACATGTTCACCAAGGGATTCTACGGTGGCAACGGTATCGTCGGTGCACAGGTGCCCGTCGGTGCGGGCCTGGCTTTCGCCCACAAATACACCGACAACAAGAATGCCAGCATCATCCTGTACGGAGATGGTGCCAGCAACCAGGGTCAGGTCTTCGAGGCTTTCAACATGGCTAAGCTCTGGAACCTGCCCGCCATGTTCGGTTGCGAGAGTAAGTCCTAGCAGGAATCGGCCGCCTTTCAAACTTGCACTAATGACGGCCAATAGACAACAAGTACGGTATGGGTACGGCGGCAGCCCGGTCGTCCGCGCTTACGGACTACTACAAGCGTGGCCAGTACATTCCTGGTCTGAAGGTCAATGGTATGGATGTTCTCGCCGTCAAGGCAGCAGTCAAGTACGGAAAGCAGTGGACCCAGGAGGACAACGGTCCCCTAGTCCTGGAGTACGTCACCTACCGGTACGGTGGCCACTCCATGTCCGACCCCGGCACCACCTACCGCACCCGTGAGGAGATCCAGCGCATGCGGTCCACCAACGACCCTATCGCCGGCCTTAAGCAGAAGATGCTCGACTGGACCGTCGTCACCGAGGAGGAGCTCAAGGCCATCGACAAGGAGGCCCGCAACCACGTCAACGAGGAGGTCGCCATCGCTGAGAAGATGGCTGTGCCCGACGCCACACCCAAGATCCTCTACGAGGACATCTACGTCCGTGGAACAGAGCCCCAGTTCGTCCGGGGACGCACTCTCGACGAGAACTTCTACTACGAGTAAGATGCTCTTTGCTTTCCATCCCGAGCCGCGCATATGCCATCATCGAGTGGTGGTCTAGTCTTGCGTAAGCCTTTGTACAATATCCCCGATAAAGTAATCTAGAGGAAACTGGAAGGACCGAATTGAGCATCTTTTGCCTGTCATTGGCCGTTCCGGTACAGTTGCCTCGTGACCCGTGGTCTTGGTTTTGCCGATATTCCGGTACGGCGAGTAGCCATTGAATAGCTAAGGGTCATACTATCAGTTTGAGGGGAGAGCAAAGCTGGATGCAGGCTGATGGACTGTATTGTTTTCAAGCTGGTTACCGTAGATAAGGGGCTACAGGTTCCCGGTACCTACCGCTGGGGGTTGCTGGCAGCCTGGAGGGATCTCACGTGACAGCGCTTGAGATAGCGCGCGTAATTTACACGTCCAGTCGCGTCACGCCAAATTCAATGGCAGCTGTCCGGCCTGCTCCAACATCCGAGTCGTCTCTGCCTATCCCCCCGCAGCTACGAATTGAAGGTTCCTCGGTCGGCGACAAGTCCAAACCCTGGCTTCTAGGCATTTCGTCAGGTTCGCAGCGAGCGTCTCGCGCGGATTGCTCACGATGGCGCCCAAGCAGTCCACCTTGGGGTACGTCAAGCCCTTGCAGACCACCCTGGGGTATGCGGAGGCCCCTCTCCCCTCTTCCTTATTCCCCTGTGACAGCTGGACGATCTGCAGCGTGTCCGAGCGAAATGCTGGAGCACATCGCATATTTGCTGACGTCCTGATGCAGCAAGTTCTTCACCCAGCCCAACGGCTCCAAACCCGCCCCGCGCCAGCAGACAACGCTGTCGTTCGCGACCAAAGCTAGCAGCAAGGCCGCCGCAAGGCCCCAGAGCGCTGGTGAACCTGCCGAAGAGAAGAAAGCCGTTCCTCCAAGTCCAGCTAGTTCCGTGGACACCAGCGCGAAGGAGAACTCGGATCCTGAGAAAGGTGAGTCAAAGGTCGGACCGTTTAGTTGAGTGCTTCGACTCACATGTCACCATGTAGATTCTAGGAAGCGGTCTCGCAGAAGCGCGGAGGCAACATCAAAGTCCGTCGACAGTAAAGCAAAGAACACCGACGCCTCTGAAGACGTAGAAGATGAGGCACCCGTTGCAAAACGGCCGAGGAAGAGCCGCAAGGTCATCAAAGAAGAGGACGAGGACGAGGATCTGGAAGATGCGCCTCCCCTGAAGTCTTCTCCGAAGAAGGCAGCTCAGTCCAGCACGGCAACATCTTCGGCCCCTAGAAAGAAGTCACCGAGTCCCAAAGTGGAGGACAAAGTTGATGTGAAAGAGTCAGCCACAGAATCCTCCTCTGAATTGGAGGCTGAAGCAGAGGAAGAGCTAGAGGAGGACGAGGAAGATGAGAAGCCCGAAGTCGCCAAAAAAGTGCGTCAGGCGGTGCAGACGACCCTGCTGGCGGAGAAGGCGAAGCATCCCTATCCCGACTGGAAGCCTGGCGAGCCGGTCCCGTACGCTGCACTATGCAAGACCTTCTCGCTAATTGAGCTTACCACGAAGAGGCTCCAGATCATGGAGCACTGTTCCCTTTTCCTTCGTCAGGTTATGAGGCTCACGCCAGAAGACCTCTTGCCAACCGTCCTCCTCATGATCAACAAGCTTGCCCCAGACTATGCTGGCATTGAACTGGGAATAGGCGAATCCCTGATCATGAAGGCGATAGGCGAGAGTACCGGACGTAGCTTGGCTGTGATCAAGCATGACCAGAAGGAGATTGGTGATTTGGGGCTGGTAGCCGTCAAGTCCAGATCTACACAACCAACCATGTTCAAGCCGAAACCCCTGACAGTCAGAGGAGTTCATAAGGGTCTGATGGGCATTGCAACAGTCACGGGTAATGGCGCTCAGGGCAGAAAGGTCGATGGCATCAAGAAGCTCTTGTCTGCTGCTGATGCGGACTCTACCGGCAAGGTAGACATCACCAAAGACAAAGGCGGGCCTAGTGAGGCCAAGTTCATTATTCGCTTCCTCGAGGGCAAGTTGCGACTCGGTCTCGCCGAAAGGACCGTACTTGTGTCGCTCGCGCAAGCTGCAATTGCTCACGAGGCCGAGAAAAATGGCAAGGTTCCCAGCACTACTGAGATTGAGCAGGCCGAGGCTATTTTGAAGACCGTTTACAGGTGTGTAGTACATATCATGAGTCTGGCAATACGTGCTAACTGATTGCAGTGAGCTTCCCAGCTACGATATCATAATTCCTGCAATGCAGGAGCACGGGATCATGAAGCTCCGGGAGACCTGCAAGCTACGGCCTGGTGTTCCTCTCAAGCCTATGCTGGCAAAGCCGACGAAGGCAATCACCGAAGTACTTGACCGCTTCGAAGGCCAGACTTTCACCTGTGAGTACAAGTACGATGGAGAGAGGGCTCAGATCCACTACGTGGCAAAGGACACCGATGAGGAACTTAGCCAAGCGATGCCCTCGGCGAACAAGGAGGCTGCCAACGGCGTCGCTGCCATTTTCTCCAGGAATTCAGAAGACCTCTCAAAGAAGTACCCAGACATATTAGCCAAGCTACACACCTGGATCAAGGACGATACCAAGAGTTTCGTCTTGGACTGCGAGACAGTGGCCTGGGACGTCACGGAGAAGAAGGTCTTGCCATTCCAGCAGCTCATGACGAGAAAGAAGAAGGACGTCAAGCTAGAAGATGTCAAGGTCAAGGTCTGCGTGTTCGCCTTTGATCTGCTATATCTCAACGGCGAAGCAATCGTCGAAAAGCCCCTCCGCGAGAGACGGGAGCTTTTACGAACGTCTTTCAGTCCTGTCGAGGGAGAATTCTCATTCGCTACTTCTATGAACAGCCAGGAGTTGGACGATATCCAAACGTTCCTAGATGAGAGTGTCAAGGCATCCTGCGAAGGCCTGATGGTGAAGATGTTGGACGGAGCTGAGAGCGGATATGAGCCGAGTAAACGGAGTAGAAACTGGCTGAAGGTAAGTTCCAGCAGACACAGTCTCCTCAATCGACTTACTCGATGCTGACCAACTCCTCAGATCAAGAAAGACTACCTCTCTGGTGTGGGTGATTCTCTTGATCTCGTCGTCCTAGGCGCTTATTACGGTAAGGGCAAGCGGACCTCAGTATACGGGGCCTTCCTGCTGGCGTGCTACAACCCCGCTACCGACACCTACGAGACCGTCTGCAACATCGGTACTGGCTTCTCTGAAGCCGTCCTCGAGGAGCTGCACTCGCAGCTCAGCAAGATCGTCATCGAGCGGCCCAAACCCTTTTACTCCCACTCCTCAGGCGGGCAGCACCAGCCCGACGTGTGGTTCGAGCCCCGCTACGTCTGGGAGGTGCGTACCGCCGACCTGACGCTCAGCCCGCGGTACAAGGCCGGCTGCAAGGAAGGCGTAGACCCCTCGGGCGAGAAGGGTATCAGTCTGCGCTTCCCGCGCTTCATCAAGGTCAGGGACGACAAGAAACCCGACGAGGCTACCTCCAGTCGGCAGGTCGCGGAGATGTACCGCAAACAGGAGAGCGTGACGAAGAACAAGGGGCCGGCTGTGGACGACGACTTCGAGTATTAACTCCTGATTATGCTGACAGTTATATTGTTTCACCGATCTCAAATACCGGTGTTTTAGGGAGGTGGTCATTGCTAGGGTCCATCATCTTGCATCTATAGGTCGCTGCTGGGTGGTTTTGCTGTTGTTCCGGAGATGCACCTTACGAAAAGGAATGACCCGACTACGTATAGCATATATATCGCTTGCTACGAATAGTAATGAAAGCGTCAAATCACCATGATGGGTACACTTAATGCCTTCTGTCGAGACCAGTCATTGACGTACGTAATATATCCATTATTCTAGACGCTCGTATATAGACTCATAATATAGAATCGACATCGCCCGCCGGGCTGGCCGGATCCCCGCCCTCCTCTCCTCGCAGCAAGCCCCTCTGCTCGCCCTCGCCGTCCTCCCTCGTGATGCCGGTCTCGACGCCCACGTCCGCACCCGCCATGCCGCCGCCGCCGCTCGTGCGGCGCGTCTCCTCGGCGCCGTTGAGCACGTACCACACGTCCTTCTTGGTCAGCAGGCCCTGCAGGACGCCGCGGTCGCAGAAGAGCACGTAGCGCAGGCCGAGCTTCTGGAAGTAGCTGACGGCGAGGTGCAGGCTGGAGCGGGAGGGCAGGGTGATGGGGGTCTGGTCCATCCAGGGCCGCAGGTCGAGCGTGGCGCGCGGGTCGGCGAGGGGCTGGTGCGAGAAGAAGGCCTCGGTCTCGGGCGGGAGGGAGCGGGGCGCGCGGGCGGCGGTGCGCAGGTTGTAGGCGAGCTCGGCGCGGGAGATGTAGCCGAGCAGGATGGCGTCGCGGGGGTCGGAGACGACGGGGAAGCCGCGGTAGGGGTGGGCGTCGAGGACGCGCTCGAGGGAGGCGATGGTGTGGCCCGTGGCGGTGAGCACGACCAGGTCCTCGATGCGGGTCATGATCTGCGAGGCGGGGATGTCCGGGATGACCATCTCCTCGCTGTTATCGAGGAAGGGGTACTCGTTGAAGTGGATCCAGGATTCGTAGATGCCGCGCCGCGAGAAGGCGTCGCCGACCCACTTGGATATCATGACGGCGATCATGATGGGGAGCACGTAGGTGAGGGCGCCCGTCAGCTCGAACATGATGACGACGATGGAGACGGTCATCCGCGTCACGCCCGCGAGGGTCGCCGCGGCCCCGATGATGGCATACACGCCGGGTGTGATGCAGGGTAGGTCGGGCTCGCAGGACTGGAAGGGAAGGAAGCCGGGGTGGTTGTGTTGCCAGATCTCCATGATGATGCCGACGGCGCGACCCGTCAGCGCGCCGATGGCCATGGAGGGGAGGATGATGCCTGCCGGGATCTGCAGGCCGAAAGTGATGGCAGCCAGAATGAAGCCGAGCACGGCGGCGAAGAGTAAGAGCACGATAGTGCCGGCTGTTGCAGCTCCGGTCTTGCACAGGCCGAACTGGTCGTCCAATACCTGTGAACACTCGGAGAACAGAGAGGAAACCAGCTCTGAGTTCTGCGCCCTCATGTAGAGGTTGGGGTAGTTGATGAGGGCGGTCAAGATGGAGACAATGGCGACTTGGGCAACGGGGCCCGGAAGCCAGCTGGTGGATTTTTTCCACTGGGCGACCTTCATGTTGGCCTTTATGAACAGGCCGCCATAGATACCCTGGGGATGTCAGCTGTGTCTCTCTTCCTGTGTCAGCGGCTGGAAATCCCAGCTTACCCCTAATATCCCAAGAACGGCAAACGGGATGAGTTCGAACCCGTGCCAGCTGGTGGTGTATTTAACCTGGTAGAGCACAAGCTTCCCTGACCTAAAGGGGTCAAACGCCTGCAGGACAACAGCCGCCGTCATGGCGCACACGAAGCTCTGCCACATCGTCTTGTCGGGGAAATAATATGACAGTTGCTACGCAGGTCAGTCGGGTGAATCCCCGAGTACATGGGGAGGAAGCTGACCTCGAGACTGAACAAGACGCCGCCGATGGGAGAGCCAAAGGCAACAGAGATGCCTGAAGCTGCGGCTGCTGACAATACCTCTCTCTTCCGAGCTGCTACGCGTCAGAACTCGATTCTCCAATGGAATGGTCTTCCACACTTACCCTCATTCTCATTAATATTCGCGAACAGCTTGATGAACAGGTTCGCGCAGCAGCAAGCAACATGGACCAAGGGCCCCTCTTTACCCAGCCACAGACCGGATCCGACAGCGAGACACTATAGACGCGGAAATTAGCATCCTTGCCACTTGCAGCATGTCTGGGCGAGGCATACCAAGCCAAGCGATTTCGTGATTAGGGTCCATGTTCCCAAAAATCGCCGAATGATGAAGCCTCCCAAAACCGTCTTGATCTCAGGGATACCGCTATGCTTCGCGTAGATGGCGTACTCCTTCACCAGGACACTCGCACAGATCGCCAATGTAACCTGCCATACAGTCAGATCCGCAGCCAACAGCCTTGCAAGTCCAGGGGGCATACCGAAAACAATAAAAAGAAGAAATACTCTATAAACCACTTCCCGCCAGCGGACTTGATCCCCAGTGCGGCACTCCAAGGTCGCCAGCCGCTGCATTGAGACGTCTCGTCGTAGCCAAGGCAACAGAACGCCTTATTCAAATAGAATGCGCCCCCGTCCTGTGACGAGCAGTAACCGGCTTTGAGGTCTCCCAGCCAGTCGGTGGTGACGTCGATGCCTGCGGCAAGGACACCCACCGCGATACCGCTCAGAACAAGGATGACCCAGACCTGGCTGGCATCTAGCAGTCGTTGGGCATAGCCGATCAACCCGCTAGCGCTCGAATATAACACTCGTAACCTCTGCCTCTCTTTTGTATATTCGAAGATCCAGTCAATGGCGGTCAGATCCTCGTATCCAACGCGTCTGCCCGGTCCCTCGACGTACCAGTCCAGAGGGACTCCGTCCTTAGGGTCGCTGCTCTCGCGGAGGCCAGCACCGTTCCTGCGCGGGGACGTGATGCCCTCGAGAACCGTGTCGTCTTCCTCCGGAATATCTTGCGCGTAGTGGGCGCCGCTATTGCTACTACCTGCGTCATGCCGGGACCTGGTCAAGCTCGACAGCAAGCCCCCGGCCTGAGAGAGGAGGCTCTTCTTCTGCTTGCGCTTGAAGGACAAGGACTCGTTGAAGTCGTCGCGCAGGGGATCTTCGCCTAGGATATTGTCCGTATCGTTGCTCCCCTGCCAAAGAGTGTCCGACTCGTCGCGATCGCGGTCCAGGTCATCATGCTGCTGCGCCCCGTTCGGCGAGCGAGAGGACGACGCTTCGGAGCCAGAGGAGCCATTGTTCATCGTTGGAGACCTCGCCGACATGTCTGCTTCACCATCTTTTCGCGGTTTCTTTCTGTAAGAGCTCGAGAATATTCGTTGGCCTGCCTATCGCTGGGAGTCTCGCGTCCCTCAGAAGCTGCTCGTTGGTGTATCCCAGGAGGTCGTTGAGCGCTGATGTCGGCTGCGGCAGGTGGCTGGTGTCCTTATCGGCTACTGCCAGCCTTATCGGGGCCGATCTGCGGATGGTGCATTGCATGCTTAAATTTTAGCGCATCAGCCACTGCGCCTCGAAGCTTCAGCCACACTTAAACGGTACGTATCGGCCTATGATTTCACTGACTGACTTACACACGTCGCTGGAGTTTCGAGAAGTTCACAGAAGCTCAATCGTGCGCAAACGAAGACAAAAGTGAGATCTGTCACAAACTTCTCTGCGATATCAATGCAGAGTTCTTTCTATCTGATCATGATTTGAAAAATGTCCGAGGAAGTTGCGGATCCTCAGCCGTCAGGCGGGCCAGCCAAAAGCCCAGATAGCCCTGTTCCGGTCTCAGAGAATAAAAATGACCACCAGGAAGAAAATTCTTCGAGTACAGGCCAGCAGGTATCACTTCAGAAGATACAAGAGCTACTCAAGACAAAAGACGATACTTCAAGATTCGTTGGTCTAGCACTGCTCAAGTCTGTTCTGGATAACTCGCCAGATTTGAGGGAGGATGAAGCGTCCATCACAGCCCTCTGGGGCAGCATTTCCGTCAAATTCGTTGATCGCCTCCTACGGACAGGGGCTGGCCACGCCAACACGGGCAAGAGGAAGGATGCAAAGGACATGCTCGACTTGGCCGTTGCCGTGCTGCACACATTCACGGTGTTTCTGCCGGAGCAAGCAAAACGGGAGGCCAAGCTGACGGGCCGGATTCCGATCCTAGTGAATGCTATCCTGTCAAGGTATGTCTCGGGGGGTGGGCACTTCGATCAGTGCTCGAGGCTAACGAGAAGGTATAGTTCGGAGGCTACAACGCAGCTCATTCTCCAGACTCTCCTAACTCTAGTCAGCTTCCCGGAAGGAGCCCAGGTCTTTGCCGGGGTCGATGATCTCAGCCCTTTGATTGAGATCGCTCCATCCCAACCGCTGGTGTTAGACATCCTGGAGTTCGCTTGGCTGAACTCAATGACTGTGGTCCAAGATGCAACAGCACTCTCATCCCGAATAGACAAGTCAATCCAGAGCCTTGTCGCGTCTTTCAAGGGCACAGACGCAGTCACGCTCCTCACGTTCCTGGCAAAGTTACTCGGGAACCTCGACACACACGTAAGTACCTCGCAGGTAGATCCACCCAAGAGAGAAGCACGATGCTCACCACACATGGCAGGTTGTCCCTCCCCCGCTAGACTGGCTTAAGCCCGTAATAGGCTTCATCCGCAACCTCGTCACCAGCCGGCCGACGGCAGCCGGCCGTGCGGCTTACACCAACCTATCCGCGACGCTCTTGCAGGTGTACCCATCTCAGGCGCCCCGGCTCCTCTTCTCCGAGGACGCCAGCACCGGCTCCGAAAAGCCCTTCTCCTTCCTCCTCGTCAACCTCCTCCTCATCGACCTCCGCTCTTCCTTCCCCGCCCTCCTAGGGCAGCTCAACAGCCCCGAGTACGCCGACATCTCCCGGCGGCTCGCGTCCGCCTTCGACGTCGTATCCGCCTTCATTGGCTTCCTAGTCCGGTACATGGACGGCGACAGCATGGACGTCGACGCCGAGGGTGCCCATGACGCCGCGCACATGATGGCCCCGGACCTCCTCCTGAAGCTGCGCAAGGCCATCTCCGAGACCATGTCCGTGACCATCGAGTTCCTCCGCGACAGGTGGGACGCCTCCGTCGCGGGAGCCCTGGGCCTGCACCCGGACGCCCGCGCCGCAGCCGCCAACACCGCCTCGGGGGCCTCGCGCCTCACCATCCCCTGGGAGTCCAAGGCCGCCCCCGTCGGCGGCGACCCCCTCGTGCTGGCCGCCGTGCGCGCCCTGGCCATCTGGCTGCGCGAGGACGACAACGACGTCCTGCGCGGGGAGGCCGCCGGCCTCGCCGACATGCTCGTCGACCTGTACCGGACCAGCGCCGCGGGCGCCGGCCTCGACTTCCGCCGCGCGGTCCTCGTCGCCGTCGAGGGCATCGTCGCCGCCGAGGACGGCGCCGAGGCGCTCCTGGCTGAGGGCGCGTGGGACGTGCTCGCGCAGGACATGCTCGCCGCTCTGCGCGCCACCTCCGCCTCCCCGCCCGCCGGCCCCAGTCCCGACCTGGAGGCCGCCTCCGCGCGGGGCATCGAGATCGTGCGCGTCCTCCTCCCCATCGTCGAGGCGGAGCAGCCGGGACCGCGCGAGGCATGGATGGACGTCGTCACGCAGGTGGCGGCCTGGGACGTGCCCGAGGGCCCGCAGGCGTCGGCGGTGGTGCGCGACTTCCAGGCGGCGGTGCTGCAGCTCGTGGCGGCGTTGGTGGTGGGCGCGCATCCGGGGATGCGCAGACGGTACGTGCACTCGATGAGCGCGGTGGTGGGTATCGTCCGGCAGCTGAGGCGCAACACCGAGGAGGCAGGTGTGCAGGACCCGGGCCTGCTGGAGTCTTTGGAGGATGTCGAGACTACGTTGAACGCCCTGCGGTAGTGGAATTGTGTGCCCGGGATGCCGGGGTTTGGTTATGGGGCCTTGAGCCGTCACAAGGTAGTTCCGGACAGTGTGGTGGTTACCGGATATTGTCCTAGGGGTGAACTGCATAGCAATTGGCATCATCGACACTTCTTATCGAGGCACGCTCATCAGGGTAGCAGGGACTCCATAGTGTTTGGTGTTTGGCACAGAAGTTTCCATTTGCTATTTGTAGCTATATTTGCATACCCATACTCCTTGATACCATACACCAGATGACATGAAGCGGCTTTGAACGCCGCTTCGCAACACCCACTTCCACTTCCTCCATCTGCAGATATCGCCTGGTCCTACCATGGATCATCTGCCCCTCGCATTGTCCATGGCGTAAATGCGAGCCCAGGCAAGATTTCCGGCATGTATCCAAGACGACCCTGCTTCTGCCCATCATACCTCCGCTTCCTCGAAGACCGAAGGGCGGGAAAGACCCAAGTATCGTACATGGAATGCGGTGATTATGAAGGAGCAAGTCAAAAATAGACCGAGTAAACCGAAACCAAAGGACATTCAGCGGATTACAACAATTATTCAGTCTTTCCCATCTCTTCAGACAGCCGTCTTAGTTGGCCACCTCTTCCTCAACCCATCCGTTCAAGCCACCCTGAATCGCCAAGCCAAAACCGGTGCCCATGCCTCCGTAGCTCGATTGATATTGGTGTCCTCTTCGTTCGCCCTCACCGCCACCAGTGCTGCCGGGGACGCTGCTTGGGCTGGTGCCACCGTTCTCGAAACCAGGGGCGAGAACTGGTAGGCTTACAGCACGATTGTGCTGACCGCGGGGGTTCCCAGGGGCGAGCAGGCCGCCAATGGTGGTCGCACCGGACGAGGACGTCTGGTTCATAAATCCATTCGATATGCTAGCCGACTGACTATGGTTGGAGATCGGGCCCTGGGGCACCTCAATAGTCAGCTCGTTCGGAGATGGGGAGGCGGTTCCGAATAGAGCGGCTTGCTGTGAGATCAGGACCTGCTGCTGCTGCTGCTGCTGTTGCTGGGCCTGCTGCGAAACGTGGCTGAGGTACAGCGTCAGCGGGTTGGCTTGAGCATTGAACAGACCAGGACCATTCGGGCTCTGGGCATTGGTCGGAGAGCCACTGTTCTGGCTAGATGCCTGCGGAGGAGGAGACGGGACGGTCTCGTTGCGTGGTGACTGGGACTGCTGAAGCTGGCGAGGCGGGTTTCCGCAGCGATCCTTGCCAAAGTTGACCTTGAACTTCCTGTACTCCTCCTTGCTCCGGACAGCCTCAATCGCCTTGATAGCGTTGGCAATGTTGGTGAAGTTGACAAAAGCGCAGCTCTTCTCGCGCAGCGTGTTGACCAGCTCGATCTCGCCGTACTCAGAGAAGTCCTGTCTCAGCCTTTCTTCGGTCCAGGTTTCATCCAGGTTACCGATGTAGACGTTTCGAGAAGCACCGCCACTAACAGCCAGTGCGATCGCCGGAGGAAGCGCGCCTGAGTGCTTGCCCCAGCCAATCTTCAACCGTCGGTTGTGGATCATCAAGCCCTGCAGATTGCTGAGGGCATAGAAGGAGGCGGCAGCAGTGGGGTCAATGAATGTCACGAAGCAGATGTGCTTGTCCGGAATATACCGAATGTGATGGAGAAGGCCACCACGGACCACATTGCAGATCTCCTCAATGGTCGTCTCTGGGTGGATGTTGCCCAGGTAGATGGTTCGGTTTCCGAGGTTGTTGATACCGCCAGCAGTCGTGGCAACGGCTGCTGCGGCAACCGACTGCTGCGCCAAAGCGCTGGAGATCAGGTCACGGTCAGCGCCCGTCAGCATGTGGGCATAGCTTGGAGCAATGCCAAGGTACTGGGCAGCGTTTTGCTGCTGCGTCTTGGAAACGTAGGCGCATCTGTCCTTGCCATAGTAGACCCGTCGTGGAGTCTGCCACTTGGCTTCCTGGGGAAGCTGAGAGACGGCCTTGATGGCGTTGGAGATGGACAGGAAATGCACGAATGCGATGTTCTTCTCGCGGACGATCTTCACGGTATCGATGGCTCCGAACTTGCCGAGATCCTCCCTCAGCTCTTCCTCAGTGATATCCTCCGGCAGATTGCCGAGATAGACGTTCCGGGAAGCGCCTGACTGCTGCACAGCAAGTGCTACCGAGGTTGGCACTTGAGATGGCTTGCCCCAGCCGACCTTGATATCCTGTCCCTTGATGCAGAGCTTCTTCAAGATGGCATCCGAGTGGAAATGGGTCGCAGAGCTGGCGTCCAAGAAAGATATGAAAGCGCAGTTCTTGTCGGGCAGCAGGCGGACAGATTCGATCTGACCGCTGCGGACATGGCCGAGAATCTCCTCGGCTGATGTGTCCGGGGGAATATTGCCCAGATACACGGTCCGGCTTGTGCCACCAACCAGTCCAGGGGACAGGGAGACGGGTGAAGTCGGTTGCATGGACATCTGTACCTGCCCTCCCAGCTGGTTGTACCCGTTGGTAGGCGACTGTGGAGAGTAGAACTGCGGGGCCCCGTATGCGGACGGCGATACGATCGCCTGGTAGGCCTGAGCGGACATGTTTTGCTGCACAGGGCTGCCGATGCCGTTTTGTTGCTGGTGCTGGTTCATCTGTTGCTGGGCTTGCTGGAGTCCAGTCAGGCTCTGGAACTGAGGGCTGGTGAAGCCAGCAGGCGAGCCAGGCTGGAAGGGGCTCCCAAGGAGCAGCTGAGAAGGAAGCAGAGGGGTGAACTGCATATCGAAAGCAGTGCCAGGGCTGGTCATATCGGGGCCATTCTGAGGAGCTTGCTGGCCAATGGTTCCAGTGTTAATGGTGGGGATGTTGGCACGCCGGGGGTGTCTGTCACCAAAGCCGCTGATATTGGAGGTGAAGGCGCCATGAGAGAATCCCGTGTCACTATTTGAGGGCTTTGAGACATGTCCGGGAAAGCGACCTACAGGACCGGCGCCTGGGGCAGACTGCCCTACGGCACCTGACATGTCCTGCATCCCGAGGAGATGAGGAGGGACCAGGCCGTCCCTAGGGACGTGGGATAGGATGGCCGTTTTGAAAGATTATAGGTGCCCGGCGAGCAGGCACAAGTTTGTCGATGAGGCGCGTTGGAATGTGCTGCACTTGATTCCAAGTCCAGACAGTTGCGAGGCGAATCGGCCGGGATATTCCTTGCAAACGATCGTCGGTCGGTGCGCAGCTCCGGGGGAAAAAATTGACGGTCACAGCACGAGGTTCAGACTAGAGAACCGGGTCTGTGAAGAAGTTCGCGGAGGGTCTGATACAGGCAGATGTCGTATGTGCAATTGGCTTGGCAGCTCGTATTATTCTCGAAGTCGAGGGAGCTCGCGGCTACGGTGGCCAATGTACAGATGAAGCTTGGGATGTCGACAACGGTCCTCAAGGGTCGGCGAAAACTCGCTGGTCTTTGGTCTGCGCAGATAAAGCTGATATTACCGGGCCCGGGAGGCGGCGCTCAAACGAAGGTTGTGAAGAGAGAAGCGAGGAATGTACGACGCCTGAGCTGTTTGTGCTACAGGGAGTTTGGCCGAGAAGTCGGAGCTGACAGCGTCAAAGGAAACCAAAAGATTATAACCGATATATGGTAATGAATGTGGGCGAAGGAAGTCTTGCTGGATCTGCGAGGGCGAGAGGATCGGGGCCAGCAGAGGGAAGAGAGCCGAGGAGCAAGATATTCGCACAAGGAGGCGGCAGCGGATATGTAGGATTTAGAAGGACATAAGAAGCGAAGAGGATCGACGCAGAGGAGAATCCTCACGCAGAGCGGCAATTCGAGTGAGCGAGCGAAAGAAGAAGAAAGAAGAGAGAACGAGCGGGACGGAAGACAGAGAGAGTGAAGAGAGTCTCTGGGTGTCGGTGGAGAGAAGAAAGGAGGGAAGAAAGGAGGAGAGGAGGAGAAGCAAAATGAGAGAAGCGAGCGAGAGAGAGCGCGTGTGCGGGCGTGCGGCGGCGGCGTTGGCGTAGCGTAGCGTAGGGGGGAAGGAGTGACCTGGACCGGGGTGCTCGTGGTTGTAGATTGCCCAAAGCGGAAGAGTTGGAATTGGCCGCGCTAAGTTTAATGAGCGAGGCCAGGGATTTCAGGAGAGCAAAAGAGCAATCGAACCCACCCGGGGCCACCACCAGGCGGGTTTTGGGGCTGCTGTCAAGCACGCACGCACGCGCACACACGAACCACCACCACCACAACCACCACACACACCCACCTCTCCTACCAACCCAAGGTACCTAGATAGATGCGTACTTCTGTACTGTACATGTACATTCGAGGCTCTCCAAAGACGATAGACGTGGACGCTGATTCTGCATGGTTGTGGTAGGGGTACCTATTGCCCTTCCGATATCGAGTTCTTGGAGGGGGGTTAACTGGCACATGCGCAATGCTCACGCCCTTTCACGATGGGGACCTGGAATGGATGTATGTCAACCTGCAATCTTTGCTGTGTCTGTACACTACCTACCTACCTATATGATTCCCGAGCTACAGATAGCAGAAACCAATACAACGAATAGCAGCGAATATTACAAGGAGTCGCCGTCATATTCATGAGAGTTGCTAATGCCACTCTTCTTCCCTACCTAGGTAGTCCGTATAGCACAGCACAGCCATTAAGGCTCGAGGCACTCGATGTCTCCTGTTCGCAGACATCCGGCCGTGCATCAGGGGAGGTCGACCGCACTGCTACCCTCTGTTTCTCCCTACATGCCACCCCTAGGAATCTCCTGCTACCCCCCAAACAGGAACCCGCATCGACAGCAAAACGGCTTTGCGGAAGCTCCCAACCGTCTGACTAGCTTACAGATTGCCTGTCTTACAATCGGCTCCTCTCGAGGCCCAGTCCAGGCCCAGTTCAGCCAGAATAACGGCCGTCCGGCCGCATAGTGTCCAGCCACCTTGATTTTCCAGCAAATCGCCGTGGCGGCAGCCAGATAAAGGGCTTTCCCGGGGCTTGGCCTAGCAGCACCATCCATTATCGATCGATGCGTCCGTCCCTCCTGGGCTCTCCTCCGAGCCCTCGAGCACATTAGCTCCGCGAACCCCTGTGCCTCGTCGCGAGGGTGACATCGAGAGCTCTGACCACCGTCTGCGGGTGAAACGAAGGTGCTGCTGCGGCAAGAGGACCAGACCACGTTGGAACTCATGGCCCGGTCGTGCAACGGGGCGGGGCCGAGGGAGGCGAAGGCATCGACAGGAGCTCGAGCTTTGCCGACTTCGACTTGTCTCGGTCTCTCGAGCGTCGTAGGCTAGGCTGGATCTCTATCTCGCTCCTCCAGCCCACAAGAGCAACACGTCAATTGCCGCCGCCTTGCAGCCTCGAGCAGCTAAAGGCGGGTGGTGGAGGTACCATCATCCCAGGCTTCCCAAGGGGGCTATTCGGAAGATACATAGCACGCAAGCACTTCACGCCAATGTCGCCTAGCCGTGGTCCCTTACAGGAGACGCTAGCCGCGACGAACGGGGCTACTCCTGCAGGAACCATCAAGGGAAATGTGGATCCTCCGGTAGCAAAGCCGGTACAAGGTGTGAGAATGGGGCGACACTTCTTGTGTACGGTGCAAGCTATTTACAGGCACTCATATCAGCACGGAATACTCCGTACGGAGTGGTTGGATACAGGCTCGTGTGCTTAGACACGCCGGCTTGCCAGGTGGGCAAGCCATACGGAGTACATGCCAATAGTCAGCGAGCGAGGCGGTTCCCGTGTATGAGAGGGCAGCCCGCCTCCAGATTGAAGAAACGCCCGCAAAGTGCTCCGCACACGGACAATCTGCAGTCCCCCTATTTAGCCTGCTGCACCCCGTATCTGTGCAACACACCCGTAGGACGGCGGCAATGGAGGCCAAAGGAGCAGACGCGGGAGATCTAGCTGGGCTGATTGGCTGATGGAGATCTCGCCGGGCTTTCTGCAGTTCCTTTGTTTCCACGATCGACAAAACAGATACCAGATACTCTCGCAGTGCTCCATAAGGACGGTGAAGCAAATATGCTAGAAAGGAAGCGCCTCTCCATTCGTTAATATTCCCAGGTGAGAAAAAGAAACATGTCACACGTCCCTCAAGTCGCCGAAATCTATAGAGTCTACCGCGCATCTATCTCAGTTCCCTCCCAAGCAGCAACAGGCCTGACATTGGTAATCCCGCGCACCTTAAGCTCACGGCTTGCAGCGGCCCATAAAACGGGGGTACAGGCAGCAAGTACGGACGGTATGCTGGTTGGCAAGCCAAGCGAGAAACCGCTCCAGGCCCAGGCCGTAACCGCCGTGGGGAGACGTACCATACCTACAAGAACTCCGTCAGCGATACGCATTCTCTACGACCCAGAAGGCCAGCAGGATGTCCAGGAAACACTTACTTGCGCTGGTCGAGATACCAGTAGTACGGCGCCGGGTCAATGCCCTGCTTGTGGAACGCCTGCATGAGCTCGTCGTAGCCCTCCATCCTCATCGAGCCGCCGACGATCTCGCCCACGCCAGGTACCAGCACATCCACGCTCTCGGTGACACGAAGGTCGTTCGGGTCCTTCTTCATGTAGAAGGCCTTAATTTCCACGGGGAAGTGCGTCAGCAGGATGGGCCGGTTGATGGCGTCCGTCATCTTGCGCTCCGCCGCCTCGGCGATGTCGTCGCCGAAGACATGCGGGTTGCCCTCCTCGTTGAGGATAGGCGGGTCCTGCGCGTTGAGCCAGTCAATGGCATCGCTGTCCCGGACGCATAATTAGCATTATTCCAGTACTTCTACGACAAGCTTCTGCTAGACGCGTTGTTAGCTCACCTGTACTTCATCCTCAGGAACGGCCGGCTGGGCTTCTGGAAAGTAGGGTTGAGCGCCTTCAGGTAGGCGGCGGTATCGGGGTCCTCGTAGACCATGTCGACGACACGGCAGATAAGCTCCTCCAGGTGCGTGAGGAGGTCCTCGAAAGTGATGAAGTCGAGCTCGGCCTCGATGTGCGTGTACTCGGACAGGTGGCGGCGCGTCAGGGACTTCTCCGCCCGGAAGGACTTCTCGATACAGTAGACGTTGCCCAGGGACGGGAGCACCGTCTCTAGGTACAGCTGGCTGGACTGCGTCAGGTAGGCGTCCTCGCCGTAGTAGTTAAACTTGAACAGCGTGGAGCCACCCTCTACCTGGGTTTGCACCAGCGCGGGCGGCGAGACCTGGCGGATCTTCAGCTTCTGGTAGAAGGACCGGAAGGCGAAGTCCACCTCCGATCGGACCTTCATAACCGACGACGCATTGTCGCCTCGCAGCACCAGGTGCCTGTTGTCGAGCATCTCCGCGTCCCACATGTTCTGCGAGGACGAGACCTTGTTGGTGATCGCCTCCGCATCGCCCGGCGCCACGCCGATCACTTCATAGTAGTCCACGTGCAACTCGCGGTTGTCCGGGGCGGACTGACCAGCCGGAACCTTTTTCAGCTCGCCATAGAGGGCCAGCGCAGTACCCTGCGCGAAAGTCATGGCATCGTAGGTTTTCGTGAGAGGGCCTGAGGGGAGGACACATTGGAGATGGCCATAGCCGTCAATCAGAGTGATGAACGTAGCCTGCTTCTGAGGTCTCAGGCGGTGAATCCGACCAGAGACCTTGACCCTCATCCCCTTCGTGTCTTTATCACCGAGCTCGACGTCCTTCTCCCCAATCTTCATCTTCACAGCCTTTGGCAGCGACGGATCCTCCTTGATCACGATCTTCTTCGCCTCCTCCAAGTTCTTGAGTCTCTGTTTCCGCGCCTCTTCCTCCTGCTCCAGAGCCTGCTGCTGCTTCACAAGCTTTTTCTTGTGGGCATCGAGCGCCGATTGGGCCTTTTTGACGGCACTTTTGGCCGGCTCCTTCCATAGCAAGCGAACCGAGGGATCGCCGCCCTCGCCCAGAGGGCCAGTCACAGACGACCGGACCTGGTATTGCACCGTCGGCTTGTCCAGGTTCTGGATGAAGGCGTACCCGAGGGTCTTGAAGGGTTTCTGCTCTGAGCCGTCGGCGGTGGAGTCATCGGCGCCGGTGTCGGTGTCAACGTAGACCTTCTCGCCATCCTTAAGGCGCTCGGCCAGTTCCTGTACTGCGGCCATGTCTGCGTCGTGCGCTGCGCGATCAATTGCGCTGATCGCGGTGTGGTCGAGAATGTCGGTTATTTTGGTGGGGGAGGGGTTTGGTTTCTGCCGCCCAATATTTTGGTGGAGAGATCTCTCTTATCTATCAGTCACAGACAGACTCACAGATCAGCTTGACTCACCGATTTTCAGGGGCCTCAACTTCCGGTTTGACTCAGTTGTCCAACTCGAGGCCTGAGGCACGTGAGGGTTTCACCTCCAAATACAGGATCGTTGCTTGAATAAATGAAGCCAGCAGGGGCGTTTGCTATTGCTGGGGAATACGGAATTCAAGATGAACTTAGCTGTTTCTTATTGTGACAATAGGAGGATGGGAGTGCTGCCGGAGCGCCACGCACAGCTGACCCTCCCAAGTTGCACCGAAGTGCCAGTAACCCAGGGTAGTTTTACTTCGGAAGGATGAAGTACTCCAAAATGGTCTATTCCCCCATCTCTCTGACCATTTCTTCCCTCTATTTTGTTCAGCGTGACGACAATCTTTTCGCTTTCTCCTGACTCCAGACCCCTACATGCAAGCCTCAACTCCGCCAAATCCCACCTCCGCACACCCTCTCCAGAAAGGACTCGATCACAGCTCGTCCTTGACCGACTCCTCCTCCGCCGCCACAGCCCGCTCCTTGCCCATCTCCTCCCTCCCCTTCTTGACCATCGAGCTCAGGATCTCGTACACGACCTGCGCCCCCGCCAGCGCCGTCTCCTCGCCCTGGCCCTGGTACGCGGGCGACACCTCGACGATGTCCGCGCCCACCACGTTCAGGCCCTCCAGCCCCCGCAGGATGCGGATCAGCTCGCGCGTCGTCCAGCCGCCCGGCTCCGGGGTGCCCGTGCCGGGCGCGAACGCCGGGTCCAGCACATCGATGTCGACGGACAGGTAGACGGGGTCGTCGCCGGGCAGGGCCGCCAGGATGGACGAGACCACGCCGCCCGTGCCCAGGTCGTCGATGTCGTCGGCCACGATGCGCACCCAGTTCTGCGCCGTGTCGTCGTCGAAGTCCTCCCACCCGTCGCCAGACAGGCGCGTGCGCAGCCCGGCGTGCACGTTGGGCAGTGTCGTGTCGTTGGTGAGCAGGCCCTCGGTGCCGGCCAGCCAGAACATGGATCCGTGGTTGAAGTGCGCCTGGTCGGAGGGCCAGCTGCTGGGGTACTTGGCCGGGTGCCAGGTGTCCAGGTGTGCTTTGGTTGCAACACGTCTTAGCCGACCAGGTCCCACCACCGCTTCTGACAGAGAGAGCTTGGAGAGGTCATTACGTACCGTCAAAGTGCAGCACACGCAGCGGCTTCCCGTAGATCTCCCTCAGCGCTCTCAGCGCCGGCAGCGCTAGGCTGTGGTCGCCGCCTAGGGTGATGAGCTTCGGCTTGGACAGCAGCGGCGAGACGGGGCTCCTGCTGCCAAGCTCCCTGTACGCCTCGGTCATCTGATTCAGGGCGACCGCGTTGTCCATGGGCGTGACGGGGATGTCTCCGCAGTCGATGATCTTCGCCCAGTTCTGGTACGGGTTGATGTTGGCGCGCGGGTTGAAGCCCCGGAACGAGGTCTGCCTGCTCGATGCATGCCGAATGGCCCGCGGGCCGAAACGGGCTCCTGCGGCCGGGTTAGTCTCCGTAGCTCCACGCTCTCGCCCATATTTGCTCCGTCAAGGTGCGTGGTGAGGCGAGAGGCACTTCCACTTGGAATGCCCCTGCATCGTCCCCTGTGTGCCACATGGGATGCATGTAGCGCTTACCCGGCCGGTAGCTCACAGCCGTATCGAAGGGCGCTCCGATGATGGCGATGTCGAAAAGCTCCGAGGGGGTCGTAAGACATTTGACATGTTTCAGGTGAGCAAAGCTCCCAATGCCATTGAATCCCCACTGGATGCCCGTCAGTCAAGGTTGCACAAGCTATGAGAAGTCGGAGAAGAAGCGGGCGGTCAGTGGTGATCAGGAGAGACCGTCGGGAGGCTGCACTTGCGCAGAAGCTGCGACCAAACACCTTCATGAGAGACTCACTTCATGTCCCCATTTCTGCTCCAGCGCATCAAGCTCCTCCTGTGTCCACGCTCTCGCATGCTTGTGGTCGCCGCCGGCGCAGGCGGCCGTGAGCGAAGCGAGAGCCGCAGCAACGACGAAGGCGCTTGTCCTCATAGTGCAGTAGTAGATAACCGTGAAACCCTGTCCAGACGCATGCACCCGTGATAAGAGCAAGAGACACCAGAGGCAACGAAGCCGATAGAGCAGGAAGATGCAGCCGAAATATCAGCTCCAAGAAACCGGCGATTAGTGCCGGGAGCAGCAGGAAGACCCTGCCCGCCCACCGGTGGCTGCCGCATCTCATTACTCTATTCACAGATGTCAAGCGCCCCGACGATATCTCGGCTCTTCGCCATTGGCCGGCGGAGACATCTCCACTTGGTTTTCCTGACGCCGGCCCCGGAGGTTGGCACCGTGAAGCCTCGACAGCTAAATTCCCACAATGGCGAGCGTTTACGTACAGCCGCAAACGTACTGTACTTGGATAAGGAGACCAATGCTCAGGCCAGCGAATACCGCAGAGGCGTTGGAGATGGAAGACTGGGCATAGGCACGAATTACGTGCTCTGTGGGGCGCCAAAGCAAGACGGACATTCCGGTCTTCCTCCGGGAAACATCAGAATCAAAGTCATGGAAATGATCAAATTCGACTCCAAGTCGCCGAAAACTGTCCTATCGAAGATCCCAACCGCATTTATCAAGTCCACGCCCGTGTGTAGAAACAAGTCTGGAAAGAGACGATCTCAAAATAAGTCAGAAGGTCCAGAGAACCTGTAGAGTGTCTCCTTCCCCCATGAAGAAGGTTTGGGTCACGATAGCCAATCCCCGAGTGGTCCGCCCTGTGACAGAGTCCTTGTGCCAAACCAGTCCTGCCAAGGATGGACTCTGGAACCCGTGGTTCTCCAGCAGGGCGAGGAGAACAATATCCTGGTGGCTCGGGGTTTCTAGTCAAACAATGCACCTCCCAGGCTATTTCAACCTATCCGTCGAAATGCCAGCGACAGAGAGGTATCCTCCAATGCAGAGGAGCAGCCAAAAATTAGACCGCATGGCCCACTTGCTGTATCTTTCCCCGTTGCAGAGGATAGGCATTGTCAAGCGGTGTAGTATGCGTCAGTATGTGACACACTCAGAGGATGAGGCACTTGTGCGACTTCTTCTTCGGTGCCGGAGGCTCCAGAGCCGCAACAATAGCCTGCCAAGAGGATCAGTCGAGGAGGGGGCCAGGGAGATATATGACGGCAGCATACCTCATCAAACACGTCCTTCAGCTTGTACTGCGTCAGTGCGCTGCACTCGACGTACTTGACCGCGCCGAGCTCCTTTGCCATGCGCTCACCGTCCTCCTTCCGTACAGGAGCCATCTTCTGCTTTGCCAGCTTCTCCCGAACGCTAGGATCGTCTCTCAGATCTACCTGGGTGCCGACGATCAGGCAGGGCACGCCGGGGCAGTGGTGATGCACCTCCGGGAACCACTTCTCGCGGACGTTCTCGAAGGAGGCCGGTGATGTAACGCTAAAGCAGACGAGGAAAACGTCGGTCTGGGGGTAGGACAGAGGACGGAGGCGATCGTAATCCTCCTGACCAGCAGTATCAAAAAGGCCGAGGGTATATGGCTCGTCACCAATCCTACGATGCTTCAATCAGTCTGGCGTCGGGAAATATAGTAGGCTTTTGCCAAACACTCGAGCTCGGGAGATTGTGAAGACAGCCATGCGAGACAAGTGCAACACAATGACTGAGGTGTTCCTGGCGCGGCGAAAGTAGGAGAGCTGGGCGAGTTTCTTACATGACGGTTACCGCATAGTTGTCGAAGACAGTAGGGACGTATTCGGAAGGGAACTTGTTGGTCGTGTAACTGATGAGGAGACATGTTTTGCCAACGGCACCGTCACCGACGACGACGCACCTGGAGAGAGGCTCTGTTAGCGAGTGGTCGGGTGGTGCTATGGAGGGTGACGCGTTCTCGCCGATGGTGGACGCAAGCTTCCTCGGCTGGGCTCTACGAGCGGAGCGGCATCAAAAGATGCCCGGTCGGCAAGGCAGCAGGCCGAAAAGTGACGCGGATGCGCGGGATACGAGGAGAGCGAGGTGGCAGCAGACATACTTGATTGTTGCGACAACCATTGCCACGGGTATCGGTGCTCCGATTGAGGAGCAACAAAGAGCGCGTGTCGGAAGGTGGACGATGCAGAAGATGCCGAAGACCTGCAATAAGCTTTGCTCTCCTTATCGCGCGTGTCCGATGTCGAGGGAGCGCTGGCGCTGCCGATAGGAAACGGGGAATATCCGACCCTTTTCCCTCGGGTTGACAATGAGCAGCGGCAGGTGGGAGGAGTAGGCGGCGGGCGGTGAGTGCGGCGCAGGCGGCGATGTCTTGGATGATGTTTTCCAGACGCGAAACAATGGGGATAATAAAGAAAAGGGTCTCAGCAATCTTAAAAATGGACAAACGCCTTTCTGCTTAATTCAGGGGGGGACCGATGATGCAGCAACGACAGCGGTGATTCAGCCTTGTAAAATTGGTTCGCCCAAGGGAGAGAGAGGCGTGCACGATTGTGACAGGCAGGGTGCCGGGGGGACTGCAACTCTGGGCGGCCAGGTGGGTGAGTCCCGCTGTCACTCTGCTGTGGGCGACAAGAGATAAGGTGAGCTAGAGGCAGACGGGCAGGGCGAATGGGGGGTTAAAGCGTGAAATTTAGGGGCAAAGAAAAGTGGTGAGGGCTTCCTGATGCCAGTCGAGGTGCGTTGGTGCCAGCAGGGTGAAGCACAGAGTGAGGAGGCGGCGGGCGGGCGGGCGCTGCAGAGGCTGCAGCCTACAGCAAAGCGACTAACCAAGGTACGACGATGGTGAAGAGGAATGGAGGATGATGCCACAGCTCTCAGCCCTCAGCTCTCGTGGCTCTTCTCGCACTCAATTCATGTCAATTCCCGTCCAGTCGGCGCAGAAATTTTGGGGTCCTGTCGCGCCGCCGCCTCTTATTAGCCTCCATTGACGGGGAGGAGTTCATGTACCCAGGTACACCCAAACCCCATGTACTCGCCCGGCATGCTCATGCTGATCCGGTACTTCCAATTCCCAGATTCAGGGTGCGTCGCCCCACTGTCGTCAGAGAGGATCCCCATAAGAAATTCAGTCAAGCCGGGGGTGAAGCAAGTTGTGCAACGGTCGAAGCAGCACAGGCTAACAGAACCATTGTTCCGGCTAACAAGAATTTTCGCAAAACTGCCTGTTTTGTGATAGCAGCTGTCCATGACCTGTTATCCTGTATGCTTCAAATCCCTTTTCCAGCTTGGTGTTCTGAAGGATCCAATCAACCCGCCTCCCTGAATACGGATGGATACTCGATTATCCTTCTGGTCATTCAGGATTTCTGAGCCTAGCCATACTACTCACTACTACCTCTCTGGGCTATCTGTAGGATCATCTCCCCTCTCGGAAGGCTTCTTCCTCTAAAGCACGCGTATATCTCTGCAGTAGTCAGGCCGACAGGGATGGCATGGTGCGATTGCGCGGTAAATGGTCGTGTTGCCGTTTTGGCAGGCCTGGATGCCAGATCTGGCATACCCCGGCCCGTTGTTTCACCTCTAGGCTGGAGCCCATTTCACATTCCAGAGATGGGGGATACAGAGGAAACCATACCATGTTGGTTGGCTGCACCATCGTCTCTTCACCCATAGGAGACCTGGATCGGCTAGTTGCACAACCGATGGTTGGGTCCATGGTTGAAGAAGACCCAAGCTGGTTCCCTGTCTGGTTCATGGACTGATCCTGTTGGGAGCGAGACTCTGAACAGAAGCCTCATAACAACCTTCCCCCTCTCAGCCTCACTCGGATGTTTCAGATACGCAGATACCCAAGGCCAACGGAGGGAGATCGTCGAACATTGTCTGTCCCTTCCTGTTGGGGCCATTCCACAACTGACTAGAGATCCGGCTTTCCACCGCAACGGCCTTCCGGGCTCCTCAATTTTAGCTGTCTCTGATCCGGTCTCATGCTATAGATCTTTCAGACCAACAACAAGGTGCGTACACCGGTAAGCTTGAGAGACGGATGTCGCGGTAACAAGACCAAGAAACGATCCCAAATTCTTCCGTAGACAGGTGTAACACCATAGTGTTTCGTGCGCCATTGAGCTGTCAGTTGGCGATCTTCCAACTCCCGGATGCAACGCTCAAGCCCCCAGTCTCGGAATAAGTACCTGGTGCAGATCACCGAGGCAAGCCACTCAGCCACAAGTCGCGGACCCGCACCCATTCTTTTGCACAACAGACGGATCGCTGCACATCGTACACGTGTAACACTATCGCCTACAACAATCCACCATCAGGTGGCCAAGCCCTCTTTCTGTGACTGTTTGCTCCGATAGAAGCGGTGTGCTTGCGCCCTCCAGTTATTGACGTGGAGAAGCCGTTGTGGCCATGGAGACGGGCCTCATTGACGGACTGCTGGAGCGGTACCTGACCCTCCTAGACGAGTACACACGGCTGAGGTCGACGCTGAACGACCTGCAAAGCCGAATGTACCAGGATATTGCCCGCGCCAACTTCTCTGGCGAGCGCGGAGTCCGCTATGGGCAAGACTTCTACGATGACAGGATGCGGGCCCTCAAGCGGCTGCAAATAACGGCCATCGATGGACAAACTCCCATGTTCAAGATCCAAGAGCTTCCTCCCCAACTCCCAGAGAGCCAACCCGCAGAAGAGAATGAGTCAGACCAGGCTGAGAAGCCATCACAGAAGCCAAAGGACCCCCTGAGATGGTTTGGCATCCTTACACCTTTGCCGCTCCGTTCTGTCCAGAGCCAAGCCAAGAAAGCAGTGGACGAGATCATCCCCCAGCTGGTATCCGTCAACACGGAGATGGCGGAACTTGAGCTTCAAGTCCGCAGGGCGCGGAAGAAAAGGGCGAAAGCAGAGTCCCTAGCTAAGAAAGGGGAGCAGGACGGGTCTCTGAAGCAAGATGGGATTGCCGCCTAAGCCACGATCCGCGTAGATCGCTCCGACAGGCGAACATTACTATCTTCCAAGTTCTGCGCCGACATACATTTTATTCCAGGAGCCCCCACAGGTTATTCAAGCTCTCAGCCAAGCTTGGATGAGCCCAAACAGCTGCCTCCAGGTCCCACCACTTGACGCCGCCCATAATGGCGGTCTGCATGACCGCCATAACCTCGCCGCCTTCCAAGCCGAGGCAGGTGAAGCCGAGGATCTCTCCCGTCTCTGCGTCAACCGCCGCCTTCATCATACCCCGTGTCTCGTCAGTCTCCAGAGCCCGTGCCACGTAGCTCATCGGCATCTTTGCCACCTTGATCTTCCTTCCGGTTGCCTTTAGATCGGCCTCGTGGAGACCAACGTGCCCTAACTGGGGATCTGTGTACATGACGTACGGGACGAGATTGCGCGACTTGGACGCCGCGGTCGTCGCCATCACTGGTGTGGTGGGTGGGACGGCGCTCGGGATCAGGTTCGCGCGGATGATGCGGAAATCATCGTAAGAGATGTGCGTGAAAGCTGGTCCACCATGCGCATCGCCCAGCCCATATATGCCCGGGGCCGAGGTGGCGAGCTGGTCATCAACGATATAATGGCCTTTGGGGGTTGTCTTGACTCCAGCGATATCCAGACCCAACGTGTCGGTGTTGGGTATGCGACCCGTTGCAAGGAGGATATGGCTGCCACGGACCGAAATCGAGCTTCCTGATTCAGGCTGTATCTCAAGTGTCAAAGGGAGATGGCCATCTGAGCCAGAAGCAATGGAGATTGCCCTAGACGACAGATGGACGTCGACCCCGTCCTCTTTCAAAATATCGAGCAGGCACTGCGCAACGTCCGCGTCCTCCTTCGGCGCGAGCTGTCCCGCGCGCTGCACGATAGTGACCTCCGCGCCGAGCCGCCGGAACAGCTGACCGAACTCCAACCCGATGTATCCGCCTCCCAGAACGATCAAGTGCTTCGGTACCTCCGACAGCTCCATGATAGAGGTCGAGTCCAGCACCCTCTCCTTCGCTACGGTGTCAAGCCCTTCAAGCTCCGGCCTCGACGGCCTCAGCCCGACATTCAGCACGATCACATCCCCGGTCACCGTCTTCTCCGCCCCGCCATCGTTCATCTGCACCGCCAGGGTCTTCGGCGCCGTGAATCTGGCCTCCCCATTTAAGATATCCACCCCGTTCTTACGCAGCCGGGCCTCGCTACCGCCGCTGAAGCTGGCCACAATGTCGCGCTTGCGCCGGCGGATTGTGGCCATGTCCACTTGGACGCTGTCGCCGGGCGAGGGGGCGGCGGGAGACGAGAACCGCACGCCGTAGTCCGCGCCGCGGCGTGCGAGATACGCGACCCGCCCGGAGGCGATCATGGTTTTGGTCGGGGTGCAGCCCTCGTTGACGCAGGTGCCCCCGATGTGCGCCCGGTCGATGATGGCGGTCTTGCGGCCTGCACTGGCGAAGGCGGAGGCTAAGGGGGTTCCGCATTGGCCGGAGCCGACAATGATGGCGTCGTAATGAGCCGCGGAGGCCATGGTTCGCAGTGATGTTGGTGACGTGGAGAAGCGTAACCTTGTGTGGAGGCAGTATAGCGACAGTACGAGCGCACGGTGAGCTGTGACAGAAGGCTGGAATCCAATTGCTTGAAGGCGTCTCATCCGATCTCAATTCTCTAGGATCTAGTAACCGCGTGTCACTTCAGTCTGACTGGCGTTCCTTCCCAAATCTCTGGACGGATATTAATGAGTCTAAACTGTTGTAGTATATTGTACCAGGCCTTCTTGTCTTATATATACACCTTTGTCCGAATCTGTTCCATCTTTTA
Organism: Pleurostoma richardsiae; assembly: GCA_030052745.1. Classification (NCBI taxonomy): domain Eukaryota; kingdom Fungi; phylum Ascomycota; class Sordariomycetes; order Calosphaeriales; family Pleurostomataceae; genus Pleurostoma; species Pleurostoma richardsiae. Next base: position 289,862 of record JANBVO010000043.1, read on the forward strand.
TTGGATATCTCCCTATACTGTGAACAAGCACATCAACCCCTCTTCCCCCTCACTTAGCCACAACGACAGCTGAGTAAGCCCATGATGCGCTGTGTATGATCTTTGGTGTAACCATTGCGATGAACAGGGAGCTCGCAGGATGTTGAGGAACGGTGAAATACACCGGGCTGGCTAGGATCTCGCGACCAGACATTATCAATGACGCACTGGAAGTGGCGCGCATGCGCATGCGTGGAGCCAACGCGAGTATGTTGATAGATAAGATTCGGCGTAGAATTTAGGGCTACGGGTAGCAGGTCTTCACTCTGAACGATTTGGAGGCGCATGGGGATTCAAGGCCTAGTAACCTGCGGGCTCCGGTTTTGAGGGGAAGGCCGGGGCGTCTCGGTTCATGCGGCACTGTGCTTTCCAGTCCGGAGGCGTGAACTTGTCGACTATCTCCTTGAAGGCCTCCTGATGTTGCGTCAGCGACGGCCAAGTCATCATGAGATGTAGAGCATATGGACGGAGTATTCGAGGGGCTTACCAGAGTGCAGAAGGACTCGTCGCCGTCCAAGTGCTTCCCGGCTGCTTTGCAGCCCGGAACCGTCATCGGCTCGTCGTTGTAACGCAGCCGCACGTAGTACCCATCCAGCTTCTTCTTCTCCGACTCTGTCAGCTCGGTGCTGGGCTTGCGGCCGATGCCAGGGGGTGGCGTGCCTGCCGCAACCCTTGAAGAGAAGAAGGACCCTAGCCAGCTGGTCTTAGCTGGCGCAGCGATGTCCTGGGCCGTCACAGCTTTTGTATCCGCCTGTGCAGGGCTGGCATCCGACTTGCGGAAGAGTTCAATGGCGATGTGGCTCGTGAAGGGGGGCCACTTGTCTGTGTTGAACGTGCCGAGGCTGGATAGCACGCCTGCCAGGGTGGTGTCGTGGCAGCCGCTCATGCCGAACCTGATGTTCGCCTGCCCCTGTCCAGCCTTCTTCATGAGCTCGTACTTGCCGTCCGCGGGGCTCCTCTCGACGCTGCCCACCATCCGCGTCACAATGTCGCCCAGCAGCGGGCCAATGCCCAGCATACGATACTCCCTAGACTCCTTGTAGCCGCTGTACCACTCCTCCACGCCGATTTTTTCGATGATCTCGTGACCCTTGCGGTCATAGAATTCCTTGGGGAGGCGCGTGTCCGGGCCGTGCGCCTCCGTAGCGTTGATGGTGTCCATGATGCCGGACAGCCGCGGGCGGCCATCGACGGCGACGCGCGGGCTGTCAGGCGGCATCCACTTTCCGTACAGCTTGTGCAGGTACTCCATCTCCTCGGAGTCATTCCAGCGCTCGGCGGTCCGCTGCGCGAAGGCGCGGGAGAGGGCCGCGAAGCGCCGGCAGTTCCCATCGTTGGGGTAGAGAGTCTCGTCGCCCGGGGCGCGAGTGAGGATTGTAGGCGGCGGAAAGACGCCGTCAGCGTAGCCCTCCCTCGTGGAGACCGGGTACAGACCCGCGAAGGTCTGGTGCAGGGACTCCAGGGCTCGGGGGATAGGAGTGGCCCGCAGATACATGAAGTCCGCGCTGCTGATGCTTGCCGGCAAGAACCCCAGGCGGTCGACATAGAGTTTCCGCAAGCGCTTGCCCAGCTCATAGGTCGAGGCTCTACCGGGGTCTGTCAGGCTTCCCATGTCGCAGACATTGTCCAATTCGCCGTGGGGCCCGCTCGCGACCACGGGCTGGTCGTCCGGCCCGAAGGTCTCCAGCCGTCGCTTCCACTCAAACGTGCTGTAGGAACCCCCATCGAGCACGGCCGACTTGAGCTGCCGGACGGCAGAGCAGTACGGCCAGAAGGCGCGAAGGCCCGTATTCTGGAAACGGGCCGAGACGGGCGTCCTCTCGCCGTGGCGGAGGAGGACCTGCACCAACTGAAGCTCGAGATGGGCAGGGTATAGCTGCCGGAGCTCTTCGTCCGTGTAAGGTTTCCGTGGCTGAAGAGTCGTCATAGTGTCTGTTTTCGCTGGGCTTCTATGCTCCCGCTCTTGACTTGCGACGTCCTAGCACCCTTGATCCGGCGATAGCAGCCTGTTGTCAAGCCACAGTCACAGCTGTATGAAATATGTCTCGCGGCACAAGTCGACAGGCAGTAGTTCCTCAGCACGTGGGGCTCCATGCTTGCTGCAGCCCCAGAGAAGGAGCCCCTTGTGGGGTGACGTCGGTGGCTCGGCACGGATACGGACCTGGAAACGCCGTCGCGCCGACCCACGGCAGGGGCCGGTTCGCGCAGCCGGGATCAGAGCTTTTCAGATTTCGACATCAAAAGCAGCGTCGCGCGGCGAACGACTTTTCACGACAAAACCCGTCCGCGGATTAGGATGTCTGAATGCGTGTCTGCTCGTAGCAGCTGAATCGACATCTTTCGAAGATATGCGTTTGCGACCCAGCGAGCAACTAGAGCGATCTGAGGTACTACGCCCGACGGAAGGAGGACGATGAGGGAAACACGCATTTTCTGCTCCGCTTGTCTCTGCAGGCTCGTCGCTTCCACGGGTCCTCGAGCAGGATCTGTTGCGCGACAATGGCCACAGTGGCAGCCGAGAGCTACATTTGCGTCGTTAGCCACCAGCAAGGACGATAGCAGCGACCAGAGGCCTTCGCGACAGGCCGCATCATTGAATCCTAATCTCGGGAAGGGGGAAGCAAGAAAGGGGGGAGCAAAAATAGCGAGGGAGAGGCATCGAAGACCTGCATTGAACACCGTGCCTCGAGGCCGGAAAAATGGCTCAAACGCACTAGCCATGTTCGAAAGCATGCTCAAGGAGCAACCTGCCGAGAATCCAGTTACGGGACTACACGCAGAGCCGAGCATCGAGTTATACAACAATCTGGCCAAGCTAGAGGAGATGGTGAAGAGAGAGGACACGCCTGAGTGCTACCGTTTCCTCGAGACGAACATCCTGCCACACCTCCACGGGTCGATGTCGGTGCCAAGGATCGTCAAGGAGAGGGCCTGTCGCTTTCTGTCCGCTGTCTCGAAGAAACGGGCAGAGGACTTCAGCTATAATGGGTTGCCGACGGTGACGCAGATAACCAGGGCGTTTATAGCCCTCGGGGGGCTGGATCCGGTGCGGTGGGCACCTCTTATCGTGAGCCTCACCGAGCATATCTGCGGGATGAGCACAAACCCGGATGACTACTCCGCGATCGAGAAGTTTGAGAACGCCTTGGCTAAGAGAGAACTCCTGATGCAAGACCTGGTCACTGCATGGAAAGCCTTCACCCACGCTGGTCTTCCGGGGGTCATCTACGCAAAGCTAGACCCCGATCTCGATGAGTTCAGGCTCCCTCGGCTGGACCTTCAAGTTGCCGACTTAGCTCGCGACAGATCCACGAATATTGATGTCGCTATTGGCAGTCTCTTCCCCCAGTGGAAACGACACCAGAAACACGAGATAGTCCTGGGCGCTATCGGTGCCTATGTGCTCCTTTCCACTTCTCCGCACAGTAATATGGCCTTACGTCGGGATGCTTCAACCTTTGTCGCCGCCGTGGGGAAGACGCTGGAGAGGACTCCTGTCAAAAGGGGTCAATTACGCGAGATGTTCGCATCGTATCCCAGGCTTGGGCAATACGTGCTGGAACGATGGAACACGGTATCGGGCCTGAGGGACATAGTATCCGTCCCCTCGGGCAAGGCTAGCACCTTCCTCAGGTTGGATCTCAATCAGGAATCAACCCCCAGAGATGGGCAAGCCATTCACAAGGCCCTTAGCCACGCGCTCAGAGGTCAGGATCTTGCGGCTATCGAGCTGGCATGGGCCGATTTCTGGGGCGACTCTGAGCAACCGGACGAGAAGAAGGCCGAATTCCTACAACACAACTCCGAGCTTTTTGATTATTTCGTCATGGCTTATACGGCTATGCACCAGCCGGCTCGAGCACTTCAAGTTTTGAACTCTATGCCGAGGCTTTCGCTCAAGCCGACTCTCAAGACCTGGACTTCCATGATTGAGGGATTCAAGCGTTCAAAGAACGCCTCAGGCGCTGAAGCAGTATGGCGGAGATTAACATCGTCCGGTGTCAAGCTAGATACCGCAATCTGGACGGCAAGGATATCTTGCCTCATCCACTGTGGAAGGTCCGGTCAGGCGGTCCAGGCATTGGCCGAGATGGCAGACCTGTGGAACGAAGCTGTCGCTAAGGACGACACGAGCAATGCCGTCAAACCGAGCATCGAGCCTGTCAATGCTGCGATAGCAGGGCTGTTCCGTATCAACGGTGCGAATGCTGCCCGAAAGGTCCTGGGATGGGCTGTGAAACAGGGCATTGACCCCGACATCATCACATACAACACACTTCTACGGCCGATGGTCCGCGAAGGATTGCTCGAAGAGATCGACCACGTCTTGTTGCTAATGAAGAACCAAGGCGTCCTCGCCGATGCTACCACCTTCACTATTGTCTTGGAAGGCGCTCTCCAGCAGATCGCTCCAGGGGACACCGAAAAGCAGATCGAGACCGTCAACCGCGTCTTGGAGCAGATGGAGCAGGCGGGACTCGAGGCAAAGATGGTAAACTATGCCAAGATCATGCATGTCCTCCTCCGTGAGGGCGATGATGCCCACGCATCGGTCAAGGCCGTCCTGGCGCACATGTGGTCCAAGAACCTCAAGCTATCTTCGCCCATCTACACGATCCTCGTGGAGCACTACTTCTCTCGCGACCCGCCGGACCTGGCCGCCGTGAAGGATCTCATTGAAAGTCGCAACCTCTTCGATGATCCAAGCATCGACCGAGTCTTCTGGGAGCGGGTCATCAAGGGATTCGCGATGGCAGGCGATACCGACACCGCACTCGAGATCTTCGAGGGGAAAGACAACATAAGGACTGGCATCACGTTGCCAACACTGGAGGTCCTGCTTCGAGCACTCGTCTACCGACAACATTGGGAGCAGGGTCGGAAACTGGTCAATATGGTGTGGGAACACAAGGAACACTTCCCCGCCGAGTCGGCCGGCGGCCAGCCGCAGAGATTCTGGAGACATGGTTTCTGGGGGTTTGCGGCAGATACCGGCCTTTTCGACCCGGATACTCGGCGGCACCAGGCAGCATCAGTTTGAGCGAGGGAGCTCCTGTAGATTTAGTATACTCCTACTTGTTGATTCATGCGAATAGTGTAATGTGTCCCAAATCCCGAGTCCCTTTACCTCTCAAGGAGGCAAATTACCAGCCATAACTCCATACTTCCTTCCCATGAGCCAGCACGCATCCACTGCAAAAGAGACCTAACCTTCCGTATCGGCATATCATGTTTCGTCCATCTTGTCCTCCTTGGAACTTGAGCCTTGCCCGTCGCCCAGGATAGACGCGACGTTCTCCAGCTCCTCCACTTCTCCCTTGCCCAGTTTCCTGCCTTCCCCTTGCCACTCGCCGTCCCGCACCTCCCCCTTCTCGCCCAGCTCCAGCTGCCTGACGTGCTCGAGGTGCCTCCTCGTCGCGATCTCCACGTACTCCAACCGCTCCCTCCTCCATCCCTTCTTCCCCTCTGCGTCTGCCGCCGCGTCCGTGCCCTCCTTCAGGTCCGGCCGCATGGTCCTCAGCGAAGTGGACAGCGCCCGCAGTGCCTGCATCTGCGACAGCGTGAACGCTGTGGTCGTCGTCAGCGGTGTCTCCGCGTCGCCGTCCGCGAGGTCGCCTCTGTCGCGCAGGAACCCGAACGCAGCCCGCGTGTCGCCGCCCGCGCCCTCTGGCTCCGCATCCTCCGCATCTTCCTCCTTCTTCACACGCGGCGGCGGCGCCCCCGCGGCCGGTGCGCCCATCAGGGCGCGCAGTTCGCTCAGGAGGGCCTCGTTGCGCGCTCGCTCGGCGTGCAGCATGCAGTTGAGCTTCTGCGACGCCTGCAGCCGGGCGCGGAGGCGGCTGAGCGACTCGACGGAGGGGCCGTCGGCGGCGCCGTCGTCGAAGCTGAGGCCCTCATAGTGGCCGAGGCGGATCCAGTCGCGGTCCTCGGGCCTCACGCACAGGATGTTGCGCATCACGTAGAGCTCGAACTTGTCGAAGTTGCGGTCGATGCTGGCGCACAGCAGCGTCTCCAGCTGGTGCGTGCCGTTCTCGATCTCGTGGCGCGCCGCCTCCTCCGCGCTGGACTGGGGCTGCTGGCTAGCGGCGGCGGCATCTTTCTTGGAGGACTTGGATGCATGGGAAGCGCGGAAGCCGAGGTTCTCCGGGGGCTGGGCGAGGAGGCCTTGCTCTACGTTGTCGAGGGCTTTCTCGGCGAGAAGGTTGACGGTATTGATTATGTCGTCCAGCAAGCTCTGCGAGCGTATTGTGAGCAGATAATCGAGGAAATTCGCTTCTCACGTACTTACAACCGGAGGATACCCGAAATGCTCAGTCAGGAGCGCCGTGTCTGAATTGGCGGATGCGGTAGCCATTCTCGCTCTGTGTTGATGCTGCACTCAAAATCTCCATGGGAGACGGAAGCGAGCGCGTCGCGTCTTCACTATCGATAACTGAAGTGGTGGTTGCGGTTTCAGTGCCTAAATCGCAAGGCGGCCAGCCTATTCGGCGGGAAATTCCCCCACTAAAGGACCTTACGTCATGCTAGCTCCGGCCCCTAAGCCGCCAGTACCTGAGCCGATCCCCGGGTCCAGGTACCTAACAAGGTCTTATCATGCGATATTCTAGGGTCCTGCCCGAGTCTCTGAACGCTTTCACAACTGTATCCGCACCCTAGAAACAGCTCACACGAGATTGTGTGGATATCATTTTCATCGGGATGGACAAATGGAAAGATCTCAAGAAGGGCTGGAGCGAAAAGTCCGGAGGGAGCTCGGGCAGCTCGGGGAGCTCAGGGGGGTTCAAGATGTCCGGTGAGGGCTTCAAGAAGCAGATGGTGAGTCGATCACAAGGACGACACAGGGCCTGAGTTGTGCTGATATCCCGCATAGTCGGGTATGCTAGGCAGGGGAGGTGAAGACGAGAGATCGACGCATGTGGCGCCACCGCTGTCGTCCCTGAGAGATCCCTCGACATTTGCGCCCCCACCCAAGCGTGTCGATAGAGGAGGGATCCTGCCGCCGCCTACCCCCCAGCAGCATGCGGCGACGTCCTCTCAGGGAGCGCCGCCTTCATACTCTGCTCAGGGTTACTCGTCACATCAGCAGCAGGTAGAAGATGAGGAGGAACCTCCGCCACCAAAGCCGTACAGGGTGGACACCACTGGACTGTCAACAGCACACCTCCCTCGACCGCCGGGAAGGAGAGATGGGGCGGACGGAAGAACTCCGTCGCCCGTCTCTCAGTCGTCAACCCCTAGAACCGGGCCGCCGAGTCTCCCTCCTCGGCTGCCACCACGGACAACCACCGCGCCATCGCCCTCTCCTCCGCCCCCAGCAAGGCCTCCCGCTACCGTAGCCCAAAGCCACGACGGCTATCTAAATCAGGGCGCAATGAACCGGCTCGGCGCAGCAGGCGTTTCTGTCCCGGCCCTTGGAATTGGGAAGCCGGAACCACCCTCTCCACCACTGCCCGCGCGGCCCACGGGCCCCAGCTCTCCACCTCCGCCCCAGCAGCAGAGGTTCCCCGGCATGCAGACGAGCAACGCGCAGCTCAGTGAACTGCAGTCCCGATTCTCGAGGATGGGCGGCCCGTCGAAGGACGTAGCTGCCACCCCTTCCCCGCCGCCGAGCGAGGGGACCACTTGGGCACAGAAGCGGGCAGCGCTGCAGACGGCGACCGATCTGCACAAGGACCCGCGCTCCGTCTCGGTGTCGGACGCGCGGTCGGCGGCCTCGACGCTCAACAACTTCCGGCAACGGCACGGCGAGCAAGTTGCGGCGGGCGTCCAGTCCGCGAACAGCTTGAACGACAAGTACGGCGTCACGAGCAGATTGGGCAGCTACGCAAGGGAGGATGCACCAAGCGCGGTGCCATCGCCTACTGAGGCACCCACGGCACCGAGCCCAGTGAGCTCCGCGGGGGGAGTCTTGGGCAAGAAGAAGCCGCCACCTCCCCCTCCCAAGAAGAAGCCCGGGTTGCAGAGCCCTACGAAGATGAGCCCGGCGCCTGGTGGTGGAGAAGATGCTCCACCACCTGTACCTATGTCGACTCGGCCACAGTTCTAAGAGTGATTGAGGATGGGGATCGCATGATAGACAGCGTTTGCTTTCTGATCAAGTATTTTCTGTCTTGCTGCAGCGGCAGGAGTTCTAAACGTCTGGATCTGCGGCGTATTGTCTACGGGAACGACATGACGAGATAGGCATCGGAATCACGAGAGGGCGGCATTTTCACGTTGAGAACAGGCAAGGTCCGTGTAGTAGCAGGTAGAGAGGCCGGGGCGTTTCTGAATGGTATTGCGCTCCAAGATGTGTATGCCAATATCAGGTCAGATGACAAGGCATTGTCTATACGGGTCGTGAGATGCAGTGGGAACGTTGACGTGAGAATTCGTGGCAAAACAGACAACTTTTTTAGACCTTCATCTCCTTCAGGCCGTGCTTCCAGACGATAACGTAAGGGGTGACACCGTCCTCCCGGTAGTTAAGGAGGACAACCCTGATACCCGCTATCAGTGCCTGTTGATATCTTGTACAATGCGGGGCAAAAACAACTTACATTCCATCAGGGTTCATGCTCTCGCCGGTGTAGAACTCAAAGTCCTTGAAGTTGGGGATGAGCTTCTCCTTGACGTACTTGGAGGCGCCGGTCTCGAAGGCCTTGACCTCCTCGTCGGACTTGCCAGCATCCTTCAGGGCCTGCTTGACAGCCTTCATGTAACCTGTTTTGCCATCATCAGTCCCCGCCCCCACCTCTCGAGCTTTTCACAACGGAAGAGGCTATTCATACCCTTGAGATAGGTCATATAGGACTTCTTGTCGAACTGCGTGGACTGCAGGCGGAACGAGTAGACGACGTTGTTGACCTTGACGGCCTGGTCCTCGAGACCCTCATCAGCCTCCTCGGCGGAAGCGTTGGCACCGATATCTGCAGACGGGCAGGTCAGCAATGCTGGTAAAGGCAGAGGCTCAAGTTGCGTCAGACCACGTACCGACATCCACGGCCCCCTCAGTGATCATGGCACAGTCGACCTCATAGACAATGCCATCGACCTCCTTCAGGTCGTAGGAGTCCGAGATGATCTCGTCGTCGGAAACGATGTCCTAAAAGAGGGGTTAGCGAGAGGGTTCTGGCGTCGCGAACTGGAGCTCTCGGGGTGGTTTGAATAGCACACCTTGAAGATAAGCATCTTGGCGGTGGAGAGGGACGAGACGGGCAAGTAAAGACTCGAAGCGACGGGACTGGCGACAGGAAATTTTGAAGAGGGGTTCACGAAGCTGAGACTGCGAACGACTTAAATCGTGAAAAAGAGAAAAAAAGTGGGAGTTTTGGTCTTTTGGCGGGGCTACACGATCTAACCGTGTTCGGCTTAGCGCGTCCCCCTCCTCTTATCGAGCTGGAGCATAACTGGCTTATCTCTACGATGCCTTAGGCAGAAAGATCGCAGAGGCAAAATTCACTGATAGCTCTACGCCTGGACCGCAAAGGGGCGCCTTTCCGCCCACCCCTGGCGTGTCCAAAGGCAAGCACTCGATGACAGCCTCGGTGCCCGACGAACGTGATATGGTGATTCGACAGTGGGCATATTCTAGCACGTTGTGAGCAAACCAGAGATATCACTCATGCGGCGTCGGTTCATTCCTGGGCTCAACCTGCTCTTTGTTTAACACGGTTTTGTTCCTGGCCAGCCTGACTCGGAGAGCGCGGAGGAGCTGTGGTCCGACATTGTGGCGAGAACAGGAGATCGGAGGCACGGCTTATTCATTTAGCGAGATTGATAAAAACCATCCCGCGAGCTCCTGGGCGGCGCGAAAAAGGAGCTCCGCGACTCTTCATAACTTGCCTGCGTCTCACCCACACACACACGCTCTCTCACTCTCAATTTCTGTTTGACTTCCACGCCGTTCCTGTCCGTCCTTCCTGCAATACCAATTCCACTCTCTGTTTTTGATCCTTCATTGCCGAACCCACCCTGTCATGGTTGAGACTGTATCACCGTTGACAATGGCCAACGCCACGATGGCTTCCGACCTCCCGCCCCTGCCGGAGTATACGCTCTCTCCTATGCCCGACCTCCTTCCCTTCATCTCGGACTTCTGGCTCTCGATTCTCCTGCCGCATATCGCCTACTGGATTGTCTCTGCGATATTCCACGTAATTGACATCTACGACCTCTTCCCCCATTACCGACTGCACACGCCGGCCGAGATCACCTCGCGCAATCACGCGACTCGCTACGAGGTTGCTCGCGACGTTCTCGTTGAGCAGGCCATACAGATCACCAGCGCAGCGGTCTTGAACATGATGGAGCCGGTTCAGACGATCGGCAAGGAAGACTACGACGTTGCCGTATGGGCGACTCGCATCCGGCTTGCGCAGCGCGCGCTGCCGGCCGTCCTCGGATTGCTCGGACTTAACGCTGCGGCTCTCTCCAAGAACATGGCAGTGTCGCACCCAATGCTGGCCGGCGCTCTCGCCGGCGGACATTACCCTTTGTCTGCTCCTGGTCTCGAGGATGCCTCTAGCGCTGCGGTGCCCGCCTTTGCGACCTGGGAGTTGATGCTGGCCAAGGCGATCTACTGGCTCGTGATCCCTACCATCCAATTCTGGCTTGCTGTCGTCATCATGGACGCATGGCAGTACTTCTGGCATCGTCTGATGCACGTCAACAAGTGGATGTACAGTAGGTGCTCCTTGATGTCTCGTGACTTGTGATTTTCTTCACATACTGACTTCTGCTGCAGCGACTTGGCATGCCAGACACCACCGACTATATGTCCCCTATGCGTACGGAGCCCTGTACAACCACCCCGTTGAAGGGTTCGTGCTCGACACCGCCGGTGCCGGAATAGCATATAAGGCAGCGTTCCTGACCCCGAGACTCGGCATGTGGTTTTTTGTCTTCAGCACAGTCAAGACGGTGGACGATCACTGTGGCTATGCCTTGCCGTGGGACCCTCTGCAGAGGATCACGAGCAACAACGCCGCGTACCACGACATCCACCACCAGAGCTGGGGAATCAAGACCAACTTCAGCCAGCCCTTCTTCACCTTCTGGGACAGGCTCCTCGGCACCATGTGGCACGGCGACACGACGCTGAAGTATGCCAGGGCGAGAGAGAACGCCGAGGCTAAGCAGGCAGCCTCCTTGAAGGCCGAGTAAATGGCAATGGCCTGAGAAAAATTCGACGGAGTATAGCCTTCTATCTGCCGACATTCGTTTACATGTATTATATTGACAGGGTTCGCTGCTTGGGGCGAGCATTTGGATTGTGCAGGTCAGATTCAGGAGGCATGGGCATGGGCATGGGACGGCGTTACTGCTTTGTGGTTTGAGAGTTCTGGAAAGGGTGTATAACATCGAATCTCACCTTTCAGGAGGGAGGGAGGCAGCGCCGAGATGGCCCGCCAGGTCGGGTAATTCTTCCTAAGGACGGTCATGGTTTGGCAGTCGTCTGCCTTTTACATAATGATAATAAGACGCACAAGACTGAGTTGGACCGACATCCTGATGCAATCAAACGAGGTGATGATCTGAGGCGATAGGACGCCATATGTCTGGCAATTGGACAGGCAGTGTCCTGTCTGACACGGACACAAACCCACGCATTCGGCTGGATCAGTGTCTTCCGAGTTAAACTCCGCACTTGCTGCGTACCTAACACCGACCAGAGAAGCGGAGAATTTACGGAGTACAGAGGAGAAGAGAGGAGAGGAGAGGAGAAGAGAGGAGAGGAGAGGAGAAGAGAGGAGAGGAGAGGAGAAGAGAGGAG